>CM060632.1:16722648-17275148 GCA_030578275.1 Meda fulgida | reverse complement strand
TCATGAGAGCGTATTTTAGATGATTTTAACATGTTTTAAGGCATGACCAACAGGGGACTTGAAAAATGTCCCCACTTGGCTCGGCGGTCCCCTGTTGGTGAGTGTGTAACGACACCAAGGTCCCCTCTTAGATAGGTAGACAAGTACACACACACACACACACACACACACACACACACACACAAACATTGATGGTAGATATAGGGAGGAGTTTGTCCTGGGTTTAGTCATAACTAAATATAGCCGCTCATTTAGAGGAATTCCCCATGTGAGTGTGTCTCTGCTGAGATAAGCCCGTCTTATTCTTTATAAAAAGAATGCGTGCTTATGTGTGAGTGAGGTAGACTCTACCGAAATTTTGCTGTGTGTCCTCTTCTGTCAACAGCAGTGTCCCTGAAACAAACTGAGGCTGACAAAAGAAGACACATTCACGAGGCACACACATGCAAACACATCGTATTTTCTCGCCAAATCATGCACTCTTCCTCATATACGCCTGAGAAGAGAAAACTAATTCTGAGTGAGAGACTGAAAGATGAGAGGGAGGGTGGTTGGAAACCTGTGTCAGAATAATAGCTGTTATTTAGTGTTCTGTTCCGTATCTGTTGATGAGCGACCAGAGCTGTTTTTGACTGGATTTTCAACTTGAACGCTGGGATATCAGCTCAGCGATGGACTGCCAATGGTTCTAGGTGTTCGGTGAAACCTTGATCCTCTGTCATGCTACAATCGTAGCTTCTCTGTGGGACGTTGACTTATACACACATCCAGGGAAACATCCGCTTTTGTTTACGTGTGTTTGTGGAGACAAATGGCACTGAGTAAAGATGGAGTTGGTATGAATTCTTTTCATTCCATTGCATTTCAATGAGCTGAAAGCTGTAAATATGTTTGGTTTGTTCATTTGACCTCATTTGACCTTTAACCCTGTCATCAGAATAATAAACTTCTGTATTTTCTCTCATTGCAGCCGGACAGCAATGCCAGTTACCTGCGGGCAGCGAGGGCAGGGAACCTTGAGAAAGTCCTTGACTACCTGAAGACTGGTGTCGACATCAACATCTGTAATCAGGTATGAATTATTTCTGTTACTATATGACAGGATGTAACAATATCGTTATCATGACTAAGATTGATGATAGTAAATTGTCAAATTTCCATTTTGTCCCAGCGTGACAAAATGTAATTTCCATAAGTGCTGTTTTGTGATGCTGTTGGATGGTTGTACTGTACATTTTTACTGTTAGAATACACAGATGGTGTTCTTTATGTCTATATGACGTAGATATTTTTTTTTGGGAAGAAATTAATATTTTTATTCAGCAAGGCTGCATTATGTTGATAAAGCATTAAGCAGTATAGACAATTATAATGTTTCAAAAGATTTCTGTTTCAAATAAATGCTGTTCTTTCTATTCATAAAATAATCCAGAATATAATGTACAGTATATCAGTTTCTACAAAATTATTAAGAAGCACATAATAATTAATGTTTATCAGCTTATTAGAATGATTTCTGATGGAACATGTGACTGAAGACTTGAGTACTTGCAATATTTTACAATATTACAGTTTTTACTGATTTTTTTTTAAATCAAAGTGCAGCCTTGGATAGCATAAAGGGGATCACACACCGAACGAGAAGCGCCATGTCTTTAAAATTCGAACACATTATTCTCTATGAGTGGACACACACCGGCGGCGCCATTCGGCGTCTGTCCGCGGCGCCCAGCTACGGCTCAGAGGACCTTGTTCAAAACCCTGCCGCGCCACAGAGCGCCATTTACATGGTTTTATATTCAATTTACATTTATTTGTCTCAAATCGTCGTTAATGTATATTGACTTCACCCTGTGCCGCAATATACATTTAGTTTTACATTCATTTACAGAAATCAGCTGCTTGAAAGAAAATTGTTGATGTTATCGGATTTTCAGGTGAGATTCTCAATTCAGTTAACGGATGCTCTGAGGTAAAGTGTTCAGACTGCAACTCAGCAACGATTGTATTTAATTATACAGTACAATCATAACATAGTACATAAATTATCTTAATTCAATAATGTCCTTAAATATAACAATATTGCTGGCCATAAACTGAGAAAGTGCGCGTCCGGTGTGCGATACCTTGAGTTGTCCTAGACGCGACGCGGCGTGGCGCTCCGCTTCTCGTCCGGTGTGCGACTCCCCTTAAGAGACTCCTTTCAAAAACATAAAAAAAACCCCAAATTTTTGAACGGTATTGTAATTGATGCTGCTGCCATTTTTAGGATGTGCTGCTGTGCTGATATGAAGGATTTGAAAACAGAAAACTTTATGGGTTTTTAGGATTTGCGAAATCAGTCTTTCTGAATCCCTCACAACATTTTGCTTAGAGATCACTTGAGGACAATGTCACAGCTTGATCTCTCTCTCTCTCTCTCTCTCTCTCTCTCTCTCTCTCTCTCTCTCTCTCTCTCTCTCTCTCTCTCTCTCTCTCTCTCTCTATATATATATATATATATATATATATATATATATATAGATAGATAGATAGATATATGTGTATTGTATATAGATAGATGCACAGAAGTGCATGAATATGATATGTGGGTATATATTTCCATGCTGGTCCAGGGTGGTTTGTATTGTATGCTGCTGGTATCCGTAACCATCCTGTTCACTAGGAAATCTTGCGTTGTGTGTTTCAGAATGGGTTGAATGCATTGCACCTGGCATCCAAAGAGGGCCATGTGGAGGTGGTGGCCGAGCTGCTCAAACTGGGTGCCGACGTAGATGCAGCAACCAAGGTCAGTTTCACACACACACACACACACACACACACACACACACACACACACACACACACACACACACACACACACACACACACACACACACACACACACACACACACACACACACACACACACACACACAAACAAAGAAAGCTTGAGGAGATGTTTGTATCTGTGTTTGATATCACATGGTGTTCTCTGTGCCTGTGAGCATTCACACGGGGTATAAAAAGCCTCTAGTGCTGCATTCAAGCTGCAAGTGTGTGTGTGGAGGTAATTTACAGGCCAGCGGAAACAACACCTCTCTGGCAAAGGGGACGGAATGGTGGTGGTGGGATGCCAGTGGGACAAAACACCCCTTTGGATGGGGTGACATAAACAGGTGGTAGAGGATTAATCATGATATGCCACTCATTGTTTCTCTATCTATTCTAATCCAGAAAGGAAACACGGCGCTGCACATCGCCTCACTGGCGGGACAGACGGATGTGGTGAGAGAGCTAGTGACCAATGGGGCCAGCGTCAATTCACAGAGCCAGGTACACACTCCATTCTCCACAAACACACTTTTAGCTCTTGCCCCGCCATTGACAGTATTTTTCCTCATTTCTGAGATAACGATTCCGGGGCGGTAGTGGCTCAGTGGTTCATGTAGGTTGTCTACAAACCGGAAGGTTGGTGGTTCAATCCCCGGTTCCACCTGACCAAGTGTCGAGGTGTCCATGAGCAAGACACCTAACCCCCGCTGCTCCCGACGAGCTGGATGGCGCCTTGCATGGCTGACACCGCCGTCGGTGTATGAATGAGTGTGTGTGAATGGGTGAATGTGAGGCAATATGTGAAGCGCTTTGGTGGCCATTGGGTCTGTGAAAGCGCTATATAAATGCAGTCCATTTACCATTGATGAAATTATCCGGTTTTCAGTGTTATACGGTAGGGGGCACTATTATGTGTCTTCTGAATGAGTACAGAACATCCGGATCAAAACACAGGCGAAAAAGAAGCAGAAACAAGCGATAAAGTATTTTAAAAAACTTGATTCTCAACTTTTTGTTCAAAATGTTACTTTTTTATGGAACTTAAAAAAAAACAAAAAAAAAACATAAAGCTAAAATAAAATTATTTGTTTTGTTTAAAAGGTCTGTTTTTTGGTGGCGATGGATGGCAACTTTAAAATTAAATTATATGCATATGCACATGTGTACGCATCATTTAGTTGAATCAACCAGCTTTTCTGGAAGGCAGCGCACATACTCTCTCAATCTGTTGCTATTTTAGTTGACCAGTCAATAAACACACACACACACACACACACACACACACGCACACACACACACACACACACACACACACACACACACACACACACACACACACACACACACACACACACACACACAGCTCAGCTTAAGCTCAGTAAGTTATGAAGGCCACCTACATTACTGGTGTGCCAGTAATAACAGGATTTCCTGCTCTGAGCTCAACACAGTACATACAGATGTAAACACTTGTCTAATTTTGTAGCATTTTATTTTTATAATGATGATGAAGGCAGATTGTGTCTGTGTCCCTGCTTGATGCTCCATCATCACAAAGTATTGCTCTCTCTTTACCTGCACTGTCAGCATATCTGTGTTGTCATGGGAACAGGGTCACTTAAGTTAAGGCAGGGGGTGTAATGGGGTCTGTCCTCTCTGGGGAAATATCCAATGATTTAAAAAATATTAAGAATGACAGAGTTGCCATGGTAACCTGTATGTCTAGTTACAACATCAAGATACTGCTTATTAAGAAATTCGAAATAAAAATGTTCACTTCTGATTGATTTTTCTTCGGCGAGGGGAGGGGGTTTGTTTCTCAGCAGAGTGTAGCTGGGATAAACAGCCTGTCTATGAAACAATTTATTTTTTGCATTTCAATTAGAGTCTCAGGTCTGCTTTTGATGGCTTTTAAAATATTTGTTGTTTCAGTTCATATATATTACAGGGCACATCACATGGGTCTAAAAATGCTGTGAGGCTTCTGAAGTGCTGTTTTGGGAATAGTTTTTAACGCCAAGGTCGTCTTTAAATGGCAGCTTGAAATATAGGTTTTGCAATAGTAAAACTAAGATAAATAATGGGAAAAGAGTGACAAAAAAGGGAGAAAAATACTGACTGACTAATGATTCAAATGTATATATAATGTGTATATATAATATAATTCCTCTATATGTAATGTTTTTTCAGAATGGCTTTACCCCACTGTACATGGCCGCACAGGAAAATCATTTGGATGTGGTGCGCTTCCTCCTGGAGAACAACTCCAGCCAGAGCATTGCTACAGAGGTGTGTGTGTGTGTGTGTGTGTGTGTGTGTGTGTGTCTGTGTGTGTGTGTGTGTGTGTGTGTGTGTGTGTGTGTGTGTGAGAGAGTCTTTTATTGATTATTGAGGTGAGCCTGGGTGACCTTGAGTTGTAAGCGCTTTCTACTTGCCTCAGTCCTCCTCCCCACATCTCTTTTTCTCAGACACAGAATACACACACACACACACACGCACGCACGCACGCACGCACGCACGCACGCACGCACGCACGCACGCGCACACACACACACACACACACATACACACATCAGTACTCCAGTCTTCAGTCACATGATCCTTAAAAAAATCATTCTAATATGCTGATTTGTTGCTTTAGAAACATTTATTATTACCAATGCTTAAAACAATTTCTCGGTTTGGAGTTTTTGTGGAAACTGCAATATATTGATTAATTGAAAATTTAAAAGAACAGCATTTATTTAAAATAGATATTTTTGTAACATTATAAATGTCTTTACTGTCACTTTTGATCAATTTAATGCATTCTTGCTAAATAAGAGTATTCTTTAAAAAATAGTACTGACTTCAAACTTTTGAACAGATGTGTATATATTATGAAACAAAATGCAGTAATATATGTAAACGAAGGTATATGAATCGATGATCAGGCCTGTTTGATTTTCTTCCTCTCTTTAGGATGGCTTTACACCGTTAGCCGTAGCCTTGCAGCAGGGTCATGATCAGGTGGTTTCTCTGTTGTTAGAGAATGACACGAAAGGTAAAGTCCGTCTGCCTGCGCTCCACATTGCAGCCCGCAAGGACGACACCAAATCTGCAGCTCTGCTTCTTCAGAATGACCACAACGCGGATGTTGAGTCCAAGGTCTGTCTGAAAGTCTGTCTGTCTATCACTTATTTTCATTAAATCCCAAAGTTCTTAATGAAACAGCACCATCCTGGTCAAATATATACTCCTCTACCACCCACACACTCTCTTGTGCACACACTTACTTTCCCACATCTTTTTTTCCTCATATTTTTTAATGTAATTAAGAGTACCTCACCATATACTCTATATGTTTTGCTTTTAAATGTGATTTAGGTGTTATTTTTTCCTTAAAAACCACTCGTTAACACTTTATTTTGATAGTCCGCTTTAGACATTCCACTAAGTATAAGTAACTTTGCAACTACATGTCAACTACCAGTCATTAGAGTATTAGTAGACAGTCTGCTTAATATATGCTAACGCTTTATTGTGATGTTCCCCAACAGACATTCTACTGACTATAAGTAACTTTGCAAGTACATGCCAACTTATTCTACTTACCCTAACCCTAACCTAACAGTTTACTAATACTCTAATGAAAGTTAGCTGATGTGTAGTTGCAAATTAATGAAAGTTAGTTGATATGTAGTTGCAAATTAATGAAAGTTAGTTGAATGTCTGAAGTGGACCATCGAAATAAAGTGTAACTAAACACTCACCCACGCTTAGTCCTGTCTTTAGATACATGTGACATGTCCTTTGTTTACCTGTCAGTGTTCACTAACTGCCCATTCTTTCCTTTCCTCACATCTCAACGTAGATGATGGTGAATAGAACAACAGAGGTATACCCATGATAAACATTAAGTTGTTGACCCCCACCTCCACCCCCTGCTTTGCCTAGAACACTCCCTAGTGTTGCCCCCACCCTTGTTGTACCATCTCTATTTTCATATCATTTCCTGTTTTCTCTTCTCTTATTTGCTATGTGGGGATGGAGGAATGAGACCATGCTTTGGGTGGAGGGCTGAAGCATGCTTTGATTTCTGCAGCTATGGGCCGTGGTTCCACATCTCAACATGCAGCTTTCTGATTGGTTAAAGGGTTTTATCTGTGGTTTTGTTTAGTTGCTGGTAATGATGTTGATAATGGTGAATATAAACTGTTGCTTCAAGTCTTTCAGTTTTTAGAGCCCTTTGATCTGAGATACTGCTGTTTGTAGAGAGATTTTCACTCGAGGTTAAGAACCCTCAAAATGTGGAGTAAATAAAGCACAAGATCTAGAGGCTGTCTGACAGACAAAAGCAACCAATCACAGTTCGTTTTTTTCTGTGTCATGTTTAGGGGTGTGAAAATGTAACGTCGATGTCCTTACAATAACAGACGGGTGTGTAAAACTCTTGGACGTATTTTAATGCGTCAATGCCACAACCTTTACATGCGTTTAGTTGATCCTGATAAGCGCTCATTGTCACAGTTGTAAACACGATGGCATTCTACTTCCACAAGGGGTTTGGCGTCACAACATCTTTGTTGGCCAGGCGGACCGTTAAAGAAAACCTAACAGTTCTCCCGGACATACTGTAGAATTCAACCAATCAGATAAGGAATTCGAAAATCCTGAAGTGTTTCCAGTTAAGTGTGCCATATGCATCAGACGTTCAGACAGCGGTAGGCTGAGACTAGACATTACAATATTCTATTTTCTTTTCCAACCATCAACTGTTTGTAAAAGAAGTTGTTAGAATTTAATCATTTTAAAAGAGTCTATATTGCAGGAATTCAAATTTGACAATCCATTTCATGGGGTTTTGAAGGAGTATTTTCAGCTTTTCATGTGTTAAAAGTCAAGCAATTAAAAACATTTAATATATTCTTATGACAAATAAGAATCATTGCAATACAGTACTTTGGACTGTGTGAAAAGGTTTAAAAGTTTGTGAAAGTCCATCTGGCCTTTTGGATATTCAAAGAGAAGTCATTAGAATGAGAGTATTACATAATGCAAAGGTCACTTCACTGGCACATCCTGCTACTGTAGAAGTGAGAAAACAGTACAATTTTAAGTTTGACCTTTTAAACAACTTTTATTACTAACTGGAAGAAGCATGTTGTTCCAACTTTTTTCACTTGGTTTGGCTGTGAAAGAGGAACCCGGCTGGCCAGCTACAGAGATGAGATGGTCTGTTAGTTTAGTCCTCCTCCCTGGGGCTTGTGCATGGGCCTTTAGACAAAAACTCCCTCGGTTTCACTTAAACAGCTGGAAATCTAGCTGTTTAGGATTGTTGCAATGTTGCAAAATGAATCTGCACATATGCATGGTCAGGTTTGCCCACACGGCAAGCAACAGCAGTTTGTCTGTGTAGATTTATATTTCACAGTTTTGCATGATATAGAGCATTGCCAAATTGCAAACTAACAAAAACATATTGATAAATGTACTCATATTCCTAATGTACTCATCTCAGAATAATTATCTGCATAAACATTTAAAGGGTTTTCTGAGGGAATAGAAATTTGAATGCATTGGTCATGATGACTTTATGGTGATGATCTGAGAATAGGTTACAGTGTGTGTTGTCTCTTGTCTCTGGTTTATTAGTGTGCAACTGGAAATGTTTAAACCCCTGCTGTTTTTCCATTCACGCCTGTGGCTAATAATTGCAATAATTCCCCTCAAAATGGGTGGAGCCCCGTTCCCTTGGAGATGAGAGAGCAAACAGAAGGGAAAGGCTATGCTGAGAACCACCTGCTTTGTGTCGGATTATTGGCTAATTGAGATGGAAATCTCCATGACTGGAAGGCCTTTGCTGCAATGCAGCCTATAAGACACCTCCAACTCGCCTTGACAACTGTGTCTCATATTCAAAATGTTCTTATAGTACAAAAATAATTGATGTTTTGATATAACTCTCAGATCCAGTTTCTATTGAAGAATGTAGTGAATACAGTATAAATGGCTAAATCTTATCATTTGCCTTTGTAATATGACTATATAATTTTGTTTAAAGAGAGGATAGTATTTAGTAGCAAGAGGATTTTGAATAAAACATTTTCTGTAAAAATTTGAGAAGTTGTCTTGAACACTCAATCGCTGTGTCCGAATATGCCTACTTCCATTCTATATAGTAGGTGAAAAACAGTATGTGAGCCGAGTAGTATACGTACAAATTCATAGTATTCATAAAACAGTAGGCGAAAAGTACCTACTACCTCTGGCGAGATTCTGTAGTACGCATTTGATGGACACTTATAATATTCCATGTGGCCACAGGAGAGGGTTTGTGACTGGCAGTGAAGCGACGCAACTGAGGCTGGTAGGTCACATGATAATGTCAACATGGCGGGTGTAGTATGTCCTCATTTCATTCATATTACTTTTTTAACGGTCACAAAGTAAGTTTCAAACCAAATGTAGTTCCTACTATATAGAATGAGAACTTGGACGCAATATCTGTCTTTAGATAATCCCAAACACAATGCAAATGTCTAGACATTTGACATAAGAAGTGCAGGTAATTTAACTGAAATTACTGGACTGAAAGTTTCTTTTTTTAACCATTCTTTGTATTTTTTTCTTATTTTTTCATCAGAGCGGTTTCACTCCTCTTCACATTGCTGCCCATTATGGAAACATAAACGTTGCAACACTACTGTTAAACAGAGGAGCAGCAGTGGACTTCATGGCAAGGGTAAGCTTTGGTGGACAATGATAACAGATTATAGGGCAAAAGGTTCCCCATATTCTGTTTAAATCTTCTATTAAATCTTCCCAAATTATTTGCTGAGTTCAGTCCACACATTTATAATAGAATATTCAGGTGCATTGATTTCCATTCAAAATGCAGCTAGACCTGGTTTCCGTTTGACCGTGGACATGCAGTTCCATGAGCATCAGACGGGGCAGTATTGCATTAATGTTGTATACAGAATTCAGACTGAAGCCTAAAATGCTCCATAAGTGCTTTGATGAATGAGCTAAATGACCTGCCTATGGCTGTTTGTGTGCACACATGCTCATGTGTGTGTGTGTGCGTGTCTGTGTGTGTGTGTCTGTGTGTGAATCTGCCAAATGCCCTACCGACTGAAACCTCTAAACTGTCATATGGCCGGCACAGTCCAAACAAGCGCATGCATGAATCTGCTTCAGCCCGAGGGTCACACAGTCACAATGCGTCTCAAATACAGTTCAGGATATTGTGCATGCTTCCATAAAAATATATTATTATAATTGTTATTATTGTTATATTATTATTTTATACATAGTTATGTAATTCTCTGTGAAGTCTGATTGTGACTACATCTTTTGTACTCGCTGTGTATCTTATGATGTTTGTGTGGGTCGCATACAGAATGACATCACTCCACTGCATGTGGCGGCTAAGAGAGGAAATGGAAACATGGTGAAGTTGCTGTTGGACCGAGGATCAAAAATTGATGCCAAGACCAAGGTAACACACACACACACACACACACACACACACACACACACACACACACACACACACACACACACACACACACCCATACACACACACACACACACACACACACACACACACACAAATGTTTTTGAAAGAAGTCTTTTATGCTCGCCAAGGCTGCATTTATTTGATTAAAAAAATGCAGTTAAATCAGTAATATTGTGAAATATTATTACAATATTAAATAACTGTTTTCTACTTTTATATATTTTAAAATCTGTATTTTCAGCAGCCATTACTCTAGACTTCCGTGTTTCATGATGCTTCAGAAAGATTTCTTTAATGAATATAAATTCAACTCTTTTGTAAAATTATTACTGTCAATTGTGATCAATTTAATGTATCCTTGCTGAATAAAAGTATTAATTTCATAAAACAACCCCCCTCCCCCCATACTATTAGTAAAGGAATAACAAGAAGAAAAGTTGTTGCCTTAATGCATTTTTACTTCAGTGTACTTTACCTTAAGGAAAATGTCAGACAGCTTCTTAGGACATTCCTACATAGAAAGTGATCCTTTGACCTTTTACCTCAGGGATGTCTCAGATGAGACCAAGTTTCAGAGAACATTATGCACCTTGTAAATATGTCAAGTTGTCAACAGTTTGTTACTGATTAGCTTAGAATTCCTAAGGGGGCACAATTCAATGATTCAATTATATATATATACTTATGTAAGTAAGACAGGCATGCAAGATCCAATGAAGTGTAAAATGCAGTACATTAAAATGAATAGCTTTGCAAGAAATATCAAACAGGTCAGCATGTAGTGTCAGTGGAGCATCTGAAGGTGCTGAGGTTTGTCTGTGGTATCAGCTGTATCAGCAGGGTACAATTTAATCTTATGTAACATTTTATCTTTGTGTTGGCCTTTGCGTGTATCTGTGTGTGCTTATTTTTATAGGATGGTTTAACCCCATTGCATTGCGGTGCACGAAGTGGACACGAGCAGGTTGTTGAGATGCTGCTGGACAGGGGAGCTCCCATCTTGTCCAAGACGAAAGTAAGACATCTACTTTTTTGACCCCATATATTATTTCTGGATTTTCTGCCCGTTTGTGTGTGAATGTGGATATGCAGGTGTGATTGCTGGTCTACCCATAACTTCTGGCCATGCCTAAGACTGCCCCCATGTGGCCAATATTTCAACAGAAGCAACAACATATTTTCAGGCCTTTGCTATCATTTCACCAAAGATTGTGGATTTAGGTGCCAAAGCAGGAGGGATTTCCAGTCATACTTACAAGCCCCTCAAAATGACTTACTTTTCTGCATCAATTTCTTCATATAGTGTATGAGCTTTTTTAAACATTGGCCCTCTTTACACATTTGATATTTTAAGGCTATCCTGCAGGTTTTGTGTTGAACAGTCTGTCTCAATATTTAGCTATGGTATAGAAGTAAGTAATCCAGTTAGTTTTGTAGAGAACAGTTAAAGGTGCAGTAATGTTTAGGAGGATCTGTTGACAGAAGTGCAGATTTCACGTTCATTCATTCAGTTGGTCATGCAAATTCTCTGCTTTAATCAACAGACAGCTTCTTGTTTTGAAAGTGACTTCATTGTAAGCTGTGCTTCATAAATTGCCACTTTATTGACAATAGACAATGGCCCTTTTTTTGCAGTGGCCTGCACCTTTATTTTTATTGATCATTAGTGGTCGACCGATCAAGGCTGGTCAAGGCAGATTATAGTGGCCAATATTTGTCATTTTTTAATTATTGGCAATGGCCGATAAGTTTTTCTTTTTGGAAAATCTTTGTGTTCATGTGTTCATATTCATGTCATATTCACTGTGTACTGTATGTAAATTTACCTTTACTGCCCTTTATTTGAGAAAATATGATTCCCATTACAAACGTACCAGCTTACTTCCTTTGTAGTCATGTTTTACAAATCTTTAGACTTTTACGTTTTTCATTTTAGTAAATATTATTTAAAATAAATGTAACTTTCATTGCAGCATGGGTTTATTTACTATCTGCAAATTAAATAGTGTGATGTGATATAATTTATATCGGCTGTATATTGGCCGTCGGCCACCTTGCTCTAAGACATCGGCTTTTGCCATGAAAAAAAATCTGTATTGATCAACCACTATCTATTAATCTTGTTAAATACTATTTTTTGGTTTACTATAGAACGGTCTGTCTCCTCTGCACATGGCGACCCAAGGGGATCACCTGAACTGTGTCCAACTGCTCCTCCAGCACAATGCTCCCGTGGATGATGTCACCAACGATTACCTGACGGCACTGCACGTGGCCGCTCACTGCGGACATTACAAAGTGGCCAAAGTCATCGTTGATAAGAAGGCCAACCCTAACGCTAAAGCCCTGG
Organism: Meda fulgida; assembly: GCA_030578275.1. Classification (NCBI taxonomy): domain Eukaryota; kingdom Metazoa; phylum Chordata; class Actinopteri; order Cypriniformes; family Leuciscidae; genus Meda; species Meda fulgida. Next base: position 17,262,480 of record CM060632.1, on the reverse strand, counting down.
TGAGAGCAGAGGGAAAAAGAGAACCATACACAATCAAACTCAAACTCAAAAGACCTTCTCGCTCTTTCCTTTCTCTCTCTGCGTTTCTTTCTCCGGGTGACAGGGTTAATTTTGCTCTGTTAACAGATGCAGCTGTATGAACGCTAATCTCTCACTCCACAATACACAGTTGTGCGTGTTGCCATAGTAATACTGACACATTCTGATGACAGTTTAAAAATAAATCTGAACCTCAGAAATAACTTGATTTGAGGTGTAAAATAGATTAAATGAACAAGATCACAAAGCTTTATTACTGAATGCCATGGGTTCATTCAACCGAAACGAGGTTTTTGTGGGTTCTCACTTCTGATAAAGGTGGGTGTGGTGGTATTTCAGTCAAGCAGAACATGTTTGTGTTCACATCAACAGAACGGTTTCACACCTCTTCATATTGCCTGTAAGAAGAACAGAGTAAAGGTGATGGAACTGCTACTGAAACATGGAGCATCAATGCAGGCAGTCACTGAGGTACGAGAGAGATATGACGATTGAACTTTCATCAAAAACATAATGTGATATGATATAGTGCCATAATAGCACTAGGAATGTATCGTCTAGTTTTGAATTGAGTTTAATGTTCATAGTTTTAGATATGTTTCTAAAATGTAATAGCACAAGCAGTATTATAGTAAAGTTTTCATATTTCATATTTTTATTTTTATTGTTTGTAGTCGGGATTGACGCCTATCCACGTTGCTGCGTTTATGGGTCATGAGAACATAGTGAAACAGCTCACACATCACGGAGCCTCACCCAACACCACTAATGTGGTACGTTTCCTCTTTTAGTATAGAGTCACTCACAGACATACATTCTGTGGAACTTTTACTTTTCTAAAGTTTTTTTTTTAAATATGTATTTCTATCATTTTAAACATTTTATCATAAACACAACTTTATGTGTTAGTATATTGCATTTTGCCATCTCAATCTAAATTAATACAAAAATAGTTAATAAAAAAATGTATATCATATTTTATGTAATGGGGTGGACATGTTATATTTGATTTAATCTTGTCAAGCATGAAAAATGAGACCAACCTTTGAACTTGGCTTAGCAAACACTCATATGATTTCACTTCCTCGTTTCTGTTTTGAGGTGGATATTTTTAGATTAAAATATATGTACAGTTTGTATATATATATATATATATGTGTGTGTGTGTGTGTGTTTGTGTTTGTGTGAGATTTATCTGAATGAGAAGATCAATACAAAATGTAATAATGGAAAAGGTTTGGTTGATAGCAATTTTATATATATATACATATATATATATATATATATATATATATATATATATATATATATATATATATATATATATATATGTATGTATAATATATATATATATATTTAATAGATTTTTTTATAATTGGCTACACTAGCATACTAAATAATAAAATTCATATACTCCTTTGAATTTGTTTGCATTGAAAGTACTCCATAACATGAATAATATTGTTATATAATAAGTTTATAGCTAATTTTGAATTAATATATTAAAGCTTGAAAATCACATGCACTTCATCAAATGTTCTGGACACAAATGTTGTATTGTAGAGAGGTGAAACAGCACTGCACATGGCAGCAAGGGCCGGCCAGGCTGATGTTGTCAGATATCTGCTACAGAATGGTGCTAAAGTGGACATCAAAGCCAAGGTGAGACACACATACACACAAGCTCAAATTTGAATAAACCTCTGTCCACATCCTACCACATGCATGATTAGAATATGACAGATGATAAATGTGCTTTGCAGTTTTGCCTCTCATCTCATCTCTCTCTCTCCCACTCTCTATTTCCATAACGACAATTTCTAGGATGACCAAACCGCCTTGCATATAGCTAGCCGTCTGGGAAAGTTGGATATTGTGCAGCAGTTGCTGCAGAAGGGGGCACTTCCCAATGCTGCCACCACCTCCGGCTACACCCCTCTCCACCTCGCCGCCCGCGAGGGCCATCAGGAGATAGCAGCTCTCTTGCTGGAGCAGGGAACCTCTCTCTCTGCAGCAACTAAGGTGTGTGGGTGTGTGTGGGGGGGGGGTTTACCCTGAGGGGGTTTTTTTCATCTGATCACAGACTGATCAGATGATTCAAGCTGACTCTGTCATGAGAATCCTTTTCACTGTTTTTTGTTCTTTTTCCTTCTTTCATGCCCATATATACATCCACAGAAAGGATTCACCCCCCTGCATGTGGCTGCAAAGTATGGGCAGTTGGAAGTTGCCAATCTTCTACTGCAGAAGAAAGCTGCACCGGATGCAGCAGGCAAGGTTGGTGAACATATGCATATATTATTGCACATTTGTAAAGTGATGCAACATTTAAATGAGTCGCCTTGTTCATTTCATAATACAGCTTGGTCTTACCTCAAATGTGCACTTGATGCGGAGTTCACATGGTCTTGGCAAAGTCCATAAAAGCCCAAAATGTAGGCATTGGTCAAATATAATATAATATTAATAATAATATAAATATAATGAAATATTTACATTTGAAATGTTTCTGGCAAAAAACAAGTGGTCAGAATACTTGGCTACTTCTGAATTGACTTCAATGGAGAAACCTGCTTTTGTAGCCAGATGGTGTAGTTACAACCTCTACTAGCAGGGGCTAACTGGGCCACAGTAACCAGCCAAACCCTGACGCCTTAAACCACAAGGACAGAGGGCGTCATTTGGGACAGGACCTTCATTTGTCTTCATCTGTGTCAACCTTCCTTCAAATGGTTCCTCTTATTATTCTTGAACTACAAAGTATAACTGTCATCCACATAACTAGCTTTATTGAGAGACTCATAGAGCTGAAGGTCTGGTTTCCTTAACAAAGATTAAGCTTTTTAATACGTACAACAATTGTATACAGATATACAGAAAAATCACATAGAAGCTTAAACTGTGTTAAGGAAAGACACACCAATCCTGTGGAAGTTTTTTTTTTTTTTACTTCATATTATGTGTGAGCTCATTGGTGCTTGCTTAATATGGAGGCCCAAACCTGCAGACATTTTAAATAGATAAGTAATAATAGGAAAATAAATAAAGGAAAAATGACTCGATAAAACAAATATCCTTTTGAATTAAATGTAATCCTGAATTTAATTTTTTATTACTTTTTTCAGTGAAAAATCTTGCCAATCCAGGGCCACATTTTCCCGAAGCATTGCAAACCTAGGTTCAAATAAACCCAGTAAACCTAGTCAAGATTTCCTCTGTGATTACACACAAAAAAACAACCTAGAAACCAACTGGGTGTTTGGGTGTCATCAACATAAAATCTGCCAACACGATGACAACGCTGTAAGGAAGGATCACATTAGTTGCTGGCTTCAGCTTCATGTTTCTATTTCTTGAAAACCGTGGTCACTACAAAATAATTAGGCATAATGCAAACCGGTGAAAATAACTTACAACTCTCCAGTTGATCTGCCTGCCACATCCCGTCGCAAACTCCAAAATCGCTTAAGATCCTCTAACGCTTCTATACGTGAGCTCTCAACCAATGATGCACTGGAGCTACGCAAGGACAGCTTCCCTCATTTACATGCTGCGCACAGATAAATAAATGTATAAATATAAATACTTGTGGAAATAAATAAATATAAAAATAAAAAAATGCTTAAATTAAAGAATAAATAAAGAAAAGTTAAAAAGAATAAAAAATAAAGAAAATAATAAAGAAAGAAAAAAGTAATACAAGAATAAATTCACAATTAAATTAAAAATGAATTATAGTTGTCTTAAGTCATTTATTATTTTATTTATTTTAATGCTGTTATTTTTATGCATGTTATATATTATACATGTTATATATTTATTTATTTTTAATTTCTGCATTTAATTTCTGTTTGGTCCTCCATAATCTTAATGTGGTTTACTGGGATTTCTTCCCTCTTAACTTTAATGTGTGTGTGTGTGTGTGTGTGTGTGTTCTTATGTACTGTATGTGCTGACATGCATGCATGTGTCCAATGTTTGTGTGTATGTGTGTTGCATGCTGTCGTGGGTGCTTGTGATCGTGCTGGGGTCTGTGTGTATATTGTAGACTGGGTTAACACCGCTGCATGTGGCTGCTCACTATGATAATCAGAGAGTGGCTCTGTTACTGCTGGACCAGGGAGCATCTCCTCACTCTGCAGCGAAGGTATGAAATTGGGTTTCTGGATTAACCCTTCCATGCTGTTTATTATTTAAAAGCTATTTCTGACCCTACATACCCAATCACATCTGAAGAGTTACTACGTGCTGTTTGTGACTTTGTTGCCATGTTCAAATCACATTTGTAGAGGATGTCATGGAGGCTGAAAAGTTTGTTAAATTGCATAAAATCTGATTAACTTTAAGCAATATTAACTGAACTCACTCAAACTGCATGGAAGAGTTATAATACAGGCCATTTTCTCACATTGAGCTCTGCAGAAATCATTTTCTTTCTCATTATTTTTTATTTTGTGTTCCAGTAATACAGGATAATTATTTCTCGGGTGAACAAAACGTTTGTGAGTGAATACAAAGTTTCTCGGGTGAATGCAAACGTTTTGCAAGGAAACACAAAAGCATTGAAATATAATCTTTTCTCCTATGTATCTCATATTTTTTCCATGGCCTTGTCTCTTTTGATTTACTCAAGGAGGAAAAAAATCTCATGTAAACTGATCTTGTTTTTAGCATTTTTAGATATTTTTATGAAAAACAAGACAAAAATGTGGATTAAGTATATGATTTTTGCAGTTCTAAATTTCATGGCTTGCTTTTTCCCAGAGTTGAGGTATTTGGAGGGGAAGGAAGTGCTTGGTTACCTCTTACAATCTTCTTGCAGTCTCTGCTTGGTTTGTGTTATCAAGAAAAGTACAAAAAAAAAAAAAAAACAACAGTAAATGATGACTGAATCTTTGCATCTTGTTTCTCTCTCGTTCTCTCTAGAATGGCTACACACCTCTCCACATTGCAGCTAAGAAGAATCAATTGGAGATTGGGACAACGTTGCTGGAATATGGGGCGGAGTGTAACACAGTGACCCGGCAGGGCATCAGCCCCCTCCACCTGGCAGCACAGGAGGGCAGTGTGGACATTGTCTCCCTGCTGCTCACCAAACATGCAAACGTTAATATGGGCAATAAGGTAAACATACTTACACTCACATATACACACACAGAGCACAATATTGTAGATTAAAAGTAGTTTGACTCACTGTGTGTGTTTGTAAAACAGAACGGTCTCACGCCGTTGCACATGGCTGCACAGGATGACAGGGCAGGCGTTGCTGAAGTGCTGTTGAACCATGGAGCAGAAATTGATGGCCAAACCAAGGTCAGGGGTCAGATCTTGTGACGTTTCCATAATTACATAACCAGCACAAACAGACTGATTCATTCAGAGGTTCATTGTCAACTACTGCGTGTCTATATCAGTGTCTGATATTCACTTGTCCTTCTTATTCTCCTAATAGAGTGGTTACACTCCATTGCATGTGGCGTGTCACTATGGCAACATGAAGATGGCTAACTTCCTGTTAGAGAATCAAGCCAGGCCTAATGCCAAAACAAAAGTGAGTCTGTTTGTAGCTTGTCAAAAGATACATTATCTTGTTTTGCATGTAAACTGACTCTCGCTGTCGTTCTGTGCATAGAACGGTTACACACCTCTTCACCAGGCAGCACAGCAAGGCCACACCCACATCATTAATATGCTGCTTCAGTATGGAGCTTCGGCCAATGACCTCACACTGGTGAGTACTGAGGCATTTAAAAAAAATCATACTTTATTCAACAAGAATGAATTACATTGATCAAAAGTGACAGTAAAGAATTTTACATTGTTTAAAAAAACTATTTTAAATAGATGCTGTTCTTTTGAACTTTCTATTCTTCCAATAATCCTGAAAAAATGCATTGCGGTTAACACAAAAATTTCAAAGCAAGCATGAAATCCAAAATTGACAATTTATGTGCCCTCTAATCTTTAATTAAAGTAACTTCCCCTCCCTCTTGCAACGATATCTCTTCTCTGATGACGTGTTTACTCGCGTTACAGATAATATAGTATTCAGTAATGTTTTGTGTGTGTGTGGCAGAATGGGAACACGGCTCTCTCCATTGCTCGGCGACTTGGGTACATCTCCGTAGTGGACACACTGAGAGGAGTTACAGATGAAAACCTCACTGCCACGGTAACATGCTCACTATCTGTCTCCTGACCACCCCTTCCACTTCCCTCAACATCCTCTACTGCTGCTACAGTGTCCACAATAAACTTAGAACACTCGGCACTTGGTCTTTTATGCAATTCGCATTTGCATTCTGTCATATGCACACCAACCAACTGCATCATGCAAATCACTTTTGAGGATAGTGTCTGAGTAATTTAATTTAATTTTTACATTATTTCATTATTTCAGTCCATGTTTTTTTTTTTTTTTTTTACTACACTTCAATTAGAATATTGGAAATACTATATTTAATTTTCAATCTATATTAGATATTTAATCATTCTGGCTCATTCTTCTATTTTTAAATTTAGATTACCTTTGCTGAAAAATTAAAATTTTTACATTTTTAAATAATTGTACTGTTACTGTATATTCTTAATTTAATCTGCAATTTATTGGTTAATGGCCATGACATGAATTTTTTTTTTTTTTACATTGATAGTTTATCAATGATTTTTTTAAAAAAGTTATCATATTATGTCATATTACCAATATAATTGGCAATAACTTCATACTATTTATTCTTATGGAAGTACCTCTAACTTTTGTTGTACTTTGCATGTTTTCCATTTTTGCCCAGCCTGTAACTGAGAAACACAAGATCAATGTCCCGGAGACCATGAATGAGTTCCTTGACATGTCTGATGATGAAGGTACAGCTGAACTAGTACTGACACACACACACACACACACACACACACACACACACACACACACACACACACACACACACACACACACACACACACACACACGCGTTTACTTAGCTATCTAAATGGGGACATTCCATAGACGTAATGGTTTTTATACTGTACAAACTTTATATTCTGTCCCCTTTCACTAACCCTACCCCTAAACCTACCCATCACACAAAACCTTCAGCATTTTTACATATTTAAAAAAAACTTTTATTACTTTATTTTTAAACCTGATTTACAAACGAGGACGTTCCTAAAGGGAGATTTTGTCAGGTTTTTCTCACTTCTGGGTACAAATTTGTCCCCAAAATATAGTTAAGTAGGTACACACAAACACACATAAAGTTTCACTCTTTCTTTGTGAAATATATAGATTTATAATGCTGAAAAGAGCTCTTTACTCCGCTGTGACCATATGCACACTTAAGTCAGCGAGGCAGTTGTTGAAATATCATTTAAACTAGTCTTGCATCCAGTGGTATATTCAAATTTAGTTATTTTGACAGTTTCCCCTCTAGCTTGCACCATGATCACTGGGCTAACACTATATGCCTTCATTAATCTCTCTCTGTGTGTGTGTGTGTGTGTGTGTGTGTGTGTGTGTGTGTGTGTGTGTGTGTGTGTGTGTGTGTCTGTGAGTTTAACCTATTGCTGTGTACTGTATGTTTGACAGTTGTGAAAGATCATGAAGCCCAGACTGGTGGGGAAGAAGGTACACGCTTTCGCAGTTCTGTTTTTTCTCCCTTTTTCAATCATCCCTCGCTTGTGACACACTCGCTCGGCTTTGATGCGTTCCCCTCATCTGGCTTTGCAGTGCACTGTGTCTGTTTTCTCGAGTCTGTATGCACATAACCACGAGTGCCATTGCTGTAATTTCCTGTGAATGCTAACTTTACACACACAGTTTTTTTCCCCTTCATGACTTTAAACGCACATTTACAAATGCTCACACATAGAAACACAATAACATGCCCACACAAACCTGTATGTGACTCATACAGTTGCCTGGGATACAGTGAAGCTGACGTGCAGTGGATCAGGAGGAGAAGAAAACACTCCACGTGTTGACTATGATGCCAAACTCTCTCTCTTGTCTCCTGGTTCAACGCTGAAATATTCATGAGCATAATGTCCCTCTCTGCACCCCTCTCCATGGTTACACAGAGAGCTAAGGGTGTACGGTTACCATGTGTGTCAGCAGATACACTTAGAATCCTGCAGGTGACACTGACTTGACCCACAGGTGTCACCCCTCTACCTGAGAGAGAGAGATACAATCTTAGAATATAATAAAGCAGTAAAATGCAGAAGTCTAGTGTTGAAACTGCTGTCTGAGCAGTATGTGCGTTAGTGCATGTGTGTTAGCAGCAGATGCCTATAATATATCTATAGGTTATCCTGTTAGCTGTCTGTGTATTGAGCAGTGCAGTCTGTCAGAAGCAATGACTACTCCACTTTTGATCTTTTGTTTGTTGTCATATTATGGTGGAGACTGACTAATGACGTCTATTGTTTTATTTTACACTAATTACCTAATAACCTTCCTTACAGTAACCTTTTTGCATTTCTATATTTTAATTAAGACGATTACATTTACTTTCTAACCAGTTATTTTGGTATTGTTTAAATGCTATTATAGTTTTTATTAATATTTTGAAGTAGCCTTTATTTTTGTTTTCAGTTTTAATTTTAATTTTAAGTTAATTTTTAATCAATTTGTTATGTCCTTTTTATTCGTTTTTGTTGTTTTGAAATATTAATATTTAGGATTTTTTATTTTATTTTAGTTGTAGTTTCTATGTATTTCCAGTTAGTCATTTTAGTGCTTTAACTCAAGGCAAAATTTCAAATTTTGTAGTTACTTTTTTTAACCAATGAATTTCCATGACTTTTCCAGTTATTTGTGATGACTGGGTAGGGTAATTTAAAATAGTTTTATTTTATAGTGATAATTTTCTATTTTCTTTAATTATGAAATTTATAAAACCGTTTTTTGTCATACTATAAAATCATAATTGTTATTTCCAAAAACGTAGTTTTTTTAAAACATTTTTTCTATATTTTATTGTCATAAATATAACATTTATAATGACTATAAAAATGATTTTTCATTGAATGTTTTTTATTATTTTTTATTATTATGTTTTACACCAGTATCCAGGCCTAGAAAGTACACATTTTGAATTCCCTGATATTTTCCGTGGCTGTGTGAACCATGTATTTAATCCCTTCATTTAGTTTTTTTTTTTATCTGTAGGTCAGTTTAATTGTCATTACGGGGACATTTCAAAGTATTTCAAGCAAAGCCTGATCTCTCCCACACACAACAAAGCACAGTGCCAAATACAGCAAAATATACACATGATTAAAATGAGATCTTGTTTGTACTGTACAGATACTTAAGAGAAGAGTGAACTTCCTTAGTTATGTAATGTTCTTTATCACTTTGTAATGAGTAGAATGTTCAACAGCGACTGAATGTGTGCCTGAGAGATTATTGACATTAGCTGATAAAACTTTACCACACAGACTTGTATTAGCATTTAAACTGCTGTATTAACGTTTAAACATATTTCAGAAGTATTTCATTATTTGTAAAATTTTAAACAGTTTTTAATAGTTGGAGTATTAGTTAATAATAACACTGGAACAGACCTGTTAACTTTGTAAGATTCTGGGGTGGTTTTCAGTCTGAAACCCTCAAATTAGGGTTAATCAATAATACCTACAATAGCCTACTTTAAAGCATAACATGATTGAGACGTGAGCATCTCAAACAGCGAGGACCATTTCAGATGTGCAAAAGTTAGTTTTCAACATTCTGTATTTGTGAGGATTTTTATTTTATTTTATATTTGACCCCTTTAAAAGTAGCCAAATGAGCACACACACATTAGAGCTTGCTCTGTCTCCCTTGTCCCTTCATTCTCCTGAGAAAACTATGTTGACAGTAGCCTACTTGGTGTCTTGTTACCACCTTGCACTTGCTGCTAGACCTGCAAAATCTTCAGCAGCACATACACACACACACCGGACCTGCTCCTGCGCGCGCGTGTTCAGTGTGTGTGTGTTTGCGCTCAGGCGGGAGGCTGGGAAAAGAGCAGAGCTCCCCTGACATGTGAGACTGCAGCTTTGGTAGATCCTCCTTCACTTGACCCAGGCTTCCTTGTGATTTAACTTTTACCGGGCGAATGAACGGATTTAAATCTCGCACATCCAGCCACGAGAGTTCTGGTCGATTCAGGACGACTGACTCTCACATGATCATCCGGGATAGACCAACCTCACCATCAGTTATTTTCTCAGAGGATAAAGACTTCATTGAGAACTTAACGACATATCGGGGGAATACGCTAATACCGGATATATCAGTATCGGAGTGGGGTATGGCAGCGCTTTTATGTGAGTCGTTGTGTCAGAATACTGCGGTGTTTGGGGCTCTGCTGCATACTGTTCACTGGCTGGACATTGCTCGGATATGTTATTCAGATGTAACGTTACACTTTTAAAACTCAGAATGACGTGTCTTCTATTTCTAGACACGGTCATCTATTAGTCTTTGTCATGAGTGTTCGTTGTCATTAAGTCGTTAATTCGGTACCGGAGTAGAGAGGAATTAGCGAGCCGGTTAGGGAAACGGAGGAGTTCTGAAGCGGGAGGGGAGGGGCTGCAGCACGCAGAGAGAGAGAAGAGGACAAGCAAAAGTCGCGTTTATGAGAGATACGAAAAAGATGTTGGCTGTGGCTCAAAACCTTGAGAACATTGCCTAGCAGCTACCTAGATGCCATTTTGGGCATCATAGGTGCCCTAATTTTGTAAAATAACGACACCCTGAAAACCATTAGAGCTATCTGCCTAGACGGCGTTGAATGTTATGATGGTAATGTCTAGTTAGCAGCTAACGAGTTTTTAGACGCAGCCGTTGCTTGTTTTGTCGTTGGCATAATGACTATTTGTTTGTTTTTTGCAAGTGGTTTTTAATGTAACAGCTTTGTTAATTTCGACGGTTACGAAAACCGTTACAATTGGAATCTGTTATTAAACTATACAAACTAGCAAGCTTAAACTGTTTTGCTGGTGTAAGTATCAAGCTGCTGACTATCTCAAAAGTACTCAAAACCCACTTAAACTAGTAAAAAGAACAGCAAACCATCTTAGGTATATAAATAATTAGACAATAAAAGCACATATGGACTATCATAAATCATATAATGTAAAACTAATTAATTTGATCTATAATTTTTTACCGATTTCTATATTTTCCCTGCTGAAACCAAATCACTTAAAAGATGCCAGGTTAAGATTATTTGCTTGTCTTAGCTACCTTATTTTAGCTAGATCCCAGCTTGCTCCAAACCCCTAAAACCAGCAAACAGACCATGCTGAGTGTGTGACCTGCAAACCAACATAGCCTGGTTTTAGCTGTTTTTCATCAGGTTTAAGAAACTCTTGTCTTGGGGTTGTGATGGAAACGTGCTTTATAGAAGGAGACGCAGTGGTGTCCTCCTGATGCAGCAATAACTGTTTCTCTATGTGTTAGTGAAATATTGCCAACTAAGCTTCTGTTATTCACAGCAGGGACAGAAAAACACCCAGGTGTTATGTGACATAGATTAATAGTCTAGAAGCTGCGAACTGGATGTTTGCATGACACAAGAAGACTGTGTGGGCTGGTAGATTTACACCACAAGAGATGATCCACAAATTATTACCATTGTGCATTCGAGCAAGACACTTAACCTCAGATTGTTCTAGTGGGACTGTCTTGGCAATAATTGAACTGTAAGTCGCTTTGGGTTTTATTTAATTAGAAGAACGAAGGGGAGCTGATTGCCGCAGCTGCTGATAGGTCACCTTACTCGTTCACCTTCAAGTGAGCTCACCTTAGGCCCGTCTCATCCCTGCAGGTGAAGATGCGATGACTGGCGAGACTGAGAAGTATCTTCGGCCACAGGACCTGAGGGAGTTGGGGGATGACTCCCTGCCGCAGGAGGGGTACATGGGTTTCAGTATTGGAGCCCGCTCTGCCAGGTAACAGCACTTATATACTTTATTTATACGGATGCCTGCTTTTTTATGAAGCTGTTTGTTACCTTTTTACTGGTTCTCCATGAGTGGCAAAAATATATGGTGTTGCAAGTTAGGGCAGGTGTAAATGTTTGGAAGAAGGATGATGTGGATAGATTTATGATGTAGAGATGGACAAGGGAATAATGATCAGCTGGACTTCTCTAAAAGCATTACAGTCTAAAAAGGCATGTAAACGGAGTGCTAGTAAGCAAACAAACTAAAACACCAAGTCCAGGCTGTGGGCGTTTTGTTTTAATGACAGGACACTGTGTATTGACTTTTAGTCTGCATTAGTAAAATGCTTCAAGAACAAAAAGATGGCAGTAAACATCAGGAAAGAGAGAAAGCCAAATCTTGGCTAGATTCACTCTGCATTCAGAGCTGTCAGTCTTCATATTCTGTTGTTTACTAGAAATAAAAAAAACACTGGGATTTTGGTTCTCAGGAAACTGTTGCCACTATACAAATTCAACTCACCATGTGCCATTCAAGTTAAAGTGTGCATGACACTAGTGTTTTTAGATGACAGGATAAAATGATGAGAAATTGTTATGCAAATAGTAGCAGAAAAACACCTGTTGTACTTTTAGTGCAGACATTAATCTTTACAGTATTGAATATTTTTAAAGAGGTAATATCATACAGTTATCCCACTTTAGGCAAAATTGTTGCATGTTCTGCTGGGCAACTTTTGTCGAATTTTTAACAGTAATTGGCTAATTCATGGTTGGAAACTGATTTTATCAAACATGAAAACTTAAGTGACAGTAGAGTTTCCAGTTGTTGTAAAACCAGACACATTAGTATAATTCACAGCAAAAACATTGTAAGATTGATTGGAGATATATCGTGGATATAATATATATATTGTATAGAGGATTATGACTGCAATTTCTATTTCAGCTTTAAGAAAGTACACATAGTGGATACTTAAAGGAATATTCACCCAAAAATGAAAATTATTATTATTTACTCACCCTCAAGCCATCCAAGGTGTATATGACTATCTTCTTTCCGACGAACGGAAACGGAGACGTATAAATATCCTGGTTCTTCCAAGCTTTAGAATGGCAGTGAATGGGGGGTGAGATTTTGAAGCCCAAAAAAATGCATCCATTCATCATAAAAAATAATCCATATGGCTCCATGGGAGCCTTCTGAATAATAAAGGCCTTCTGAAGCGAAGCGATGGGTTTTGTAAGAAAAATATCCATGTTTTAAACTGTATTAACTATAGTAACTAGCTTCCGGCAGACTGCCATAAGCAGTGATTTGCGGCGGACGAGTAACCCCTAACCTGACGCATGACACAATGACAAACATGGAAGCGCGGAGGATAGAGCAAAACAAAACACAGGTCACGAATTAGGTTAGAAATTTTAAGGAGAAATGTCAGAGAATATGGATATAAGAGAAGAGGAGCCTATTTGTTTAAACCGCGAGATGCGTCTGCTTACGATACTCCTACATCCTACATCATACATCATGTCAGGGTAAGTCGACTTGCGCAGTATGCGTAGGTTCATCTGCCAGGAGCTAGTTATTATAGCTTTTTTTTTTTACACACATCGCTATACTTTAGAAGCCATTTATTAACCCCTGGAGACGGATGGATTACTTTTATGATGGATGGGTGCATTTTTTTGGGCTTCAAAATCTCGCCCCCCATTCTCTCCCATTATAAAGCTTGGAAGAGCCAGGATATTTTTTAAAACGTATCTCTGATTGTGTTCGTCTAAAAGAAGATAGTCATAGGATCTAGAATGGCATCATCAATCATTTAATGTAAATTATAGGATCATTTTTATTTTTCCCTTTAATTTAATTTTCCTTTTTCCCCCATCTGTCCCTTTAAACATGGTCACATCCATCAACACTTTAAATTTTAACATACAGTTTACAGTATTTATGTGGCCTGAACAACCTAATGCATTGACCCATGTTGTGTTTTGTTGCATCTCCTAAGTTGGTTCGGTATTTATATGGTCTATTTATGCTTTTTGTTTAATTAGCAAAAGTACAAGTGACCAAGAAATAACCGCATAAAAGATGCCCAGATGACTAATTGTAGATGTAACGTAGATGTGAAACATGATCAAATGGATCTTGACAGCCTTGAGGACACTTCATAACAAGGATGATGTCCTTGTAAGCACCAAATCTGATCAGATATTACACATTTTAGAAAAAAGTCACATGATATATGTGGTTATGTTGCCTAAAGGTACACATTTTGAACAATGTTTTGCAGGACCTTTTATAAAATCTAACTAGCTACTTTTCTCAGAGAGGTTTAGTGCAGATGACACACGTTTGTGGTGTTTTGTGCCCATCCCCTCATTTAAGAGGTCATCTCGTCAGGATCTGGTTGTCGTTGCTGAAGGAAGAGGAGTATAGGTGAGAGAAATGGGACACTAGGATGGAAAGGTACCAGACCTGTCATGCAAGCATTATGTGACACAATGGAGCCTAATTTTCTGTTGTTGCACGGGACATTTAGTTCTGATTGGCTGGGCTTTGTGTGCCAATTGTCATAGCATTCGAGGACGTGGAATAAATGACTGAAAACAATGACGTCATCACAGGGAAGGGAACACTGAGTGACAAAGCCTGGAGAGTGCGTGACTCTGTGTGAACGTGAAGTTGTGATGTGATGGATACAGACCTTCAGTCTCCAGTTATCACCTTTAGTTATGATGGATTGGATCATTTCAATTTTGTGCTCAGAACTTATGTAGCTCAGGGGAAAAATTAGCTCTATGGTTTGCTGTATTTGGATATGGACACAGGAGGTATTAAATAGTCAAATGTGAGTCAAATTAGCTGTATAGATTATTGCTATAATTACGTCATTTGCAAAATACTGAGTCAGTATCCCAGCTGCTTAGCCAAGGTAAGACGTACTGTTTCATGTCTGAAAATGAGTTTTAATTGCTTTAGAAGTGCTTATTGCTATTTGGATTGTTACTATTTTGATGTTTCTTAATGATATTCTACTCTACAGTTTCATATTCTGCCTCTTTTATTTTATTAACATCAGCCTGGCATTGTTTGCTCTTAGATAGGGCTTCTAATGTTGCTCGTTTTTGCCAAACATGCACACAGTCCTGTCTAGGAGCACAACACATGCTGTGGCAGAGCCTCAGTGCCATGCTTAACTCTCACAGCTTCTGCTCCGTCCAGTACATTTTACTCTCTTTTCTCTTTCTTCGCTTCTCTCACTCTCTCTAGCCCCAGGATAAGGTAAGAGTGATGTTTTACTCTCTGCCTTTTCTCTCTCTGTGCCTTTCACCTTCTCTCTCCGTAGCTGTCGTTTCTGTCACTGCCCCTTTCCATACGTACTACAACTCCCATCATGCCTTGCTCCACCATGTCATCTGGTGCAGTGCGTTTCTATGGAGTCTCATCCCTTTCATACACTGAGGCCTGAGCTCCTCGGCCTGATAATACAAATTCATGCATCTCAACTGAAGTTCTGGTCTCTGAACTCCTCTTGTGTTGACATTTGATTTGTTCTATCTGGCTCCGAAGCCAAACCTGCTTGTTATCGGTTACACAAAAGCCATCTAACACTTTTGAAGGTGGATTATAAATTGAAAAGATGTGAGGAGAGTTTCAATAAAAGGAAAAGCGGGCAGTAGTTGTGTGTTGTGAAATAATGTTTTAAATGTTATTGATGTCTAAAATATTCATGATTAGTGTGCTAACTATTATATTTTGGTTGCTTTGAGTTTTTGTTCAGTGTGGCATGGACTGTGTTTATATATGTTGTGTGTTGCTGTTGTTTCAGTTGTGATGCTCTATGTAACATCCAGGGACAAAAGCTTCAAGCTAATCAGTCAGCGATTGCAATGCCACATTTAATTGGCCATAACTCACAACATTGATCATTTGTATTGCAAAATTAAGAGTAGATTTGGTGGTCTAAGCATGTTTGCTTGTAATCACTAGTGTGGTTTTGATAGAGAAGCATAGAGAGAATAGTTGTTCCAAGCACACATATTTGCACATTGATCGCAGAACATTAGATAGGAGGCATATGATTATAACATAGCTAAGCCTGTTAGGAAAAGAGAACAAATATTACAATGAATCTTATTTCATTGTATGCGGTTTCACATGCAATGCACACAAAAACATAGTACAGCCTTCTTTTAAAATGCTGTCTCTGTTCAGAATGAGATAATTAGACGGAGAGAAGAAGTGCATAGTAAAGGAAGAAAATGATGAAGAATGAAAAGAAAAAGCGATAAGTTAATGCAGAGGAGGGAAATGAGGGAGTGTGTACTGCAGAGGACGGTGATTCAGCTGCTGTAATACTATAGAACCATAAAAAACAATGCCGATTAGGACGAATGAAACTGACGTGCGAGAGGAAGACACAGAAAGACGGTTGTAAACCCATTCATTCAAAGACTAGCACACAAACCAACACCGTTTCTTCCGTAAACACACCCTCGTGCACAGTTCTGCTGTGTGCGCTACAGTACTGTACCTTTAAATCCTGCTGATTGCTGCAGAATTTTCAATCTCTCATACAGAGAAAACACACACACAGACACACACACACACACACACACACACACACACACACACACACACACACACACACTGTATAACCAACCCAAGACTGCTGTCCTGCAGAGAATCCAGGCATTTCTAAGAGCACTGCAGAAGGGTACACACATGCACATGCAGTCGTACATTTGAAATGAGCTCAAATTGTCAGTTTATTATTACTGGTGCTTGCTATAACTGCTCTTAGTGGATTTTTTTTTTTCAAAACCCGTCAGGTTACATTTAACTAGCATACAAAGCGTAAAGACCTCTGTTAATTTAAATATACACTACAGTTCAAAAGTTTATGGTCATTAAGAGTTTTTAGAAAGAGATTAATCTATTCATCAATAAATCCTGAAAATATTAGTTTCTACAAAAATATTAAGCAGCCACAACTGTTTTAAGTGATTTCTGAAGGATCATGTTACTGAAGACTAAACATCAGGTCTTACATTACTAACTTGACATCGCAGCCTGTTCATTATTAAAATTAAAATAGTCAACCAAACATAAAAAGTTACACTGCTCAATTTAAATAGTCCGTAGTAGAATCGCTTCAATGTGGTCTTATGCCAAGCACTTTTTTTTAATACATGTGAATGATGATGTTTTATGTCAATATTGGAACATGAGTGAAGTACATAGCTTATTTTACATACTAAATATTACTTTAGCATCCAAATAGACCTATATTGTGAATATGGAAATATTTGGATTCATGCTGAATGAGAGAGAGGGAGGCTACGAGAACCCAACGCTGGTTTCGGTTTCAATTATGCTAAATACAGTTAAATTGAAAGGATTTGTTGTGGAGTGAGGGGAACTAAATAGTCTATAGATATGTTTATAATATTTAAAATGTTTGTAAACATTTTGCTTTATTTAACGGTATTTTCGATTATTTTTGCATGTAATAATAAAATGCGTCTTATACACGACTTATAAAAAAATGCCCGTTTTTTAACCACACGGCAAATTTTGTAAACTTTTTTAAAATTTTTTCTTGAATAATTACTTAAATTACTTTTTAAACTGATAACTGATTTTAACTGATAGTATTAAATGGTCAAAATTGCGATGAAGGGTAAACCAGTTAATTATAAGCATCCCTGTTGCCCAGTCAACTTTCTTCCTACCTCCTCCTCTGTCCATCAGACATCCCTTTCTCTCCTTTCTTCTCTGAAGGGTTTGGTTTTGTTCTCCCTGGATGTTGCATGTTGTAACTTTTTGTTTTGTGTTTGTCTGTTCGTCCCTGTTTGTGTCTTTTGCTATATGTTTGTGTATCTGATTGTGCGTGTGTACATATGTGAACTTCTTACACACTCCAGTCTGCGCTCCTTCAGCTCAGACAGGTCCAACACTCTGAACAGAAGCTCCTTCGCTCGAGACAGCATGATGATTGAAGAGATGCTGGCACCTACCAAAGACACGGTGAGAATCCCTACTCTCTTTATCTCTCTCACACTCATTCAGTATTGTTATACTAAATAAGAAATTCTTATTTCTATCTTTCTTTTTGCCAAATACTAAGGTAGCATCATCCATAGTAGGAAAGGCAATCCTAGAATGCTAGAATGTGATGAATACATCAAAGATGAAGTAAAAAAAATTGTAGTACTTCCACTTAGTAATTTTATTTCAGTTGTAATTTTCATTAGTTTTTTCTTTACCCATGTCGAGTTACCGGCAAAATACCGAAGTTAATACGAAGTGGCCCATTCCACGGACGAGAATCCATCAACCGCATTATTAGACCCGCACAATTTATTAAAACCATACCATAGCTTAGTGCTATTGTGAATTCACAAAGGCTGCGATTCAATTAAATAAATATATGCCCTGCGGGTTAAAATGATATATGCGCTTTATTTATTTACATGCGTGTAGATTTCACACTAAATGCTGCTCGTCATGAACTGTTATCATTTATATGCATGGAGCGTTTCAGACTCCATCTCTGCATATGCTGTGAGTTTGGGTTGCTTAACGTTCATCTGGGAATGCAATATGTGCCATTTTTATACGATTTGTAAGGTAAATCATTTGTTAACCAACCCAGGAGAATACGTCAATATGTTTCTAAATATGCGTCTTGATTATCGTGATTTCAAAATAAAAGTTAAACCCTTTCTCTGAGTTTGCATGTTTGGATGTCCACATATTATTCTTATAGAAAACGTTCACTGTTCAAAAAATGGCTTTAGTATTTCTTTAGTAAAGCAGTGGCCAAATATAAAAGATTAAGTAAACATTTGAATTATATGTTGTTTGGCCAATATTAAACAAGGATTGAATCTGCTGTAAAGTGTAACAACACTCTGCAGGCATTTGTTATAATACATACCGTAATGTACATAAGATGATTGTTTATATTATGTATTTTATCAGTGTTGTTCTATAAACCATCTGATTATTTGCATTTGATACTTCATTTGAACCAAATATTATTACCTCATTGTTATTATATATGTATTTTAAGTCATTTTAAAGGCTTAGGTCTTTGCTTAGGTCTATTTTTATTACCACAAAAAATGGCAATTGCTCAATCGTCAAAATAATTGTTAGTGACAGCCCTAATTTATTACTAATAGCAATAAACTAAAAGTCTTACTTGTAGGTTTAGTTAACAATAACAACCCTGTTTATAATTTATTATAAATATAATTAATTCATTCAATACTGAGAAAACACATTTCAAATTGACTTAAATTTATTTTACCACAAATTTGTGTGCTATGTGTGTGTGCCACTGCACCGCTATGAGATATCACACTTGATCTACATTAACACTGACTGGTCACCACCAGAAATTATATACGGTTACGGTACAAAAAAATAAGGTTTGCTTTATGCACCCTCACACTTTATATTGTGTTTTTAACAACTATGTACTTGCATAACACATTGTTAGGTTACACTTTTGCTGTTATTGATGTGGGATACAGGTAAGGTTAGGACAGGTTTGGTGGTATGGGTAGGTTTAAGGGTGTGTTAAGGTGTAAGGGAAGAGTCAATAGTGTAAATATAAATGTAATTACAGAAATTAATTACAGCTGTAATTGCATGCAGGTATTTCTTTTTAAAAATAAAAATAAAAGTACAATCATGTAACAACAGGTAAACAATAAGTGCATTGTGTCAAATGCTTAATTTAAATGTTATTACAAAGTAGTTAAATTAAGACACTTCATTTAAAGCTTCATTTTTTATTTCATTTATTGTCTGGCATTCGTCCTCAGGACTTTCAACAACACAGCAAAATGTCCTGGAATATTTGTGTTGGGTCCCATGGGGTTTGCGCAAGCCCGGTCCCCATCCACACGGATTCAAACACACTCTTCTCTCTTGTCCAGTGTCACATTCTCATATTACAAATGTGCCTTTTAATAAACTCGAAAGACTTGAGTCTTTCAGTCTAATAATCAAAATGCTTGACGTCAATCTACCGTAAAACTTCCCAAATAGACGTCTGTCTCTTTTACACGCCTGATGTGGCGACAGGTTTGGATAAATTAAGGCCGGTCTCAAATAGAGGCCTGGTCTGTTTTTTAGTTTCGGTTTGTATTTAATCTTCTAAAACCCTTCAAATCGTCTGTTTAAGCCAGTTCTATGATGCAGATTGCGTACGCAAGGGAGCCCTGCGCATCTGGGCGGGAGCTGTTAGCGCAAACAAGGCATATGTCTTTGTATCACATGATTGCACTTGTTTTGCAGGGTAGCCTTCATTCTTTTTTGTTGATGTGTTTCGGGCAACAAGTTCAAATGCTCGATGGATATTACCGGTAACTTGTATTGTTCAGCCTATGGCAGTCACATCGTTTCGTTTTTTATGCTGGCAATAATCTCGCACACCGGACGAGAAGCGCCGCGTCGCGTCTATGACAACTTGGTATAGGTATAGGTGCTTCTCGTCCGGTGTGCGACCCCCTTTACACATACGGTAATATAGTAGGCTAATTCTTACATTAACTGATTTGTTCAACACATTCGAATTATAAATAAAACGTAATATAATGTGGTAACCTCCGACTGTCATGCTTTCCGTCTATCAGCCTATGCTATTTGGATCGTTAGCCTATACCTGACGGTACACTCAATGAACAACAGCTCAACACTAATTTAAAGGCCTGTCTCTTATAGAAGCCTATCTCAAATACAAGCCGGTGCAGTTCGGCGATTTGGGAAAATAAAAGCCCAATTATTTGAAGTTTTACGGTATGCATAAACAGACGCTGGCAGAAAGATAAAGAGAGGGAAAAGGAGAGAGATGGAGAGTCAGATTTGGACTCTGTCAAGCTTTTCCATGATGTGTTTTCCTGTTCAGAGTTCTTTTGCTCTTTCCATTTTCAGGAGCAAATGTTCACACCAGACTCTTGAAAAATGAATTCCTAAAGAATGCAGAGATATAGTTATTAGTCCACTGAATTGGTTTGAATAAAATTTGAATTGGATTACTTATGCATATCAAATATGACAACCATTAGCCTTAACTAAACATAAGTGTTATGAGGTTTAGTATTCATACAGCCTTGAGAGTTCCTTGAAAGTGCAAGCGAGAGAGTGCGATACTGCATACTAAACTGTTTTTATTTTTCCTTCAGTGTCAGATGTTGTCTTCCAAAAGTGATTGAGCTGCCTGCCTTGACAGCTTTTTGGCTATCATTCAAGTGTTCAATTTAGGTTCGATTAGGTAGACAGATCACTAGGTTTTAAACAACATCAGAGAAAGACTTTTAGCACACTACTTATTTCCTCTTTTTGTTTGGCAGAGCAAAGATCATCCTTTCCTCCTTTACAGCAAGTAGCGAGAAAATGTCTGTGTGTGTGTTTTTCTTTTAAAGCTTCAGAGTGTATTTAGAGATATTTCCTACATGGTGGACCCTCAGAATAAGGTACAGGTTCTTGATCGTGACCATGTTAGTCATCACTCTCCATTTTTTCCATTCTTTCATTACCCAAAAATCCGAACACACTCGTTTTCTCTCATTTAGTCGCTCATTGGTATTTGTGTGTTATTGTTTGTTTATAAATGTATGCTCCACCCCCATATGCAGTCCTGTCAGTGTTTATTTCATGGTCTTTCATCCATTGGGTTTTTTCTGATTTTTTTTTTTTCTTATTATTTTTTTCTTATTGAGTGTCCTGTTTTAAGTTATGTTTCATGCAGATGCATCAATGCAGTGTTTCCGAAGACATTGTTTTCTTAACTTCATCTCTTGGCAGTGGTTTTACAAGGCATCTCGGGAGATCTTTAGATAACTGAGTCATCGAATTAAAAAAAAATATATCATACTTTAATTTGATCATATCATATCATTCCTAAATGTAACATGTTTTTTTTTTACAAACCTGTACACACCTTTAAGGGGGTAAGCAACTTTCCTGACCCCATATCATTATGTTTTATGATGTGTTTACAGCACCTCGCAGTGACACGTGAACACAACAGTGAGTGTATGCGGCGGTACAGTTGGACCCCTGACACAGTGGACCACTCACACAACACTGCGTGTAGTCCCGTGCACTCTGGGTAAGAATAAGTTTTTGTGTTTAGATTGTTTAACACGATTTTAAAGGATGCAAACACATTAGCAGCCACAACATTTTTATATTTTGATTATATATATATGATGTTTATTATACACTACTGTTCAAAAGTTTGGGTCGGGTGAGATTTTTGAATGGTTTGCCATTGATGGTCTCATCAAGGCTGATTATTTGATTAAAATTACTGTAAAAACAGTAATATTGTGATTATTACAATTTAAAATTACTGATTAAAATATAATAAATAATTTAGAATACAATTTATAATTTATATTTTAATTTAATTTATTCCTGTGATGGCAAAGCTGAATTTTTAGCTGCTATTGCTTCAGTTTTCTGCATTATATTATCCTTGTGCTGCTTAATAATTTTTGTGTTTTTTTAATGTGTCGATAAATTTAAAAGAACGTTTTTTTTTAATTGAATTATGTTGTGACATTATAAATGTCTTTGTCACATTTAATCAATTTAATGCAAAGTTTTACTTTGTTTAAAAAAAAAAAACGTTGTACATTTTGAACTGCAGTGCTCAACCCCCCCTTATTTCACAGTAGAATTTTCTTTTATTTATGAAAATTTAAAGGTGTAGTCATTTCCAGTAGTGCCAATTCTGTCTGCATTGCCATTCATTTCGATGTTAAAACTTGACTCCCTTTTAACCACCTATTTTTCCTAAGGGGGGGCCGAGCATATCATTAGTGTATTATAATGATATCATTTATGATTGGTGGAAGGTGATTTAACCCAACCAATCTGCAAACATGATGCTGTTTTGGGCAAGCATGCAAAAAGCTTTTCATTGGCTTCATTAAGTTGTTCGCATAAAGCACATTTTGTTTTCCTTTAGGTCCCCCCCCACTCCACGCACACACTTCTGCATTGCACATAAGATCTGATTTTTGATTTGCTTGTATGTCAGCTGTTTTACCATGACAACAACTGTAATAATGAATGTTGTTTATTTTTACCTCCTGCTTTCTATTCTTTTTTTCTTTTTGTTAATTTTCCTTTTGCAGCCCTTCCTCCCCGCTTCCTCAGTATGACTCCAGGTGAAAACTGAGTCCGGTGACATCACTTTTTCTATAGCTTTCTGTCCTGTCTTATACCTATATTTTTCATCTGTTCTCTCCTGTATTCTTTCACTCTTTATCTGTTTCCTGTTCTCCGGTGTTTTATTCCCTGTTTTATCTCCTCATCGGTGTGAGCGCTCCTCCACGCTGGGTGTGTGAATAGCCGGTCTGTGGAAAATGGACCTCACATACATTCAGAGATCAGCAACTTCAGCACATTTCTAAAATAAATTGCAGATCACTCATTACACACACTAGTACTACCACCATCAGCACATTAGAAAATTAGTGATGAAAGGGAGTTTTTGTCATGTTCTTCACTTCTCAGTGTGAAATCACCTGTTAAAGCTGCATCATTTTTTTTCCCCACTAGGAATGGGCAATATATTGAAATGTAACGGTGTAATTGTGATAATTGTGCTGATGATTTAAAATACTAATTCTGAATTTCACAATGATGGTGACACGGTTAGTCCACACCATTAGACATTGTCCTTGTCTTGTGAGTGTGAGAGCGTTTATAGTGTCCCTGATTTAAAGTTTACTCTAATTCAAAAACTTGTTTACGTCATCACTCAATATTGTCCCTGGAATTCTTGAGGTGACATGTCTTGTATATTAAATATATATTTACATAAAATATATGTCCTACATAAAAGGAAATTATTAAATAGCATTCTTCCATAAGATTTTTAGTTAGTTATTTTTTGAAAATAATGTGAAAAACATGCCTTCATCGTTGACTGTACCATTTTAGTTCCTACATTAAACAGTTTTAATCGGAATCACTGGATGTTTGGTCAAAATGGTTCCTCTGACAACAAAAACATACTTTCAAGCCATTTAGAGCAAATGTATTAGAGTACAATACCGTTCAAAAGCTTTTTTTTTTAACTCTTTTCAAGAGTGTTTTTAAATACTTTTCCTAATCAAGGATTAATTAAATTGATCAAAAATGACAGTAAAGACTTGTTACCAAAAATTCAGTTTCAAATAAATGTTCTTTTTAAATGTATGTGTATTTATCAAAGAATCTTAAAAATTTATGTATCACAGTTTTCACTCAAATATTAAGCAGCACAACTGTTTTTAACATTGATAATAATAAGAAATGTTTCTTGAGCACCAAATCAGCGTATTAGAATAATCTCTGAAGGATCATGTGACTCTGGAGACTGGCGTAATGGTGGCTGCTGAAATTTCAGCTTTGCCATGGCAAGAATTACATTTTTAAAATAAACAAATTTAATAACATTTTTATAAAATATCAAATGGTTATTTTAAATTGTAATAAAATTTCACAATATTTCTATTTTTACTGTACTATTGATCAAATAAATGCAGCCTTGGTGAACATAAGGGAACATAAGATACTTCAAAAACACAAAATCTTACGACCTCAAAATCTTGAGCGAAATATTTTATATCATCAGTAGGTTGAAAAATGTCACAATTTAGCATTTTAGCTGCACTGCCCAGCCCACATCCAGTGTTAGGATCTCATGTGCATGTAACAAACACACAATTGCATTCAGTTCACAAAACTTCACATTAACAGATAATGGGTGTTTCGAGTTTTTTCTGTCCACCTGTGGAGGGGCTTCTGGTCACACTGTTGATCACTGATCTCTGCTTCGAAACAATTGATCTTGGCAGTAAACGAGATAGCATTTGACTCCAAGTCATGAGTACAGTGACTGTGGTAATATTTTGGTAAGTCAATATTCAAGGAATCCCTTGTGTTTCTTCGAAGTGTCTCTGCTGCTGTTGAATGAGGGATTAAATGCTGCCAGGTTTAACAGCTCGAAGCACTGTCACTCTTTTTAATTGTTTTTCCTCTGTCTCTATCTCTCTTGCTGTAATGGTCTGTTCTCGCTTACTGTTTCACCTTCTTTTCTGTTTCTGCTTAGACCTTTGCCTTCTCTCTCGCTCTCTCTTTCCTCACCACGTGTGTTGGGTGTACAGTGATCACAGCATGGGAATCGTCTCACTCGTTCATGTCTGTGTAGTGGTTTTAGCGTGGTGTCCCTCTTTCTTTCTTGATTTCCTTCCCTCTCTCTCTTTCATTATTCCTTCATTCTCTTCTTACAGGTTCTTAGTGAGTTTCATGGTGGACGCTCGGGGTGGGTCGATGAGAGGAAGTCGTCATGATGGTATGCGCATAATCGTTCCACCCAGGAAGTGTCCAGCACCAACACGAATCACCTGCCGCCTAGCAAAGCGCCACCGCCTGGCGTACCCACCCCCTATGGTGGAGGGGGAGGGTCTTGTGAGCAGACTGGTGGAGATGGGGCCATCCGGGGCACAGTTTTTGGGGTAAGAGTTCCTCCGAGGTGGCTCAAAATATCTGTAAATCATGAAAAACATAATCTCTAAGAGAGGGGACTTAATTCAGACTGAGTAATATCAAGGTTTCCATCTTAAATTCTCTTCTTCACTTAAATTCTCTTTAAATTAGTTCTGATTTCAATTTGCATGGTGCAATTCTCCATCTTGCTGTCCTGTTTTGAGTGCTTGGTTATAGTAAATGCATTGGACTTCCACTTTCTGTTCACCCCTTTATTATCTTCACTTAATTTCAGGCCTGTGATAGTAGAAATTCCTCATTTCGGCTCTATGCGGGGAAAGGAGAGAGAGCTGATCGTCCTACGCAGCGATAATGGAGAGACCTGGAAAGAACATCATTATGACTGCAAAGTTGCAGAGCTCACTTCAATCCTCAACGGCATGGATGAGGGTAATGTACAAACAGCTGATGACATAACTAAAACTACCTCACAGGGAGCTTTCATTTAATTCTCATGATTTTGTTTTAATTTGTGATTTCACATGTGATTACAGAGATGGACAGTCTAGCAGAGCTGGAGAAAAAACGTATCTGCCGCATCATCACAAAAGATTTCCCACAGTACTTTGCGGTGGTGTCACGCATCAAGCAAGAAAGTGATCACATGGGACCTGAGGGCGGAGTCCTGAGTAGTGAGGCGGTTCCCATGGTGAAGGCTGCCTTTCCCCAGGGAGCGCTTACAAAGAAGATTCGTGTTGGACTACAGGTATAAAGGATTATCAAGATGGTTGTTGTGAAATTATATTTAGTCAAGCTTAATTTTTACTTTTGCATGGTTGCCAAGTTCATGGAAAACCAGGAAATATAAGGGAATTTTAGAATTGTGTTTTCAGGAACCGGAAAGGTTCTAAATATCTATTTATGGTATCATCTATTCTTTGGACATTGTGACTCAACATGCATATCCTGGCAGACAACCCATGACTATAGCATAGAAACTGAGAATGTATACATTACACAAGGAACAAGTCAGGAGAATAAAGCAATAAAAAGCTATTCACATTCTAATGATAATTAGTTAGAAGCATATGCCTAGAGACATGAACAACAAACACACAGCATGCATGCCCAAATTTGCACACTGTAGATGCTCTGCAAATAGATGTTCTTCTGTTTTTTCTCCTATTCTTAATACTGCTTTTCTCCCTGTCTGTTTCTCTCTCTTAGGCACAGCCAGTGCCAGAGGACATGGTGTGGACCATCACTGGTAACCGTGCGTCCTTCAGCCCGATTGTTACTGTGGAGCCCAGAAGGAGGAAATTCCACAAGCCCATCACCATGACAATTCCTGTACCACCCAGATGCAAAGAGGCTGTTGCTAATGGACGCAAAGGAGAACCTGCCCCCTGCCTTAGACTGCTCTGTAGCATCACAGGCATGTGAATAGTTAAAGTTTATGTATGTGTATTTTAAATGAGATAGGGGTGAAAATGTCAGGTTTAAATTTGTTGATTTTAATACTTAAACTTCAGAGCTTCTTTAATTCGAGAGCAGAAATATAAATGAATCATGATGGCTTAATGAATGTGCAACAACAACTGCACGTTGAGTTGAGATCCCCCATTT
Organism: Meda fulgida; assembly: GCA_030578275.1. Taxonomy (NCBI): domain Eukaryota; kingdom Metazoa; phylum Chordata; class Actinopteri; order Cypriniformes; family Leuciscidae; genus Meda; species Meda fulgida. Next base: position 17,235,372 of record CM060632.1, on the reverse strand, counting down.
GAATTTAAATTCAACATTTGGGTTCACTTTGGTGTATACAGAGTTAAAGCAGGTAAATTGAGGCTGTTTACACGAGACAGTTTTCAACTAAAAGCGTAAAACTTTTTATGCGTTTTGGCCGTTTGTTTACATAACAACGTTGTTTTGGGTGATTGAAAACGCAAAGTTTTGAAAACGGGTTTCAAAGTGCAAGTTTTTGTAAACGGTCTCTATGTAAATAACAAAAACGCGAAACTCTGAAGACGATGACGTCATGCACATGCATATTACGTGTTCAGTCTATAGTGTTTCTTCACCATCTAATGGCCTGGCAGCAGAATACAGGGTTTTTTAGTAATTTTCGTGGATCCGTGTGAATGGGGATCGTTTTGACAATGGTGTCGTCTGTACTCGGAAAACTCAAAGTAAAAATTTCTCCGTTTTAAGCATATCGTTGTCGTGTAAACGTACCCTGAGATATAAAGCATGGATTTGCAAGTGACATCAAATTTCGTACTGCTATAGAATAAAAAGGACCAATAAATCATTAAGTATCATACCCAACATATATCACAGGCTCTGTAGTGATTCCCAACACCGGTGTTTAAAAGTGTTGCATCTTTTTAGGTGGAACATCCCCTGCACAGTGGGAAGACATCACTGGGACCACTCCTCTCTCCTTTGTCACAGACTGTGTTTCCTTTACCACAAATGTGTCTGCCAGGTGAGTCTCAGCTGATGTTGGAGTTTATCACATGCTGATTCAAATCATGTGCTTCAGAGTGGGAAACAGTGGAGGATTTGTGCCCTAGATTAATTTATAGCATTCTAATCGTGTTCATCTGCACATCTGCAAAGTAGGGCTGGACTAAAACGATAACAATAGTTATCGCGATATAATTTTTCTCGATAAAATGAGATCAAGAGTTCGATAAATGTTCGATAATGTTTATGCGCCAAAAGCGGAACGAAACTCATTTGAACCGCGCGCGCCTCACGGACTGTTTATCCACTCTGCTCAAAGTCCAAACAGCAGCGCAGTGTGAGCTCACTAGAGCAGATGCGTTTACTCTGATCAGTCTCGGTCAGGAGATCCAGTGAGAAGCGTTTGAATTCAGCGAAGAACACACATATCTCAGTGATTTAAACCAGTTTTAAGGCAGATGAAACGGCGCTGACGAACAGGAGAAACACTGCGCAACGATACAGTCAGAAAGCTTTTCCGTCTACAAATTCTCATAATTTACCATGGATTTACTGTACCGTTAGCTTAGTAATACTAACTGCACTATGAAATGTGTGATATACATATTGAATTGTATTATATTATTAATGTAGACAATGTATTAAAGGACTAATGGAATATAATTACATTATTTAATAATGTATTTAGGCTACTATTTTTCATACAAATACCATAGAAACCATAAAGTTATACTTTGCCATGATAGTGAGGTGCTGTAGGCTATGCCCGGTTTTATCTGTTGTTATCATGATCTAAATGCATGATGCTGGATGATCAATGATTAATTTTAATAAAACCCAAATAGTCAGAATATTACATTTTACCAAATAAAAATTAGCACATGCAGAAACTAAGAAATAATTTATTATTATTTATCTTTTTATAGAAAAAAAGATTTATTTTGTTAAGGAAAAATGACAAATGTTTGAATGTTCTAACTCAGATTTGTCTGAGTGTTTGTCATGATATGTACTGACAATAAAGAGTAGTTTAAAACCACAGTTAACGCTTTGTTTTCTACAACTTTCACTAAGGAGCAAAAATTTGCCTTTAAACTTGAAAGAAATAAAGATTTGACATTTATCATGATAATTATCGATATCGACTGATATAAAAAAATTATCGTGATACATTTTTTGGCCATATCGCCCAGCCCTACTGCAAAGTCAGATGCTGATTGAACTCAAGTATGACTGCAGACTGTTGCCTAGAAAAATGAATTGGTGAGAAGAGGTTCACATAAGGTCATTAAAAAACAGACACCTTTTCTATAAATAGTGTGAGGATCTGCTTATCTTTCTGCTCAAATTTCTCTAAATTATGCAAATCACTTTTTTGTGATTGTCAGTTCCAAACAATAATGTTCTTAAAAATAAACATTAATTAATTAATAATGAACATTAATTGATATTACCTTGAACTGCATACGCCCAGCAATATGCTAACTTAAACCATGCATATTCTCCTTGCCACTGACCATGCATTTATTATGCATGTCATGCAACATGATGTTGGGATCTTCCTAATTTGACTAGCTACTCATAAGATTAATTTATGTAAAAAGAATGATTGGTACGCACAGTCTTTGACATCAACAACAAAAGATATGAGATATGTTTTGATAAGCAGATTTATTTTTATATTTATACTAAAGAAATGCTTCTATAGTCATATTTTGTTATTCGCATTTTTTTGTCTATGAAACAATCAGAATAGACTTGTGGCCTTATTTTGGATTTTGACTGACACGCTGAGCACCACTTGTACAAACATTAATTGTTTGTGTCAAACAGTTGAGATTTTGTTTCCATAACTTATATCATGTAAACATCTTAGAACCAGCGAACAGAACAGCGAAAGAACTGTAAATATTTGTGAAAAATTGGACAGAATTTTCCTTATTCTAGACAATCCCCCACCCCGTCTCCTCTCCTTTCTGTAGATTTTGGTTGGCAGACTGTCAGCAGATCAGTGATACGGTGGGTTTAGCATCTCAGCTGTACCGAGAGCTGATCTGTGTTCCGTACCTAGCCAAGTTTGTGGTTTTTGCTAAAATGATCGACCCTGTAGAGTCCCGCCTCCGTTGCTTCTGCATGACTGATGACAAAGTCGACAAAACTCTGGAGCAGCAGGAGAACTTTGAGGAGGTGGCAAGAAGCAAAGACATTGAGGTGTGCAACTGTAACTCACACTCTAGCCTTCACACATGCACATACACGCAACACTATTCAAGTTCACATAAATAATTAACGATGAACATACTGTCAGTGTTTGGAAACAGTGAGTCATCAAGTTTGGGAATATTCATGGATACACATAAGAAAAAAACATGACAGAACACGTACCTGTCATTCAGTCCATATTCATAAAAACACCCACACATTTATATGATCCATTATTCAAACACAATAGCACTTTTCTGATAATTAATTGACAATATAAAGACATAAATGTACAGCTTCTTATGATCTGTCCCTTGTTTCTTTGTCAGATTCTGGAGGGTAAGCCCATTCATGTAGATTTCTACGGTAACATCTCTCCTCTGGCAAAGAGTGGCCAGCAACTCATCTTCAACTTCTATGCCTTCAAAGAGAACCGACTCCCATTCAACATCAAGGTTTGAGAGACAGTGGCTCATTCATCCTAATTCTTCCAGCTATTACCGTTTTTCCCAGTCAATTTGACACATTTCTCCAAACTCAGATCACTGCTTTCAAAACAAAAATGATCTGAACATTTTCACTGGAAATGCAAATTTCCTAATTGTTTACAACTATCTCAACTACCACAACTATAAAAGGAGAAAGAAAAACAACACAAAAGTAGAAAAGGAGGAGGTGTAAGAGTGAGAGGGGGTAGAGGAAGGGTATTATTGAGAGGGAGAGGAACCATGGAAGAGGTAAAAAGAGAAAGTAATAAAAAGTAATAGATAGTATAGACCTTATTCAGAGCAGTGCCATGACAGGTATGAAAGCGAGGCTGTGAGGGATAGACTTACCGTGTTTTCAACGACATCTGCAGTAAAAAGCTGTATACAGCTCCTAGATCCAGCCTTGCTTTCATTCCCATTAAAAATCAAAGATGGCTCTGCTGTGAATAAGGTCAATAGAAAGAGGAGATGGAGCAAGAAGAGTTGAGGATGTAGAAAAAGGGGAAGAGGGAAGAGTAGAAGGAGAAGAGGGAGGTAGAGTGGAGGGTAATGGTATAGTTGAAAGAGCAAGAGAAGAAAATATAAGTAGACATGGAAAGCGAGGAAGGGGAGAGCAAGGTGTAAGTGGAGGGAGGAGAGCGGTAGAGGGATAGGGTATAGACGAGTTTCAAATGAAATCAGAGCCACCCTAATTGACCATGTTATAAATGATGGTCTTTTCCTTGAGAGAAGCTGGACAGAAAGTTCAGCCCAATATAAACGTTGTGCCTCAGTCAATGTCCCTGGACAAAGAAGAGGCAATATCACTATATGTGCTCCCATTTCAACCACTTGTGTTGTGGCACACAATACTGTCTTTGAGCCATACGCATTTTTTAAACTCCCTCAATGAAATTCACTTCCTACAGGGTGATCAGGAGCAAATGGAGTGATATTTTGAAGTTGTTTTCATATTGAAGTTGAGGTACAAGCATGTCAAGGATGGATATTTAGACTCGTGAAAATTCACTGGCCAGATGTAAATGAGAGGCAAGATATTGATTCAATGATTGCAGTTCATTTATTTATTTATTTTATTTATTTATTCATTTATCATTGTATTATTTTATGAGGAGAAAACTCATTGCTATGCAACTAAACTCATCATTAACCCTCTAGGGACGGATTGGGCGGTACCGCCCAAAATGGCATACTTTTACAAATGTGTAATTATCTTAAAAACTATTAATGCTAGAGAGGTGCGGTCTTTTTTGCCATCTTCCTCAGATTCCAGTGGTATATGGTATACACACTTCCTTGTTGCGTAATACCACTGCGTATAAGGCCAAAGAAATCGATGTTGTTAGGAGTATTCCACGCGCAAAGACCAATGGAAAAATTGCTGCTGGGAGGAATATTTTTCTTACCCAATCAGAGAAAGGTTACCATGACGTATTCTAGCAAATCAGAGGACTCTGTAGCCTTGCAAGAGGTGGTATTATAGTAAGTGATATGAGACAATTTCACGCAAACAGCGTCGAGTGGAGAAGGAGACAGAGCGCAAAGAGATTTATATGAGAGAAAGACAGAACAATTATAATATATATATATATATATATATATATATATATATATATATAGCAATTACAGTATAGCATTATTATTTTATTGTTTTAGCACTTTTATGATGGCAAGCAGTAAAATATTTACCTCAGTACAAGCTCTGGAACAATTACTGGAAATTGACAAGGAGAAATCCAAAGCTGACAGCTTTTTTTTTTGTACAGATGATGAAATATTTTACTTTTGATTGAACAATTACAAATATCTGTCAAGCAAAGGGTTTGAAAAATATTTTTTGTTCAAAAACTGTTCACTATTGTTGTGTGAGGTGTGATTACATTTCTCACTCATACTTCCTTTATAAACACATTACATGCATTCTTATGTTAGCTTAGGGTCTTCTGAATCCATAGATACCAAACACATGGTGTTCCATTTCCATTACATATGATTTATAAGCCAAAATGTAAAAATAGAGAAAACGGACCAAAAAGAGCTTAGTCCCCAGTGGGTTAAAGAACTTTGAAGAATACGATTAAAGGACATGAAAAATGTATTTTCATTCATGTATTTGTGTATCTATAGCTGCATTTGTTATCAAAACAACAAAGAACACACTATTCGTTTTTATGTTAGTATTTATTTTTGAAAAACGCATTACTTGAATAAAATGCAGTGCTTTATTATGCAGTGAATATTGAACTGTTTTGCCAACAAGAGAGTGTTTAGTTTGCTTTTAATTGTTTTGAGAGCAACCACAATTATTTGGAGAAATGTCAAATCTATTGAAAAAAAACTGTAAAGATGCACATACAGAATTTTACTAAACAAGTATAATAAAGTAAATCAGCTATACAGTTAAATCTGGATTTTGAACTGCAAAAATCAAAGATATAAAGTAAGTTAAAGGTGCATGTACAAAAAGTTGGGACGTTTTTTTAAATTTCAATAAAATGAAAACTAAAAGACTTTCAAATATTTGATTCACAATAGAACATAGATAACATAACAAATGTTTAAACTGAGACATTTTACAATTTTATGCACAAAATGAGCTCATTTAAAATTTGATTCCTGCTACAGGTCTCAAAATAGTTTGGATAAATTAAATTAAAGAAAATAATTAGTATCAGCTGGTCATGTGATCTCAACATAGCAGATCCCATGAGCTCAGCTCAATAAAAACTAAAACAACTTTTATCGGGCTACTGATATGATTGCAGTTATATGATAAGATTTTTTGTCATTCTATGTGTATGTATGGATTTTGTAGGTCAGAGATATGGGCCAAGAGCCATGTGGGAGAATATCTTTCCTCAGAGAACCTAAAACCGCAAAAGGCCTGCCACAGAGTGCAATCTGCAACCTTAACTTCACACTGCCAACACACAGGAAGGTAAGAACAAACATATACATGATTCTGTGACATTTGCTCTAGTGTTATCTAGAGTCTTCAACTATTAAACATTGTCACAGAGCTATTTGTGTTGCTGCTTTAGCTGTAACTTTATTTTGCCTTTCCTTTTGTCTTGCTCTCTTTTAATCTCTCTGCATCTGCATTTTTTACCTTTTCCACTCCCTTACTGTCATCTTTAAAATCCTTTTCTCTTACTCCTCTCCCTTCAACGCCATCTTCACATACTCCCCATTCTCGGCTGCTGCCTCTCCATTATGTATTGCTGCAATGCATCGTGGGAAATTGTAGGAAATGGAGTCAGATCCTGATGATGAGGTACATATTTCATAACTTGTCCACCTTTGCCTTTAGTGTGGTGCTTATGTGATCATACGCTTATTTATGTGATTGGTCAAAAGCTTTTTTACCAGGTCATTGGTCAGGCAAGAGCATGCCTCCTTTTTGTGTTTATCAGTAGATTTAAAGCATTGTTATTTTGTGGCTTATTGGAAACATTTTTCACATTTCTCTTTTGCAGATTTGATTTTTTTTTATTTAATTTTATTTCAAAGTGAAGCAATTAGGCAGTTTCACTGGAAAATACCTTTCACACTGTTAGCAAATGGGCTGTGCTTGTATAGTTGATCCTCTCTCAGGAGACCGCATTTCAAAGTGAAATGTAGCACAACATTCCTTACAGAAACTGAAGCAATTGGAATGTTTTTCTGATATCCTAAATTAAATGTACCACATCAAATTATTCTTTAAAAAAAAAAAAATAATAACTGGGATACAGTTCTTTCAAAACAATCAAAAGGAAATTATAGTAATTAGCCACTTAAAAGATCATTGGACTGCGATTTTTGTCACTTTGTTCTTACATAGGATTTTTACTTTTGTTATTGCAGAATGACAAAGATCGACGACATACCTTTGCCTCATTAGCATTGCGAAAGCGCTACAGCTATCTGGCAGATCCAGCATCCAGTGAGTTTTACATTTTCTTTGTTCTTGAAACATCAGCATGACATAATCATACATGTCACACATACATAGGCATCTGATACAGGCATTTATATGAAGGCACAATAATCTCATATCTCACTATTTTCAAAAACAGAACTGCCTGTATATCATGTCTGTGTACATTAGTCATAAACAATTACATTTGTTTGCTTGCTTTTTGCATTTTTTTTCTTTTCTTTGTTGTATGTTGTTTTTTCCATTGTTTGACATTTTATATGATTTGCTACCACATTTTCTACACAGGTTGTGTATTGCCTAGTGTGTTTTTGAAAAACCCATCATTATGTTTTATTGTTATTAATTGTATTGTTTTCAAAAGAATCTGCTTGTTTTATTGACAGTTCTTGTAATTGCTCATGATAAAAAGCCATGGAACTCAATATCAATTTTACCACTTGCTTGCTTTTTCATTTATTTAGGATGTTTTTTTTGTAACTTGCTAAATATATATATATATATATATATATATATATATATATATATATATATATATATATATATATATAGTAGCGATTTTAATTTAAGAATTACATCATTTTTTTCCCCATGTGGGAAAAACGTTGTGTTCCTGTTCGATCATGATCTTGTTAAATGTATTAAAGTTACCCAGCTGTGATCGGTGAGTGTTATTTTTTTCCCCTTAATTTTTGTTTAATATTAACAATATAATAAACAGTGGCAGGTCTGCATTTACCCTGCAAGGCCTAATGCACAGATCTAGTTTGAAAATAAATCCTATTGACTGAATCTAAATGTACTCTTTACGAAGCACCGGTACTTATGACATTCCTAAGCATAAATTAATAGACTATTCATTTTTTTTCACTTAAAATCTGAACATATTTTCTTTTATTGTTATTTATTGTATTATTTTCGAAAGAACTTGCTTGTTTTATTGACAGTTCTTGTAATTGCTCTTGATAAAAAGCCATGATTGAACTCAATATCAATATTTTACCACTTGCTTGCTTTTTTTTTGTAACTTGTTAAAACTGCCTTGTAATTGGTCAGATTTATAAGTTATCCATACCTATTTAACTAATAGGCTATTTAACACACCCCTTTATTTTAAAATTTAATTATTAATTTAAATATTAATTTAAAATAATGCCGTGTATATATAATATATACAGTTGTGATCAGAATTAATGGCACCCCTGGTAAATATGATCAAAAATGGCTGTAAAAAATAAATCTGCATTTTTTATCCTTTTGATCTTTCATTCAAAAAATTTGCACAAATCTAACCTTTCAATGAATTAAAAGAATTTGAAAGTTGGGGGGAAATCACATTATGAAATAACTGCTTTTCTCCAAAACACGCTGGCCATAATTATTGGCTCCCTGTTATTAAATACTTTTTGCAACCTCCTTTTGCCAATATAACAGCTCTGAGTTTCCTTCTATAGTGCCTGATGAGTTTGGAGAACAACTGACAAGGGATCAGAGACCATTCGTCCATACAGAATCTCTCCAGATCCTTCAGATTCACAAGATCATGTTTGGTGCTTCTTCTCTTCAGTTCATCCCACTCACTTTCTAGGGGTGCAACGGATTAAAAAACTCACTGTTCGGATCGTTTCTCGGATCAGAGTCACGGATCGGATCATTTTTCGGATCAGCAAAAAAACAAACCAAAAAAAAAAAAACACACAACCGAATATGCCCTCATGTCTGCACCTATAAACACACCGATAGCGTTTGTGATGGCTTTAGCCCGGTCTGAAGATTGTGCAACAAGGGGCTGCTTAAATGCCGCGGTGATAAGTGGTTGTTGAGCAGCCTTCGTTTTCACTCCTGTCAGTGAAACACCAGGGTGATGTCGCTTCAAATGCGTGGCCATGCTTGATGTGTTTCCACTGTCATATGGCTTTCTTGTGCCATAGTGCCTACGCACCGTCAAGGTTTTATCCACTAACCTCTTTCCTTCATCATTATATTTGACACAGAAGCCAAAATGCTCCCAAACAGGGGATTTCCGTTCCTCTGCTCACCATGACCACGCTGTGTGTGGACTGAACATGCACACACCTTTTTTTTTTTTTTCATAAATCAATCCGCGGATCACGTGTGTGCCGAACCGAAGATATTGATCCAAACGGATCACGGATCAGTGATGATCCGTTGCACCACTATCATTTTCTATAGGGTTCAGTTTAGGGGACTGGGACAGTCATGGCAGAAGCTTTATTTTCTGCTCAGTCACCCATTTTTGTGTTGATTTTGATGTTTGTTTTGGAACGTTGTACTGATGGAAGATCCAGCCACGGCCCATTATAAGATTTCTAGCAGAGGCAGTCAGGTTTTGATTTTTTTTATCTGTTGGTATTTTTTTGAATCCATAATAAATGTCAAAATGTCCAGGACCTCCAGCAAAAAAATAGGCCCCCAGCATATAAGATCCAGCAGTGTATTTAAACGTAGGCATGGGGTACTTTTGATCCCTGTTTGCACCAAACACATCTGGTGGGTTTGCTGTCAAAAAGACATTTTTTTTGTTTCATCTGACCATAGAATCCGGTCCCTTTTGAAGTTCCAGTCATGTCTAACAACTGAATATGCTGGTGTTTATTTTTGGATGAGCGAGGAGGATTTTTCTTGAGACCCTTCCAAACAATGTGTTGTGATGTAGGGGTTGTTTGATCAATTTGTTTAGGCTTTCTGACCCCCAAGACTCAAGTAATCTCTGCAATTCTCCATCTGTGATCCTTGGAGAGTCTTTGGCCACTCAAACTTTCCTCATCACCGTGCATTAAGACAATATAGACACACGCCCTCTTCCTGGCAGATTCATAACATCTTTAGTTGATTGAAACTTCTTAATATTGCCCTTATTGCCCTGATGGTCAAAATGGGGATTTTCAATTCTTTAGCTATTTTCTTACAGCCACTTTCTATTTTGTGATGCTCAACAATCTTTTGATGCACATCAGAACTATATTCTTTGGTTTTACTCATTGTGATGGATGATTAAGGGAATTTGGCCTTTGTGTTTTCTCATATTTAAACTCCTGTGAAACAAGTCATGGCTAGACAATTTCATGTTCCTAGTCATCCTGGTGAGCTAAAAGAAAAAAAAAAGGTATATATGGGATATATTTCAGAGATATTTTGCTTGTAAAAAAATTCTAGGGGTGCCAATAATTGTGGCCAACGTGTTTTGGAGAATTTTTTTTTATTTCTTAATGTGATCCCCCCCCCCCCTCACCCACACACACTTTCAATTATTTTACTTCAATGAAAGGTTAGATTTTTGCTATTTTTTTTTAATGAAAAATCAAAAGGATAAACAATGCAGATTTATTTTTTACTGCCATTTTTTGATCATATTTACTAGGGGTTCCATTAATTTTGACCACAACCGCTACTAAATATATATAGTAGCAATTGTAATAAAAAAAATTACTAAGGCCTAATGCACAGATCTAGTTTGACATGAATCCTATTGATTGAATCTAAATGTACTCTTTACGAAGCACTGGTACTTATGACATTCCTAAGCATAAATGAAGAGACTATTAATTGTTTTCCACTTAAAATCTGAACATATTTTCTGAATATTTAGAGCTTGTTATCTTATTTAAGTGGCTGATATTTTATCATAATTTTGCATCTCCACCCATTTACCCCAGGCATGAGTTACTTTATTTTCCCACTTAGCTTTCCATTGTCAAAAGCCTCCACACTTTCAGTATTTTCACTAATGGTTGTTTCTGGATTTATCCCCTGACTAAATCTTGTTTCTCTTTTCTCTCTTATTTAACTATTTCTGTTTACTTTTATTAATTTGATTATGCTAGAAACACCTGAAAGAGGCCATAATACCACTCCAAAAACCACGCCGCAGCCTTCTGGCTACGCTTACAAGCCTGTCTTTACGACGCGCACCTACCAGGCCTGGGCGACAAGCTCTCCCGTCAGTGTCCCTAGCCAGACCAAGTCTGGTTTTGGCTCCCTCTCCAGCTCCTCATCCAACACCCCCTCAGCTTCCCCACTGAGGTCGGTGTGGTCTGTGAACTCTGCTTCTCCCATAAAATCCATCATTGGAGGTTCACCGGCGTCTTCCATCAAATCTGCCAGCGACATTGCATCACCGATTCGATCCTACAGAACAATCTCCTCACCAATAAAGACTGTTGTTCAAGGTGCTCAGTATCCAGTCCAAGCCTCCCCCACCCTTCTGTCCTCCCCAGGGAAGAGTTCCCCTGATCCAGTTTCACTTAAAGGCCTCACAGGGCTCTCAGCCAGGACCTCTCCGGTACCATCTGGTGGGACCTTGCTGGAAAGATCCTCCATTTCTATGACCCCTCCAGCCTCGCCTAAGTCTTCGCTAAACATATACAGCTCAAGTTTGCCATACAAGTCTGTTGTAACCTCAAACCCTCCAGCAACCTGCTCCCCCATTAAAACTGTCCCGGGCTTTTCCTCCATCAGAACCAACACTGATGCCTCTGCCAGAGGATTCCTGTCGTCCCTCTCCTCACCATTGAAATCCGGCTCAGCCACTACAGCAGCTGCGCTGATCAATGGGACAGTTTCCCCAACTAAATATCGCTCCTCCTCCCCAACAACCCATCTTACCAGCACCCTGCAGGAAAGAATTCAAGCCACAACAAATGCAGCAACAACAAATGTGAATGCAGCCTTTGATGAAGTGGAAAAAACATTTAATTCCTGCTCTGCTGGCTATGGCTCACTAAAGTCAGTGTCCTCCACTCCCTCATCCTCTTACCAATCTATCCGTTCCTCTGCGTCCAACTCACTGTATGCCTCCCTCAGATCCCCTCCTAATTCTACCACATCTGTAACTTCCAGCACTATTACAGTTCCTGTCTATTCTGTTATAAATGTCTTACCAGAACACCAGTATAAAAAGCTCCCTGAAGTCTCCAAGTCAACAGCTGCTCTCCTCTCCCCCAGAAAGGCCATGCCCCAAGAGGTTAATACCCAGACTCAGTCCTCTTTTGCCAGAACTCTGTCTCCTGTCAAGACTCCCCTGCACATGTCCCCAGGAACACTAAAATCTGCTACCTCGTCATCCCCTCTGTCTAACAGCCAAGAGATATTAAAAGATGTTGCTGACATGAAGGAGGACCTAATCAGAATGTCTGCAATTTTACAAACTGATACAAATTCAAACTCCAAAGGTTATCATTCTCACTCTAAGGAACATAAAGTGGACGATGAGGAGCCTTTCAAGATCGTAGAGAAAGTAAAACAGGACCTGGTCAAAGTCAGTGAAATTCTTAGCAAGGATGTTTTGAGAGAAAGTAAGGCAAATATTAAAAACAGCAAAACAGAAGATGTCCCAGAGGATGACATAGATGATAATCAACAAAATGAATGGAGATGCCCCCCTCGATATGAAACATTAGCCCCTCAAGTGAAAACTAAACCAGTATCTGACAGAGATTTTAACCTTGCTAAAGTTGTTGATTACCTTACTAATGACATTGGCACAAGCTCTCTTTCTAAAATAGCAGAGGCTAAACAAAGAACTGAGGAAGCAAGGAGAGAAGGAGAGGAGAAACAGAAACGTGTCCTGAAACCTGCAATGGCATTACAGGAGAACAAGCTCAAAATGCCTCCAACTAACATGCGCCCTTCACCTTCAGAAAAAGAACTTTCAAAGCTAGCTGATGCATTGTTTGGTCCTGAAATAGCACTGGACTCTCCCGATGATGTCTCCCGTGATCAAGACAAGAGTCCGCTTTCCGACAGTGGGTTTGAGACTCGCAGTGAGAGAACCCCCTCAGCTCCCCAAAGTGCAGAGGGAATGGGGCCCAAAGGCCTCTTTCAGGAGATTCCCCCTGTAATCACTGAAACACGCACTGAGGTTGTACATGTCATACGTAGCTATGAGCATCCAGACGATCTTAAGGACCCAGCATTGGAAGATGTTAGAATGACAAAGCCTCCACTGCGGTGTGCAGACACTGAGCCCCGATCACCTGGTGGGTCCATCAAAGAAAGAGTTAAAGCTTACCAAGCCAGAGTCAATGCAGAGGATGATGTGATGGGCAAAGGGATGCGGGTCAAAGAGGAAACTCACATAACAACAACTACAAGAATGGTGTACCACAAACCTCCTGCTAAAGAGGCTGTATCTGAGAGGATGGAGGAAACTATGTCTGTACGGGACATAATGAAGGCCTTCCAGTCTGGAAAGGATCCTTCTAGAGAGTTAACAGGCCTGTTTGAGCACAAAAGCAGCAGTGAAGGGGCAGATTCATCTGTTAGGCCTCTAGACCCAATGCCCAAAGTCGAGCGCATCATTGAGGTTCACATCGAGAAAGGCAACAAAGCTGAACCAACTGAAGTAATTATCAGAGAAACAAAAAATCACCCTGAGAAGGAAATGTACATATTTCAGGGTAAAAGTGGCATGAAAGAAATACAAAATAGGATGGGTAATGAGCAACAAGACAACATAGAAGCTGAAGAATCTCTTCCTTGTTATCTGGACTCCAGAATACACATGCCTCTCTCTGTTGAGAATGATAAGACCTTGAAATTGCTTAGTCAGCAGTCAGTGGAGTACCATGATGATGAATCATCCGAAACTAGGGGAGAATCATACAAGTTTGCAGAGAAAATGCTCCTGTCAGAAAAATTTGACTCGTCCCATTCAGACTCAGACGAATCTGTGATTGAAAGGTCTCGATACTATGGTGAGGGAACACAGGGTGGCTCAATTAGAGAATTCATGCTAAAGCCTGATAGGTCAGGTAGATCATCAGATGATGACAATTATGACAAACTCACTTTGTTGCAGTATGCTTCTGATCCTGATAGTCCAAAAAGGTCTATTTGGATGAGAGTTTCTGAGGACGGGCAGAATAAAAGCAGAGAGAAGCAAAAATATGAGGACAGAGTTGACCGAACTGTCAAAGAGGCAGAGGAAAAACTTAGTGAAGTCTCACAATTCTTCCGTGATAAAACTGAAAAACTGAATGATGAGCTTCAGTCCCCTGAGAAGCATCGCAGACAAGATGCAAGGGAGACTCGTTCTGGGCCCAGCTCAACTTGTAGTAGCCCAGAGAGGTCAGTTCATAGAAATGGAGGGACTGGAGAGGACTGGAGCAGAGACAGGTTTAGGGATAAGTATGGTTCCCATGACAGAAAATGTGCTAGTCTGCCAAGCAGTCCTGAAAGACGGGTCTTGCTTCAATACAATGATGACCCAAAAAAGGGGGACTGCTCATCTGCTAGCAGTGCAAGTGAATCATCTAAGTATTTCCAACCCTCATCATCTAAGGTTAGCTCAGTAAGAATGAAATTTGAATCAGAGGCCCAGAAACAAGATAAAGGTCCACAATGGGGCCAAACTTCAGGATCCCCCGTAAGGAAGCTGCAGGAAAGTAAGCTACCTGTTTACCAAGTATTTGCAGGGGGGGATCTCCCAAAGTCAACAGAGTCTTCAGAAAGTGAGAGAAACCCCAAAAAAGATTGTGAGGGTGGCCATAGTTATAATGTTAGAAAGGCTCAAGCGTTTGCCCAAAATCAGAGTGACAGACAGAGAAATAAGTCAGATAGCTCTTCACCAAAACATCACCAAAATATTTACAGCAAGGAGCAAATTGTCAATGAAGACAGGAAAATATACAAAACCTGGGAAAACCATGGCAATGGGCAACTAAAAGGCCAAAAGACAAAGCTCACCCATACACTAGTGCATGATAGGCAAAAAGATGACTCACCGAATGAGCAGCACTCATTGAGTGATGGAAATACCACAAAAGAAGAAACAACTAAAAAGATAATTTACACGGAGTTGGTAATTCGAGAAGACCCTGTTAATGCTGAAAAATGCATTGGTGCTCTAAAAAAAAACTCGGAATCACAAATTCCTGTTAGGGTGTCATCTAGTTTTATAGATCATCATCAAAGTAGTACTTTAAAGTTAGATTCCTCCATTAAATCTGAAAGAACAGGGTCTCACATAGCCAGAAATAGACAGCACCCTTATTCAGGTGCCAGCAAATCACCTAGTGAATTGTCATCTGTAGTGAACTCAGATTCTAGCAGGCAGATTGTTAATATAGTCTGTAATGGTGTTGATGATAACCAAGTTAAGTATATTGAAAAAGTGACCCCAGGTGTCACTGGGGACATTAAACCTCTTCCTGTGTATGTCAGCATTCAAGTAGGTAAACAGTATGAGAAAGAAACTGCTACTGGGCAGCTGAGCACATACAAAAAAGTAGTAAGCCATGAGAGCAGGACAGTGCATGAAACACGTGGAGCATTTTATTCTGTTAAACAGAAACAGCTGCCATCTCCACAGGGAAGCCCTGAAGATGACACATTAGAACAGGTGACATTTATAGACAGTTCAGGGAAGAGTCCGGTAACTCCTGAGACACCTACCTCTGAGGAGGTCAGCTACGACCTGAACTCCAGGGCTCCAGAGCCTGTCATTGGTTCCATGGCTGGCATGCCTAGCCCAATCCCAGAGGAGTCTGAGGAAGAGGAGCAGCCTAAAACATTCATTTTCAAGGAATTACCAGCAGAAAAAGCCAAACCTGCCACTCAATCATCAGAGTCTTCAAAAAGAAAACAAGACTCGTCTGGAAAAAGATCAAAAGACAAACGGATAGCTTACATCGAGTTCCCTCCACCACCACCTTTAGAGACTGAGCATGGTGACCCTGAAAAGAGGGGTTCATGTCCTTCCTCAGAAGCAGAAACGGAGATGATAGAGGTAAACCTTCAAGAGGAACATGACAGGCATCTGCTTGCAGACCCAGTAATCAGAGTCCAGCCTCCTTCCCCTCTCCCACCTGGAGCTGACAACAGTGACTCTAGTGATGATGAATCTGTTTTTCACCCTGCCCCGCTTAAGAAGTACACCTTCAAAATGCCTGAGGAGTGTGAGAAACGTGTTAAGCCTAGGAAACCAGAGAGAAATGGCTCACATCACAAGGAGTCAGGTATCAATGGCATTGTGAAAGGAGAAGAGGTAGAATGTGAACAGAATGGAAATGATCAATCTATCACTGATTGCTCTTTAGCAACAACTGCTGAATTTTCCCATGATACAGATGCCACTGAGATAGATTCTCTTGATGGGTATGACCTACAAGATGAGGATGATGGACTGAGTGACCCTAAAACATCCAGCATGTCGAATGAGGGAAAAGCAGGAGATCGGAGTTTCAGCCAGAGTAAACTTGAAGTGATTGAAGAGGAGAGCACGCCAAATGAGGAAACAGGGGAAAAGGCACAAACAAAGAGGTCTGGGAAAAAATCTGACAATGGGAAAGAGGATAAAATCTATTCTTTGGAGGGAAGACACCCTGATAGACAAGGTTTTGCTGACAATTATTTTCAGCACCAACTAGAGGAGGGCATAAACACTACCTTTAAAACTGTGGCTACTAAAGGCTTGGATTTCGATCCATGGTCTGGTAATGTGGGAGAGGAGGGAGCTTTTGATCCTAAAAACAAAGACGAAGATCCAAAGCCCTGTGCTTTGTCAGTGGATGACAAATCGCAAGCCACCACGCCAGATACCACTCCAGCAAGAACCCCAACAGATGAGAGCACCCCAACTAGTGAGCCCAACCCTTTCCCCTTCCATGAGGGCAAGATGTTTGAGATGACCCGCAGTGGTGCTATTGACATGAGCAAGAGGGACTTTGTTGAAGAGAGACTTCAGTTTTTTCAGATTGGTGAGCATACATCAGATGGGCAGTCAGGGGACAAGGGGAAAGGGGGCAGGAGTGCGGGGGTAGTCACCTCTCACTCAAAGGCAGGGGAAAGAGCTGTAGAGGGGAAGGTAGAGGAAACCACAGATATAACACCATCCAGAGGCAGCACAGTGCAGGGCAGTGCTGACTGCCTGGACGCACCTCCATCCGTTGACACCACCTCATGCACTGTCACAGCCTCCAAGGTCGACCCAAAATTACGCACCCCCATTAAGATGGGCATCGCAGCTTCCATTACTATAAAGAAAGACCCTGGCTCAGCTGAACTGACTGATGTTAAAACTGAGTCCTCAGACAGTCAGATGCTGGAATACATTAGCATGGAGTCTCAATTAGCTGAAAGTCACTTTGATAGCACTAACTCTTCCCCAACCGACAGAAAAGATTACCCCTCAGAAAACTACAATAACAACAATAACTTAGAGTGCTCTAATGTGCAGGCCAACTACATCCAGTGTGGTAGTGTAGTTTTCAATTTGCAGTCTTCTTCTGAACCCACCTTACAGAAAGCTAGTAGAATAGAAGCTCAATTTTGTAGGGAGTCTGTGGAGAGACTGGAGAAAGCTAGCACTCAAAGTCATCAGACTAAAGTAGTCTCAGAGAACAGGCAGCAAAAGTCTAGACTCCCAGTCAAGGCAGCAGGCTTCAGTTTTAACACACACAGTTCAGGAAAGCAGAAGCCCAAGCAGGTTGTGAGGCCAGAGGCAAGGAAAGTGGATCCCGCATCCATAATGCCTGAGCCCAAGTCTAGAATTCCTGTCAAGGACATCAAAAGAAGTGCAGTTAACTCCGCTGTCACAGCTCAGGTAGTTCCAAGGTCAAGTAAGCCCACAGACTCAGAGAGATCAGTTCGACCAGTAGTTCCCTCCAGGCTGCCTTTCAAAGAGAGGTCATCTGGTGCTTCCGGTGTTTCGGTTAGCGAGGCAGGTAGAGGCAACTTTAGTGAGGTGTGTAGGCAGTCAATTGAGTTCTTAAAGAACGTTAGTGGAGAAGCAATAAAGGTGGCTGAACGACTTTCAGACGAGGAGAAACAGACACAGGGAGAGCAGTCGCAATCGGAGGAGGACAGCAGCACATCACGAAGCACCTCACTATCGGACCCTTCTCAGTCCCAGCCCTCCCTCTCCGCTGGCTCCTCCCGAAGGGTCACACCCTCGAGGACAAAGGTAACAAGGGCAGCGGGCAGTGAGAGGAGGAGGAGTAAGCGGACTGGAGGAGGGAAGGAGGGCAGTAAGAACGAAGGGGCTCGCAGGTCGCCCCCCGTCGCGGAGATCAAGCCTAGTTTGTAAAACTTTATTGAAAACTTTACTTGATCCTTAGTTGCATGAGCCTTTGTGACTGATTGGATTGCCTGTGGCGTGAACAATAGCTGTCATTCTTGTCATTCTCTCATCACTGTGCTGTGTGACTGTACCGTACTGTATCTGTCCCTGTCAGATCTCCCCTTCTCTCTCCCCTAACTTCCACAAATAATTTATCACAATAAGGGGTGGGGCACTAAACAGTGTATTTGTGCTGGGTTGGTTAAAGGAACGTTGTTGAGGAATTTATATCTGCTTCAGTATTTGTGAACTTTGTTAGATAAAATGTACAATACTATGTTGTCTGCATGCCTCATCTCAACAAAATCTATTTTTTGTTAATATGTTGTTTTCATTTTTTTTATACCATTGTATAAACTCATAGTTATTGCCTGCATAGATTCTGTAGAAAACTGTACACTGTAGTTCACCATCTGTCTGTTCTTTCTTTTCTAGCCAAACAGTACTATTTTAAAAACGTCTCTTAGTTTTTCCACTCCTGTACACAGCCTCTGTTGCATAAAAATTGTTTTGTTCATTTTTTCCTTGTTTTGGCCAGAAAAGAAGGACGTCATCTGGATTTTTCATTTGAAGTGAATAAGTAACATGTTTGTAATGTTCTGTATGTCATGACAGGTCCACAGAGTCCCTGTGAGAGAACAGACCTTCGCATGGCCATTGTGGCTGATCACCTGGGTCTGAGCTGGACAGGTGAGACTCAATATGAGACAAATTATGAGTTTACATTCTGCTAATTACTTATTATTGTCCTTTTGAAACTTGAAATATTTAAGTAGGAATTTAAATGATAATTTGATAACTAATAATCAAATGGGAACAATCCTCAACAATGCACTGCTGTAGTGCCCTCTTGTGCCTGTGCGTGGTATTGCAGTGCAGTCCTGGATTTTTTTTTTTTTTTCAGATTTTTTAAATTAAATTACATTCATAATTCTTCACATCTGACAACAAACTACTTCACTGTATATTCCAAAATATCTGATTCTGATTACATTTTCAAGTGTTTACTTAACCCTCTGGGGACGGATTGGGCGGTACCGCCCAAAATGGTTATTGTTATTGTTGCGCAATACCACTACGTCAAAGGCCAATGAAATCGATGTTGTTTGGCAGATTCACGAGCAACAACCAATGGAAAAATTGCCGATGGATGAATATTTTTCTTATCCAATCAGAGGAAGGTTACAATGACGTATTCTAGCAAATCGGAGGACACTGTAGCCTTGCAAGGGGTGGTACTATATACTATTACGCAAACAGCATTTAGGGGCAGAGACGACAGAAAGCGAATGGACGTGTCGAGTATAAACAAGGCTTTACGGAGTGAGAGCGCACAGAGATATGAGAGAGAGAGACAGAACAATTATAATATATATAGAATAGTAAAATTCTATATATATTATAAAAATAATATAAATATAGAATAATATAATATAAAGAACAATGAAAAATTTAACTTTATTTACAAATAGTCCCAGGCGTTTTTCATAGGAATGCTTAGAATTTTCTAAGCAATGCTTTCTCCTCGTCACTCTCCAGTAATTGTTCCAGAGCTTGTTCCACCGTAAATCGTTTACTGCTTGCCATCATAAAAGTGCTAAAACAATAATGCTATAATTGTATGTATATATATAGAGAGGAGAAAGCATTGCTTAGAAAATTCTAAGCATTTCTATGAAAAACGCCTGGGACTATTTGTAAATAAAGTTAAATTTTTCATTGTTCTTTACACATTTTATTTAACAATTACAATAACAATTACAATTACACATGTCTGTCAAGCAAAGGTTTTGACAAATATATTTTTTGTTCAAAAACTGTTCACTATTGTTGAGTGATGTGTGATTTTCAGAAATAAATGCCTAAAATCGAATTTCCGTTTTTGAAATTGTCTAGTTCATTGTACATTTTCACTCATACTTCCTTTATAAACATATTACATGCGTGCTTATGTTAGCTTAGGGTCTTCTGAATCCATAGATACCAAACACATAGTGTTCCATCTCCATTACATATAGTTTATAAGCCCAAATGTAAAAATAGAGAAAACGGACCAAAAAGAGCTTAGTCCCTAGAGGGTTAAAGGTCAGAAACAAGAATTCTTCAACAAACTAAGAGCACAGCAAATGTTGGAGGGCTAAAAAAAAAAGTGTTTTATTTTATTACTAATTTGTCTTTACATCTTCCTTTACTAGCTCTCTGTGCAGAGATAATGCTAGTTATATGATGCTATAGTTATAATATGATGTGTTTTACTGTTCTATAGAGCTGGCTCGAGAGATGAATTTTTCTGTAGATGAGATAAACCACATTCGCACAGAGAACCCAAACTCTCTCACAGCCCAGAGCTTTATGCTCCTTAAGAAGTGGGTCAGTCGGGATGGGAAAAATGCCACAAGTGAGAATCATTTTCTATCCATCTCTCCTGGCCTGTTTTTTTTTTCTTCATTTCTTTCTTTTGCTTTTTTTTTTTATACTGTGAAGTTATTATAATATCTTTCTGAACCATATAAAATTAAGTTACTTAAATGTTTTTCTTAGCGGATGCACTGACGGCGGTCCTGACTAAAGTGAACCGGATGGATATTGTGACTCTGCTGGAAGGGCCCATATTTGACTATGGTAACATTTCAGGCACCAGAAGTTTTGCAGATGATAGCGCTGTGTGCCAGGAAAAGGCGGATGGTAAAGTTTAGCCCCATCTAGCTGACCCCCCAACCCCCCACCCGACCTCACCCCCTACCCCCCCAACTCATTCCTTTATTATTGTCACCTGTGTTTTTTCCTCTACAACCTCCCTATGCAGTTTGCCAAAATGTTAATCACAGATGGACCACAAATAGTAACCATCTTGTACTTGAAGTCTACATTCAGACATTGCCTTTGGCACATTTATATAAGATCAGATCAAAAGCATCTTTTTAAAAGGCCCAAATCACACACACAGTGTGTTGAATCACTTACTATTCTCTTATTTTGAAGACTTTCTGTATTCAGAGACTCTTCATTTCTGTTACCCCGTTCCCTTCCTCCCAACACCATATGCATGGACCTGGTTTGAACATGCATGTATATGGTCATGTAGCGTGAAGCAATCACAGCATGATGCTTTGCCTCAAGAAGTGTAGGAAGGGCCGTTCGAAACAATATTTTCCTGTTACACATGTACACACTTTTCTTACAGTTTTAATGAATGCCCTAGAGAATATTGCCAGTGTAACATAAAAACAAACTGTTCTCATCCATGACATTAATTATGTTATTGAAAGGACAGGAAAGTGTTACTTCTAAACCAAATGCATGTTGTTATCAGCTGTATCCAGATGAAGCTGTTTTGATATTAGTTTGTAAGAGTGTTATATACCAGCTGTTTTTTACATATTGGACCACAGCGCATGCCTCAGCTAAAAGAGTCAGCTGTCCTCTACCTCTCAAGCTGTTGATCTGCTTCCTCCTCCATCTATCCTTCTCTCCTCTCCTCCCCTGCCCTGGAGCATGGGATAAAAAGAGAGAGGGGAAAAAGAAGAGAAAGAAGGAGATCATCCTTCTCTGTAGTCGTCTCCTCCTGACAATCTCCTATGCCCCCCTCTGTCAGCTACAAAATGTCCTCTCCTCTCCTCCAGTACAATCCCTCATTTCCCCCTCCCAGACCCCGTTCATTCTTCTCATTCACAGTCATTGTCATGTCTTTCTAACTTGCATGTTCTTTTTAATTTGTCCCCACACACTCCCAATGCTCCATCACGCAACACATACAACTGTATCCTGATGTGGCCCAAGACTCAACATCTCTCATTCAACATTCTCTCTTCCCATGTGCTCCTCTCAAGTCTTCCTTCTCTCTCTCTTCTCTCTCTCCTTCTCTTGCTCTCAGTCTTTCATCTCCCATTTCTGCACATAGAATTTGTCTCTCTCCCTCACCCTGCCATTCTCCTCTCCCCTCTTTCTCTCCCTGTGCATCCCGTTGCCTGTGTCTTGACTGCTTCTCCCCACCGCCCAAGCCATTACCCCCTTGTGCGTGCTGTCACTGCCCCTGCATGCCCCCAGGACCGCCCCTCACCACTCCATCCCTCTGTCCCAACTCCTCTACTTTTGAGTTCTTCATCTGAAGAGACATAATTTTTCTCATTTTTGTTTAGATAGATTTTGAGTACTCCTTATATTGAGTTGCAACACACATCTTGACTATAACTATTGCCAGGTTTCCATCCAAGTTTTTTTTCTTTGCAAAAATGGTTTAGCGTTTCAAAATGGTTACCTATATAATTGATGGAAATGAAGTTTAAAAGTGAATAGTAGAGCAGTAGTTTGCAAAATGAACAGCAGCTACTGTTATTGGTGATTGGTTGGATTTATTTGATA
Organism: Meda fulgida; assembly: GCA_030578275.1. Lineage (NCBI taxonomy): Eukaryota > Metazoa > Chordata > Actinopteri > Cypriniformes > Leuciscidae > Meda > Meda fulgida. The sequence continues at coordinate 17,212,637 of CM060632.1, read as the reverse complement.
AAGTTTAAATTATACACACCTTGTAACTGCGTTATTATTTTACCCTGGAGGAAACTGAGACATCGCTGCCATCGTTCAGCCTTTCATATTCGCCTCTCACGGCAGCAGCACGCACGGATGTTTTGGATCATTGAAATTTATCAGTTTATTTGAGCATCAAGTTTATAGATGTATCGAATCCAAGGAAGTGATTATCAGCTGGTTCCGATCAGTGGCCGATCATTTGGAGTTAGAAAGTATAATGTGTGCTGTGGCATTGTCAATATTTAGTGATTTAACCTCAGATACAGAATATGTTCATTCGCTTTTTACAAGCAGGTATTGTTCGTTACCACGGCAACCGCATGCATCCATGTTGAACTTGTTTCTCATGTGTAAAAAGTACCTGTACACGTAAGAGTCTGCAAGATCGCAAGAAAAGCTTGATGTGTGCAGGTAACTTCATTATTTAAGGCTATTTTCTATTTGTTAAGATATTGATATAGGAATTGTTGTTGTCAAGTAAGCTTAATTTATAATGCTTCCCCGGTTGCAAGCCTGTGCACACTTTAAACTGTCCAGGTGATGCACTGCTCTCGCAGTTGACTCCCGCAACCTTTTTTTTCCGGCAACATCATGATATTAACAAACATAAAAAAATTAAAAACAGACTGGACAGTGCACAACATTTGAAACAGACTGGAGACTGCAAATTTAGCTAACTTTTTTTTACACATTCACTTTTTTCAATAGCACAAAAACTGGATGGAAACTTGGCTAATGAAATTATGCAACTTTGCAGTTATGCAGCATATGTAATGGTGTCCAAATAACACAAGGAACACCCACTTTTTATTATTCTAGACTATAATGTTAACTCTAATGCCGTACTTTTTTTAAGTCAAAGTTAAACATGAACACACACAGCTCTTTTACTATGGGGAGATCACACGTACATATACACATATATTCCATTCAAAAGTCTCTTATGCTCACCAAGGCTGCATAAAAACTAAACTAAAACTGAAATATTATTAGAATTTAAAATACCTGTTTTCTATTTGAATATAATTTAAAATGTAATTTTTTCCTGTGATGGCAAAGATTCATTTTCCGCATCATTACTTCAGTCTTTAGTGTCACATGATCCTTCAGAAATCATTGTAATATGTTGATTTCCTGCTCAAGAAACATTTCTTATTGTTATCAATGTCGTAAGCAGTTTATTTTCATGGAAACCATTAACACAGATAATATTTTTGTATTATTGAACAATTGAACTGTTGTTCTTTGAATAGAAAGTTTAAAAGATCAGCATTTAGAACAGCAAAGAAATATTTTGTATTATTATTATTATTAAAAGGGGGGGGGGGGGGACTTTTGAATGGTAGTGTATATGCAATTACAAGCCCCTCTGTTTTTGGAAATCTGTTTCATTGTCATTGTGTATTTACTGTGTGTTTGTTGGCCTGTGTGTCTTCTGAAGCTCTGGGAAATTCTGTCTAAAACTGCTTTTGCTTTTCAAGTTGGGCTTAGGTGGTGATCATCATATGAAAAAAGAACATTTGTACAAAGATTCTTAAAAAAAAAAAGTGAACCGAATACAGTTTCAAGACAACATGAGGTTGAGGAAATAATCAGGAAATAATTTTTGTGTGTGTGTGTGTGTGTGTGTGTGTGTGTGTGTGTGTGTGTGTGTGTGTGTGTGTGTGTGTGTGTGTGTGTGTGTGTGTGTGTGTGTGTGTGTGTGTGTGTGTGTGTGTGTGTGTGTGTTCGTATTGTGTCCTGTCATGTCCATCCATCTGTGTATCATCTCACCCAGGTTTCCACAACATCCTGGCTCAACTGCAGTCAACTACCAACCCCTACCCCACCACACCCCCTATCTGCCCCTCTAGTTCTGATGACCTCGAAGCAATCTTAGATCTGCCCTTTGATCCTCCCCCTTATTGCCCCTCCTGGGGGCTAGTGCAGGACAATGAGGACGAGTCTGTCAGGATCACCCCATCCAGACCCTGTGACCTGCCCCTGTCCAAACATGTATACCAGCCTCACACTCTCTCTGAAATATCTGCAGAAATACACTCGCACATACTCTCCCCTTATCCTCATACACACTCTCAGCTCCCTCCCGACAACCCCAAATGCACAACACAACCCGCAGCTGTCACATGTGACCCTGACTCACACATTATCCCTGAGTTTTCTCCACTAGACCATGATGAACCTCCTCTAAACCCCTCGGTTTGCTCTGTACCACTTCAGTCTGTCCCAAAAACAGACCAACCATCTCTGATCGAACAGGACCACAATATACAGGGGAACATGGAATCTCAACAAAGAGAACAGAGAGAAGGAAATGAGAAAAAAGAGTCTTTTCAATTCCAACAGAAATCGTCCCCTACGGTGGAACAGACCGACCTAACATACAAGGGAAAAGAAGAGTGTAAGAGTCCCTCATCACCATTATTACCATCACCATTAGAAGAACCAAATGTTAACATGAAGGGACAGGAAAGAGTGACCCTGAAAGAGGTCAAAGATCATGATTCGTCCCCTTTGCGACCCTGGGCAGAGGTCCTGAGGGAATGTGGCTCAGGAGGAGAGGAGGAGGAGGACGAAGCCGAGAAGAGACGGGAGCGATTGGAGGTGTCAGGAGGCCATGTCAGAGAGAGGGAGAGGGAAGTGAATGAGGAGATGACTAAGGAGAAAGTGAGAGAGGTAGTGAGAGGTGTTGGACAAATTGAGTCTGAGATGTGCTCGCTCTCCACAGGCTGGCTCACTGAGACATCGAACGTTAATGCGGAGCCGCCCACTTCGGGGCGGAGCCATGGGTCAGACTATATGGACAGACAGGACAACAGGTACTTCACTTTACACAGTTACTATTATGCTCACATAAACCCACATTTAAAGGGATTATATCTTTAGAAATTAAATTTGAAACTTGATCTTTTGAGTGTGTTTGAAGTACTAGAAAATCGTACCCTAACTTTTCCGAAAAGACCATCTATTGAGACTAAGGGTGTTTCCACACCTGGCTTGTTTGGAGCGTTTGTTTCAGAACCTGGTTTTATTTATTTTTTTATTTCCCTTAGTTTGGTTTGTTTAAGCATATTTGAAGCAATTACGCTCAGATCTCCACCAAAACAATCACTCCAAGATCGCCTGAACGAGGTGGTCTCGGCCCGATTGAAAATTAACTCTGGGGTGGTTCGGTTGAGGTGAGAAAGCAATCCAACCCTACGGAGTAATGAACTAAGCGGTATCATAATTCATAACAGGAAATGTGTTGTGTAAAAAGCAGCAGTGTCTGATTCTGTGAGTGAGCACTAGTTATAACAGTTAAAAACCAAAGAGTGCCTTTTCATTATAAAATTTTGTGTAATTGCTTTTCTCTGAGCATTACAAGAATTCTGTCCCAACGTCTGTTACAGTCTCGTGTAGCGAACTTGTCAATCCATCTTGATGGATGGCGCAGTGGAAACTCTGGTTTTGTTTTTAATTCATTCTTACCTAGTATCATTTCAAGTTATTTGTTCCTAACATTTTTACATTTCATCCCTCTTGCAGTCAGGAGAACTCCAGCGACTCTATGACATCATCATCCAGAGGTGATTCAGGCAAACCTCGACAAAATGGTGAGCACTCCAATGCCATGCCCCGCAGCTCAGTGTCTCAGGAAACAGCCAGTGCTGTGAAGACAGGGGTGGGCAAGCAAGAAGGAGCTCTGATCGCTGAGCACAAAGTCCAGGTGAGATAATCATATAATAGCTGATTAGATAATGCTACTACAGCCAGTTTAATACTCTGCTGCTCCCTTTGCCTCAGCTGTGATAACTGTCATGAACTGACTCTTTTAACTTTGTTAAAGTGGAATGAGATACAAATTAATGTTAAATGAAATTGTTAAATCCTTCACATCCTAATACATGTATTTGCTCCAGAAAAAAATACACTGATGACAATTTAGACTTATTAAATGACATAACTGAAATCACACAAATACAGCATATATTAAGATGTATTTTATATGCATCCATTAGCAGCGCTCATCAACAGAGACTGGGCTGGATGAAGAGCGCACCGTCACCACCAAAGTGTTTCGTAGACGTCTCATTCTTAAGGTATCCACCTGCTAAACTGCAGGATGGTCGGGTTAAGATTTGATTTCGGTCACAGTCTGATTTCGGTGTAGCTGGTGGAGTGAATCTGATTCGTCCAGTTAGAAACTCAGTGTGATCTGATCTTTGATCGCATGTTTATTTTTACATCACTTGATTCTTGCTGTGTGTTGTTTGCTTTTTCTTTGTGCTTAAAGGTGCTTGGTTTGGGTTTACATCTTTTCCGACATTTTATCTTGTGTGATATGTACACATGATATATGCACATACAAGAGTGTGTTTCTGTTAATGCTTTTTTTTTATTTTGGTGGTAATGCTAGGCATGAAGGTTTGTTGGCTCATATTTGAAGTTCCAGCTTTGCTTGCAGGTTCACATGGCTCTGGGTGTGTAGAAACATACTTGTAGGTGTGGTGTGCCGCTTTTGAAGGTGTCCTGGATATGTGTCGGCATATTGAACTAAGCGCTGTCTTGCTTTAGGGAGAGGAGGCTCGGAACATTCCAGGCGAGTCAGTTTCAGAGGAACAGTTTATTGATGAAGATGGAAACATCATTACCAGAAAAGTATCTCCATTGTTCCCTTTGTTTATCTTTTCTCCTACTTTTTTATCCATTTCAAATTTAGCGGCATATTTTACTCCCTTAGGTTGCTTGTAGTTTTTTAGCTTTACCTTTTTCAGAGCTGATTTAGAGGCAGTGAGACAAAGATTAAATACTAAAAACATACATAATACATTTTTCTTGCAGCTCACTCCTCGATAACCATAACCGATCCTTTCCTGTTTTTCCTCACATTCTTTTATTTTTCCATGCCAAGTATTCATGATGACCTCTGGCCTTTAATACCCATCCATAGGTCATTCGAAAGGTGATTTGCCGTGTGGACTCTCCCACTCCTGAAAACCAGGGCTTGGGGAGTGGCATGGGGTCACAGGGAGAGCCTGCCACCCTGGGGAAGAGCCATGCCCCCCTGGTCCCTGACATCCACACCCACCTCGCTGCACATGCTGAGGTTTGCACAGTCTGTGTGGAGTTTTTCTCTTTCCGGATACGTGCATATTGATATTATGATACATTTAAAATCTCTTTTGGTAAAATGGATCAAATTTTTTAGCCAACAAAATGCTCACTAGCATGATAATGTCCCACTCCCTAATATCATGGTTCATATCTTTGATGTAAGTTAACAATACTGTCTATTTTTTAAAAGAGAGACAGTCATGTGAAAAAGAAAGTACACCCACTTTTCTGTTTTTACGTATCAGGACATAATTAGCATCTGGTCTGGAGCATTCAGGTGTGTGTTCACACAATGCCAGGGAGGTACGACATCAGCAATGATCTTAGAGAAGCAATTGTTGCTGCCATCAATCTGGGAAGGGCTATAAAGCCATTTCCAGACAATTTGAAGTCCATAATTCTACAGCGAGTAAGATTATTAACAAGTGGAGAACATTCAAGACAGAGTGGATGCCCCAGCAAATTCACCCCAAGGTCGGACTGTGCACTGTTTACGGAAACTGCAAAAAAAAAAAACAAGAGTTAAATCTCAAACTCTACAGGTCTCAGTTTGCATATTAAATGTTAAAAGTTCATGGCAGTACAATTTGAAAAATACAGGACAAGTATGGCATGTTTGGAAGGGTTGCCAGGAGAAAGCCACTTTTCTCTAGAAAGAACATGGCCGCATAGCTTAGGTTTGCAAAGTTGCATCTGAACAAACCACAAGACTTCTGGAACAATGTCCTTTTGTACAGCTAAGACCAAAGTGAAGATGCTTGGCCATAATGCACAGCATCACGTTTGGTGAAAACCAGCATATCAGCACAAACGCCTCATACCAACTGTCAAGCACGGTGGTGGAGGGGTGATGATTTGGGCTTGTTTTGCAGCCACAGGACCTGGGCACCTTGCAGTCTTTGTGTCGATCATGAACTCCTTTGTATACCAAAGTATTCTAGAGTCTAAATCTAGAATCTGTCCTATAGCTACGTTTATGTCTGAAATTAGGACATGCAACAGGACAATGATCCCAAGAACACCAGCATATCTACAACAGAATGTCTGAAAAAGAAAAGAATCAAGGTGTTGCACTGGCCCAGTCAAAGTCCAGTCCTCAACCCGATTCAATTTCTGTGACAGGACCTTAGGAGAGCTGTTCATAAACAAATGCCCACCTCTATGAATCGAAGCAATGTTGTAAAGAAGAGTGGGCCAAAATCCTCCACAACGATGAGAGACTGAAAAAGTCGTTGTTGCTGCTAAAGGTGGCTCTACAAGCTATTAAATCATAGGGTGTACTTCGTTTTTCCACACATGGCTTGTCCATTTTGTCTCTAATTTTGTTAAATAAATGACACAGTGTAATATCACGTCATGTGTTATTGTTCATCTGAGGTTGTATTTACCTATTTTTAAGAGCTGCTAACGACCAGATGATTTTTTTTATTGTCCTGATACGTAAAGCCAAAAATTCAAAGAGGGTGTACTTTCTTTTTCACATGACTATATGCCTTATTTCATGAAATAGAAAATTCATTAACACAGTGAAGAAAACTGTACTCGAGAAGCATTTCATACACTTCAAAAGTGTGGTGTCAGTAAGATTTTTTTTTTTTTTTTAATGTTTTTGATAAGTCTCTTATGCTCACCAAGGTTGAATTTACAGTAGAAATACTAATATTGTGAAATATTATTATAATTTAAAAACAACTATTTTCTTTTTTCATATATATTAAAATTTAATTTATTCTTGTGATGCAAAGCTGAATTTTCAGCATCATTACTCCAGTCTTCAGTGTCAGATGATCCTTCAGAAATCATTCTAGTATGCTGATTTGATGCTCAAGAGACATTTATTATTATTATTGTTATTATCAATGTTGAAAACAGTTAAATGCATAATATTTTTGTGGAAACCGTGATACATTTTTTCAGGATTCTTTGATGAATAGTAAGTTCAAAAGAATAGCATTTATTAGAATTTTTTTTGTAACATTATAAATGTCTTTATTGTCACTTTTGATCAATTTAATAAATCACTGCAGTATTAAAAATGTATTTCTTTCAAAGAAAAAAGAAACCTCACTGACCCAAACCTTTTGAATAGTTGTCTATGTACTGTAATAATAAAACAAAAATGAATGCTATAATTAGGTTTTTGGTATGATACTAGCTTAGTAGACAGTTTTGGATACCAGAAATCCTCATTATACCCACACAGACTGGAGACCAGAATTAACCAAAAGTATTTGCTGTGAATTTGTGTGTGGGTTTATTGAGACGTAACTTTTTTTCCTGTTCATACCGAACCTGATGAAAATGTTTCTTCAGCCTTATCTCTTCTAACCTTCAACTTGTCTTGGCTTTCTTTTCCTTCCCTTTTAACCTTTTTTGTCTTCCTTCCAGCTTTATACACTATGCCTTTACTACAGGAACAAATAACATGAACTGAACTGATCTATTTAATATTAACTTCCTGTTAATTGTTACCGATAGACTGTTACCAAATGATGGTGTCTGGCTATTTTCAGGGTGATTGTATTGATTCTGAACTATAATTTATTCCTAAAAGATTTGTTGAAGTAATTATCCATCTCTTTGATACAGATTGTTCTCTCTGTTTATGTGTAAACAGGGAGACGTTTCCAAGGTGAGGAAGAAGGAAGAAAAGCGTTCAGAGAGAAAACATCATTCTTAGATGTGACTTCACCACTATAGACAGGTACAGCACTTCAAATAGCTCTGTTTATTATTGTTTTTATTTATATGTTTAATTATTCTCTGTGCCTCATGAACTACTCAGTACTTAGACTTAGTGATGTGGGGCTCTAAGCAAATTCAGGTATGGGGCCCCAACACGCCAGCTAGTATGTGTTCTTTTACTTTGTAACCCTTATTTGCTGTCTCAGAGTTTGGAGTTTATTTACCCCTTCATAACTTGTCTTTGGAATTGTGAAAATTCAGCGATTACAAAAGAATAAATTACACACAAAAAATCGTACTTGCACTTGTCCATTTAATAGCAGTGAATGTGGCCTTCTACAATCTTAAAAAAAAAATATTAAAAAAATAATCTCATGCAACTCACTCTGAATTCCAAGTGTTCTAAAGGTATATGTTAAAATATTAAAGTATTAATAAATATTTAGTCGCTGCACTCCTGTGTATATTCATGCAAGTGCGCAGCAGTTCGGGGCCGCACACACAGGAAAAGCACATTTTGAGAAATCAAGACAAATAAAATCATGGCATGAAACAAAAGGCCTATAAACCTCAAAAGCATACTTTTTTCTCTGAGGTGAGAATCTCTGTTGTGAGACCATCAGATTGTCACGTGCATGAATAGTGTATACCCAGCAAACAAATGTAGGTTCTAGGAACGTTCTGGGAACGTTAGCTTTTGGTTCCCAGAACGTTCCTAGAACTTTCCCTTAAGGTTAAGGGAACGTTCTCGGAACATTCTCCTTACGTTATAAAAATGGAACCTACAAATAACCTACACGGAACGTTCCTATAACGTTCTTGTTTGGTTCCCAAAAAAATAACCTCATGGGACCATTCGGGAACGTTAGGGGAACGTTCTGTGTTTGCTGGGTAGTAGGCTATACCCAACACAATATATTAGAATTTACAACTAAAGAAAATAATAATTACTAACACGCTTTAATAATTTGACAACTAAACATTTAATTTTTTTTAAACATAACAATTTGAAAACTAAACATTTAATCATTTTGTTTATATATAGCCAAGAAAGCACGCAAAGAGTCCACCCCTTAGAATCACTATATGTCTGTCTGTCACTCATTTCAGTTCATCGCAATCTCACTAAGTTCCGTTATAAACAATGAGGCTCTCTACACTGCATTCTGAATCTCTTTATTTACCTCATCTCTATACTTTGTTTATTATAATGAGAGGATTCAAGGGCGTTTAGAACTCATCACTGAACAAAAACTGCCATTTTGAGTGGTGAGTGGATTCTGACTAACTTAATCACCTCTCATTTGTCATTGCGTTCAGAAATCAATAGATATGTCTGTGATTGGCTACATTGTGCAACTCTGCAAAAACACATCGTAAATAGAAACTTGACAATCTCAAGAGCGCAAACATGCACTTGAGCGTTTGCCAAATATGTTTCGTCAAATCAGAGGATTCCCTGGTGCCCTAAGCACCTGCTTACCTTGCTTATTGGTTAAGTCTGCCCCTGGTACTACTGTTCAAAGGTTTGGGGTCTGTAAGGTATTTTTTTCTGAAGGATCATGTGACACTGATGACTGGAGTATTAGCTGCTGAAAATTCAGCTTTGCATCACAGGAATAAAATACATTTTAAAATGTATTAAAATAGAAAACAGTTATTGAATCAAATAATATTTCACAATATTACTGTTTTAACAAGTTTTGATGAAACAAGTACAGCCTTGGTGAGCATGAGACTTCTTTTCAAAAACATACAAAATCTTAGTAACCCTAAACTTTTGAATGGTTCTGTATGTCACAACATTCCCCATAAAACTGTTACATTATAATTAGAGGTCCAATTTTTAGATAACAATTACTTTGTTTTATGGTCTGTTTTGTGTCTCTCAAGGCTTGCAGGTATATGTTGGATCTGTTTTCTGAGCGGCAGGGCCACAAAAGATGAATAGGGGCATTTGGCCTGAAAAACCGTCTATGGCTTCCACTCTGAAACGCATGGTCTTCAAAGAGACAGAACTTTGGCCTATTCGCTTGCGCATGAGCATGCATCACACTTCTGACACACTTCCTGTTCCAAGGGGGTCTTGATCAATTCTACTTCCTGAGATGGGTCCTGGCGAATTCTACTTCCTGAGATGGGTCCTGGTGAATTCTACTTCCTATCTCTGTTGGGTCCTATATAACTTCCTGTTTCTGGGGGACCTACGAGATTACACTTCATTTTTCTTGCTGGTTAATACCTATGCTGACCTGGACCATCAGGAAATCAGAAACTGTTTTGTGTGCCATGAATATCAGATGCATAAGTGAAGGAGTATATTCAAAATACCCCTTAAACTTCAAACCGTATACTCACACAAATTTCCCTGTGACCAAAGATGGCACAAAAGCTCTTTTTCGTGTTTTAGGGGGAAAAAACAATAGATGCTGTTGAACCACGCCTTACACGTTACCGTGGACCCATGACATCAGGAGGATCCCTGTGTTTTAATTTTTTTTTTAATTTATAAAACAAAATAAATTATGTGGTTGACTTTTCTGTACATAAATCACATTATGTAAAAATAAAATAAAATTTAGTAGTTAGGTTTTGGCGAGAGCACCGCAAACATACACTTTATAAGTGCTTTCGACATTTTAAAGACAGTGAAACTTCACATGCTCTTGTATAATTAATTATTATAGCAGGTATGTTTGTATATGAGAAAAGTTGGTTCGGTTTTCAGGGGACATTTCCTTAAAATCCTCTGCGAATTTCAACTATTCCCAAAATGGGAATTTAACAAATTCTGTGAAGTCATACAGAGGACTAATATTTTGATGCATGCAGTTCACCTTATTTTAAGAACCTTTTTTCTAAGTTTGCAAAACACTGTATTTAAAAATACAAATAAGAAAAGACTTTTTCTTGTGTACACATACAAACAACTCTAACATGTCTCGACTTTTATATTCCAAAATATCACCCAACAGGTGTCCATCGTGTTGAAACGGTTAAGTGTGAAAAGCTCTAACCAGATTGCTTCCTTAGGAGTTCAGTGTAGTGTCCGTTATCATTTGTATGGAAGAGAGTGTCTGCTGATATTAGCCTGAGCGCTGCAAGTATGAGGTGTTCAGAATGTATATGCTAGTTATCAGCATCTCTGTTCAACTATCACTGTATCATGTGTATTGGCTGTACAATGTAGAGTTCTCTCTTTGTCTTAAGGCTGTTTGTAATCATGATAGGAATGTCTTCATTTTTTTCTTTTCATTTTGATTGCTGAGGTTTTGAAGTAACATTTTGGCAATTTGTTTCAGGTTAGGTGAATATTTAACTTTTCCATCTGAGTCACCCTTACAAGTCTTTAGACCTTTATTACTTGTAGATTTAATAGCTTATGTATTACAACACACACACTGGACTGTCATTATAATTTTAAGTATTACAAGAAATCTTTTCCAATTTTGAAATTGTGTGATATATTTTAGACCAGAGTGTCAATGTGTTGCAGTGTCCTGCATCGGTTTTAATAATAGATCATTTTTCTTTAGATATTACTTTTTGTTTGTTTGTTTTGTTTTCCTCCAAAAGAGTTTAAGTCTTTTTAGCTTGTGGTGTGTATGGTGTGAAATATCCTTAAGTGTGCTGAACTTGGCTATGGTAAGGAGATCTGAAAGACTTTATAAGGAAACTAGGTCATGATGGGGTGTGGTTCTGCTTCCCTGTTACATGTCAATCAAACTATGGGAGGGGCCTGGCATTTTCCAATGGTTGATTTTGTTTAATATAATATGTTTTCACCTAAGCAACATTTTTGATGTACAATTCTTACAATGAGTGAAGCCATTTAAATGTAACTATAATAGCACTTTGGTTATTAGAGGTCCTCTCTTTTAGAAACTAGCAGCTATGATGCCACCATAATGTTTCAAATGTCTTACAAAAATCTGATTTAAAAATAAACGCTTTGATTTTACAAACCTACTGCATTCTTTTTTCATTTACAGTTTTTTGACAATCTTTTTCAATATATTTATTTTGTGCACCACATCATAGTTGAATGTATTATGTTGAATGTATTATTATGCATGTAATGTGTATCTATGTACATAAGTCATGACATTGTGATTTTTATCCTCATAATTTGAATATTTCTGCAGAGATATGATACACTCTTTATGTAACTAAATATAACTGGATTCATATCTGTAGTTTTGACAGAGTATACCCTGATGATGATGATGTTTTCTTTTTTGTGGGCTACATACAATCTTTCTTTCTAGAATGAAGTAGGCCGCTGTCCTTGGAAATGTGTGAAACAAGATTTTGAATTTCTCATGTTGTACCTCAAACAGATGCTAAATTCTCCTTAAACTGTGCTCCATATATCATTACTGAAGTCAGAAGAACCATGAAAACAGCTTGCAGAGCAAAACAATCATGATGTATCAACTAACATTTGCCACAAAATCTAATTTAACTAAACATGCATTGGCCCCTGTCTAATAACACAGTACAATTGGTAATGCTCACACCTTTCCACTCTATAGAAATATTACATCCCTAAGGGCATATGCATGAATGTTGTTCGGTTTAATATTTTGCTATATACAGCAATGACATTTATTTTTAAGTGTCAGCATATTTGTCTGGGCCACTATAACACATTTTTACATACACTTTACACCATACAGTGAAGACACCAATAAAAACACTCACATACAGATGTGGGCTATATATAAAACAAAACAAAAGGCATCAGAATATAAAAAATGTAAGTGCAAACAGAGAGAGCATCATAAAAATACAATGTAAACATTTAGCTGTAACCGAGCATAAATCTTCTAAATAATTTAAGGACTTTTTATTAAAATGTATTAAGGCTATTGTGGTGTGATGTGTGCATTTAAATAAGTCATGCCCATCAGTTTAGAAAATGGAGGAAAACAATATGAATTGTTTGGGGGAGCCAGTGTTTACGAAACGGTTGAGTGAATGATTCAAAGATTCACTCACAATACTTATTATTGCCATATGGCGTAATGGTGTAACTCAATTTAAGGGCCGCTGAACAATCGAATTTGAACAAATCCTTTAGCAGAATGGATTAAAAAAAATTGGAGTCACTGGGATGAAAATAAAAACAAAACAAAAAAAACACACTGTCCTCTCCACCACATGACGGCGCCACCCTCCCCATTCGCATGCACTTTCAGCACGCCCAGTCATTTCTTGGACCGTTCCCTTTCCAGTCTGGAAGCCACACTTGCTACATCCCTCTTTCTCCGTGGCCCCTGAAACACACTTCCTCTCCATTGAAACGAGCGAGCACTAGGTAACGAGCGCGCGACACCATGGCGGACAGCGCGAGCGAGAGCGACACGGACGGCGCGGGCAGCAGCAGCAGCTCCGCCACCCCGCAGTCCTCCTGCACCTCGGCGGCCGCCTCCAACACCACTACGACCACAACGAACACCGCCACCAAAGCACAGGGCGTCGTGATCTCGCAGTCCCGACTGGAGGAGCTGACGAACCGACTCGCGTCACTGCAGCAGGAGAACAAAGTGCTGAAAATCGAGCTCGAGACGTTCAAGTTGAAGTGCAAAGCGCTGCAGGAGGAGAACCGCGACCTGCGCAAAGCTAGCGTCACCATCGTGAGTCAGCCAGAGTTTTTATCACTTTAATCTCCGCGACACACCTGACAACACCATCACGGCATACAAAGACGTCTGAGGCACATTATACACCACATTGGGGTGCCAAGTTAACTTGTTTGTGGGGAAATGGAAGAGTTTAAGGTCGCTAAACCTGCTAGCCTTCGAGCTAACTGAAAATATCCAACAAAAGCCTGATAGTTTCAGTGAAAATGTATATCACAGGGCAGCTTCTTAAAAATAGTTTAGATTTCAACATGGACTCTTATAGCCTACAATGTATATGTCTTTATGTATGTTTTTCGTCTTAACGTTGTTTTATATGGTAAGTTGTAATACTCCGCAGGTGTGGGTGTATACTGACCACATAAGGCGTTTACTGATTTACCATTAGCGTGCTTCTAATGCAGAACGTGTTTTTGCACGTCTGATACTGATTGTTAATCGAATGAGGTTGTCATCAGGACTTCATATTTGAGGCCTGTGTCAGGGTGGGAAGTTGGCACTCTGAATATTTGGCTCTAATGCGTCAACATCCTGAATGTGAATCAGACCATCTGCATTTTAGACAATGAGCCAAAACTCAAGTGTCATTCTAGAAACACTGACCCTTATATCTAGTGCGTTTGCATTTATGGCAATCTTTAATGGTGGAAATTGATGGTGGAACAAGTTTACTGTGTGAAATGCATTTCTGAATAATTCTGCAGGATTTATTCTGCAGAGTAGGTATTAAATGTCTCATTGTCAATAATAATAATTGTCTAAATACCTATTTTCTTTGTAATCAGTATTTGTGATATAAAATATGGTAAATAATAGTTTTAAAATCATGTTTCAAGATCAAATATTAATTACTTGGTTACAGAAGTATGTGGAAATATAATGTAAATTATTTTTCAAGAGAAATCTTTAAGAATAATTGCCTTTTTCAAATGCATGAGTGTTTTGTTTATTATTCTGCAGCAAGCGCGGGCAGAACAAGAGGAGGAGTTCATCTCCAACACTTTATTTAAGAAGATTCAGGCTCTACAGAAAGAGAAGGAGACGCTCGCTGTCAACTATGAGAAAGAAGAGGAGTTCCTCACCAATGACTTGTCCCGGAAGCTCATGCAGGTGAGAAACTCTAGAAGGAAAGAGCCCATCAGTGGCGTTTAAGGTCGGGGGTGGGAAATTTGATCGCTTGCCCTTAGAATCATCCCTGAAGGTAACTTTCACTCTGAGATACAATGAGACACCTATTTCAAAGTTATTGTTCAGCGGGAACCAAAATAAGCTGTTGAACAATAGCTGATTAAATCGTGTGAGAGATTGTTTTGGTGTTGTGGCCATTAGTCAGACTGAATCTGGCTCTTCTTAGCTGAGACCAGATGACATTGTTAATGGTAGGTGTGTTTTGTGTGGAGGAGTAAAGAGAGATTATGGAACTAGTGTGCGTACAGTTGGTGTGACTCATTAATATTTACACTACCGTTCAGAAGGCGGTATGATTGTGTAATGTTCTTGGCTCTTATGCTCACCAAGGCTGATTGTTCTTAAATAAAAAAATACAACAAAAACACTAATATTGTGAAATATTTAAAATAGCTGTTATCCTTTTTTTTTTAATTATATATATAATTTAAAAAAAAAAGTGATTCTTCAGTGTGACATGAACCTCCAGATCCATTTAAATATGCTGTTTTGGTGTTTAAGAAACATTTCTTACCAATGTTGAAAACAGTTGTGCTGCTTAATATTTTGTTGGAAATCATGATATTGTTATAATAGAAAGAGTAGAAAGTTCAAAAGAACAGCAATTATTTGAAATATAAATTTTGTAACATTATAAATGTCTTACGGATTACTGTTTGATCAATTTAATGCATTTCTTGCTGAATAAAATTAATTTCTTTCAAAAACAAATCTTACTGACCTTAAATTTTGAATGGTACTAGTGATATAAATATAATATATGCAGACATGGCTCAACAATGAAAGGTTGGCCCAGTATGGGAGAGTTTTGGACCAGTCGTTAGAATCCAGTGCTGTGTAGTCAGTGTTTCTTATGCTCATTGATTGTGTTTGTTTTTAATGGGTTACAAACATTTGTTTTTCTGTGGTGTATTGAATTTGGAACATTGTTGCAGATTCTTCTGGTTAAAATGTGCTGCAGTGGTAAACTGCATGATATATTCTAGGGCTGCCTTCTAATAGTCGACTAAATGTTAGTCGACAGGAAGAGGCTTGGTCGACTAAATTTTAATCAGTGGATTAGTACTAACAGAAAAAAAAATCCACAGGAATTGGCAAATTCCTGCGGTGTCGGATCGCTAACATGGCTGGTCCATGCGGTAATATGTCGGACAGGAAAAAAAGAAGAGGGTAAAGAATGACTACAAAAAGGTGACGTGCAACCTCAAACATGATTGATTTAAAACATAAGTAGTCTAAAGTAAGCCACTTTACATGGCCGCTTGATAAATGTGTGCTAATATTAGGTGAATAGCCAAGTGTTCGTGTGGAAGCTAAATTAGTACCACGCTTTTACTGCACAACATGTTTTACTTAACTTCCACTCCATCGGAGCACATCTTCTCAAAGGCCAGTGTTACGGCTTCATTGTAAGCAAGCTTACTACTCCCCTACAATGTGGACATTAGAAAGTAACTCGTGTTCCTTTCTCATAATATGAAGACGATGGAGATCAGTGATTGGCCATATTGTAGTGTTTCAGTTTGCTGGTATGCATTTTTATTTATTGGTTTTTTATATGTATATTAAACTTATATTTATTTTGTTTTTGTTCAGACTTCTGAGTTTTCCTGAGGCTACTTGTTCATTGACCTGATTATGTTTGCACTGATATTTCTCTTAAGGGTTTCAGTTTGCTGTATATTTGTTTATTTATATTTTAGTCTTATATTTTAAAATATTTTTGTAAAAAAAAAATGTTTTAAGATAAAGCTGTTATTTATTGGTTATTTTTTGTTTGCATTCTGATCTTAGACAAATTCATGCAATGTTTGCAGCAAGCTTTATGCAATAGCACGCTGGAACATTTCATTTATATTTTAAATACTCATTATTATGGTTAAGTATTCCTCCCCCGACTGATCGACTAATGGCTTAAATGAACAATTCACTGACGACTGACTGAAAATCTTTAGTCGGGGACAGTCCTAGTATATTTGCAACACTGGTAACTATGCATGAGCGTTCAAAATAGTTACCATGAACAATGAGTTATCATAGTAAGGACATCAGGGTAAAATCTGACAACATAGCATTACTGCTTTGCATCACAGGCTTTGCCCATCATTTTTAGATTCAGGACTGTGTTGCATCTTTTTTTACTTTTTTTTTTCTCTTATACTTTCGTTTTCAGCTTCAGCATGAAAAGGCAGAGTTGGAGCAGCATTTGGAGCAGGAGCAGGAGTTCCAGGTCAATAAATTGATGAAGAAGATAAAAAAACTGGAGAATGACACCATCACAAAACAGCTCACTCTAGAGCAGGTACCTTCTTCAAACAACTTGCAGTAGAAAAAGATCGTCTCTAAACCACTCTTTCTTGGCTGGCCACCATCTGTTGCACAGACAATTTTTCAGATCAATTGGTCTAAACCAGTTACGCTTTCAAAACAGAACAGGTGCTTCCAATAACCTCGTTTTTTTGTTTTGTTAGCTTAGGCATCTGCCAGTACCTGGCTCTGGAACACGCATTCAGCAATCTTCTCGGATTAGAACAGGTTATTCAGGAGCAAACACATCATTTGTACTTTTGGAAAGTCCCACGATTATTATTGTGGCCCAACATTTTTCCTTAAGACCATGCATTGTATTGTTAAAATGCCATATTGTTTTGTTAATTCCATGTGTGCAGCTCCGGCGTGAGAAGATTGATCTGGAAAACACTCTGGAACAGGAGCAGGAGGCACTGGTCAACCGGCTTTGGAAGCGCATGGACAAACTTGAGGCAGAGAAAAGGTAATGTCCCTTGTAATGTGTGTCCTTTTTTTTTTTTCTTAGTGCTTTTTTACATTAGTAAAAAAAAAAAAAAAAAAATTATGTCTAAGCACACTTCATTTTACAATTTTACCTCTTCATTCTAATTGGCAGGATTCTGCAGGAGAAGCTTGACCAGCCAGTTTCAGCCCCTCCCTCTCCACGTGAAGTTTCCATGGAGATTGACTCTCCCGAGAACATGATGCGGCACATCCGCTTCCTGAAGAGTGAAGTGGAGAGGCTGAAGCGCAGCCTCCGCACTACAGAACTACAGCGTGAGTCCTTGTCTTATTACGCACTCCTGCACCAACACAGTCTTTCTGCCATCATACTCAACCAGAGGAAAACAAATTGCAATGTAAATTTGGATTCATTAGCTCATGGTATTCATACTAAATTCCAGATTAGGATAAGTAAGTCCCAATATAGTACATTGGAAATAGTACACTAAAAGATACCCAGATGGTATACTATTTCCAGTGGGTTTTTGAAGTATGTGTCCTTGCATGGTTTTTGGATATAAATGTAAGAAATAATGTATTGCCAGATTGTTGTGCTAATGTTTGCATGTAAATATAAACAGATGCAAATATTAACATTATGACAGTGCAATTTTATGTTGTGGTGTACTAGTGTTGTCAAAAATATTGATATGTCTGAAACAGTTCCAATAGTTCTTTTCTGCAGTATTAATACACTGATAACCAGCTGCGCTGTTTCGCTCTCTCTTCTCTCCGATGGTGAATTTACAGTTTGACACACTCTCCTTCTGTCACTCACTCATCTCATTCGCTCTGGTTAAATAGTGCCGGTATTACTAATAATTTTACTAATTCCCGCAGGTTTTGCATTCACATCAATAGAATGCGCACCACTTATCTATGTGTAAGTGGTGCACACATAAAGCCGCCTCTCAAACAGCTTGTGAGTACCAAATTAAGTTGTTTTTCGTGGCGTATTGGGCTTAAACAGTCATACACACAACATTGTCAAAATGCCCGTCTTGGCGAGTGTTCAGGTAAACACAGTCAGTTTTGATACGCAAATAGTACCAATAGTAGAGATAGCGCATGTTGTGTAACAGTACATTGAATCAGTGCATACGCTTTTAAAGTGACAGCAGCCTAATAACCCTGCTGCTATCTGTCATGTTAATCAATTAGGGCTGGGTATCGTGTTCAATAATTTTTAGGTACTGACCGAATTGCCTCAATACTATCGAGTATTGAAACATTGCTTGTACCAATTTTCGATAATTTTCAATTTTCGGGTTAATCTCGTCAACGTCAGATGCGGCATGATTAGCTGTGGCAAGGCATCAAGGAAAAACACTAGTTTACGCGGTTGCCCACAGAGACGTGGCTCACATGTGAGGCTGTAGTGTGTGTAAGCGTCCCAAAAGTGTGGCTACATTTCACCAGGCTCAATGCCAACAGGCTGCGATGCAATATTTGCGACAAGATGATTGCTGCCAAGACCTGCAACACGACAAATCTGATGAAGCACTTGAACAATTTTGCATTGGTGCTTTTTTACAGACTCAAAGACTACGAATCTCTGAGTTTGTAAAAAAGGTCAAACTGAAAAAATAAAACCAAAGTTTTTTTGAGGTAATGGAATCCTGTTAAAAAAGATTTCATAAAATTGGTATTGAAAAAAAGTATTGTTCAGGAACCAGTATCAAAGTCAAGGTATCTGTATCTAAATTTTTTGAATGATACCTAACCTTAAACAAAATACAAAGAAAATCGCTCGCTCTTGTACCTTTAATCATAAGCATTTATCTGTATTTATTTTTTACAATGAAGACTATCAGTGTGTTATGGTGTACTGTTGTATACTGACCAGTGAATTACATGGTTTTACTTTTGTAGTACAGATTGGGATGCAGCCTTAGCTTGTGGCACAGTGCAGTGAGTTGCACACAGTTGTTTTAATCTTAGCTTGAATACTTTTTTGAATTGTGTTATGGCCACTAGAGGGAGACATCTGTGTTGTATGACAACCATAGCTTACTTCTAGCTCATGGTATTTTTTTTTATTATTTAAAGATATTAACTTAATTTAAATTATTAAGACTATATAGTGGACTTCAAACTGAAAAAAAAAATCTATTTTTATATATCAATTATAAAACCAGCTGTACTATAAATGTATGCTGATATGATCATTTATAATGAATAAAAAAGTGAAAAACTTTAATTGAATAGTTAGCATCACTTAGTATTTGTCTTAGTATTTGAAAGTTTAAAATTATGATCATGTAATCATGTATTTTGAAAATGATTCAAGGAGCATATTTTTCATCTTCGGTTTATTACAGTTTGTATATCTTTGTAACATTTGTTTGTTTTCCATCATCACTCCCTCCAGACACAGAGAAGCGTGCTCAGTACATTGAGGAGGAAAGGCAGATGAGGGAAGAGAACATCCGTCTTCAGAGGAAACTCCAGAGAGAAATGGAGAGAAGAGAGGCGCTGTGTAGACAACTGTCAGAGAGCGAGAGCAGCCTTGAGATGGATGATGAGAGGTGCATTAAACGCATACAGAAAAGATGACTGGAATCATAACCTTGTCTATATACAATGTTTTTGACGGTCTGAATATGACAAAACTGAAAATAACCAGACATGTCTTTCTTAACGTAGGGCTGCGTTTCCCAAAAGCATTGTGAGCTAAGTTGATCATAGACACCATTGGTTGCAATAGTTCTATGATCTATTCAGGCTTATGATGCTTTTGGGAAACGCAGCCCTGGCTATGTTTAAACCTTGGATATTGCATCTTAGTTATATTGAATCTCACTCTCTCTCTAGATATTTTAATGAGATGTCTGCTCAAGGACTGAGAGCTCGTACGGTGTCCAGCCCAATCCCCTACACCCCCTCTCCTTCCTCCAGCCGCCCCATCTCCCCTGGTATGTGTCCACACAGTTAGCTTTGTAAATGTTTCACTCTTTTATAGCAAAATATACAGTACTGTTCAAAAGTTTGGCGTCAGTAATATTTCTTTTTAAAGGAATTAATACTTTTATCAGCAATGACACATTAAATTAATCAAAAGTGACAGTAAAGTCATTCATAATGTAAAAAATAAAATAAAAAATGTCATCACAGGAGTAAATTACATTTTAAACAATTAAAATAGAAAACCATTATCTTAAATTGTAGTAATATTACACAATATTAGTGCTAGTTACTTATACTTTTATATTTATTTACTAGTTATACTTGTATTTTTGATCAAATAAATGCAGCCTTGGTGAGCACAAGAAACCCTGTATGTGCTTTGTCTTTGATCCACATTTTAACACTCAAGGCTTTTGGCACTCAGCCTTTTGGGCAGTTCATAAGATTATAATTGATTAGACAAACATGTTTTTTATGGAGTGTTAATTATTATACAAGTTGTACTGTGCTGTGATGTGAAGGTATGTGATAGGTCAAAGACTTGCTTTCATTCTCATTCTGAGATCAAACAGATGAATGACCTTTGAGGACTTCAAACTAGATTCTTTCAGACCGATGCTGCAGTAGATGTTTATGGAGTGGTACGTTTGCTTTGCATATATTGCAGGTATTGATAAACACAAAATAGATTAACTAGATAATAAACTAAAAGAATCTTTAATAAGATTTTTTTTTAAAAGTACCCAATGAACAAGTATATAAAGTTATGTAAATCAAAAGTGTATGTTGTTCAAATTACCAAAGATTCATGTCAATAAGCATTTAGGCACAGTGTACTGTTTATTGCTGTTTTTTAATAAAAGCATCATGTAAAAAAAAAAACATGTTTGCTTTAGTTTATTAGATGATAGAATTTACATATGCATGATGAAAAGTATAACAGTGCACATTTGAAGGCGTGAAAGCCATTTTTTTATATTCTATTGCTGAGAAAGACTGGTTTATAGTCTTCTTTCATTAGGTTCCATTGAAAAAGGAGTCCAGTTATTTATACATTTTCCCATGATCCCAGAGGAGTGATCTGCAAGAGCTATTTATATTTGTTCTGCATATTGTCAGTATGGTGTGCCAGGTTTAATAGTTTTTTGGATATATTGGCACATTACATAGATGTGACAAAAAAAACAGCTGTATAAAGGACCTCACTAAAACTGATTTGCAGATGCTGTCTTTTCATTCCAGGTTTGTCTTACGCTAGTCACACGGTTGGTTTCACTCCTCCAGCCACGCTGAGCCGAGCACCACTCCCCCACTACACATCTCCCGGGCTACACATCCACCCAGGACCCTCACACGCTGTACAGGTGCGTGTACACTATATGCACATGTCCAGCATCTCTATCACCACAAGCACACTCACCCACTGTCGATGAGCAGCAAGATGTTTTCATGCAGGAAGTAGTGTGTATCATGGATGGCCTGTTTTCAGTTAATATCCTTTGTAACACCATTCAGTTGAATTGCTAACAGGACATTAGATGACTCATCTGTGAATCACCTGGTAACACTCGACCTCAGAATGCTCTTCCTCATCTCCTTTGTATGTTTAAGTTAATATAGACCAGTTCCGGGAATCATCAGCCATCTAAATAAGATAAAAGCACAAAAGCAGCATTCTCTTTTTCTCTTGCATCTCCTCCATTGCTGTGTCCTTTGCAGTATATTCTGACCTTTTAGCAGGGAGTCCCTTCAATAGAGAATCTAGTACACCACACAAAACCTTGGTTCTTATCAATCCCAATCCCAAAGGTGCCATGGCACTTGTATTATATAACAGTGATGTTCAATTGTATTATAATGGAGAAACCCTGATAAGATAACAAACTCGCTGAACAAAAACATCCACAGTGTTCTTGTATATACAGGTACCTACTGTATCACTAGGGATAATGGACTACATTTTTAAATTTAAGTTGTAAAAAAAATTTAATTAAATTGTAAGAAAATGTTTTTTGATGTTACACACACCCATTCAGTCCGTCTTTTCACCATTTCATTTCACTTTGCCCAAGGAACATTAAAAAAAATAAAGAGTATGCTGATGAATTGACACGTTTTATTCTTTGATCTTGCCGCTGGTTTCTCTGAGATTAAATATTGACTATCTAGTGTAAAAGCATAGCTTAATTCCTCACACTCAGTGTTGGGTGATAAGAAAAAGGGAAATGGCAGTAATGTTTAGGAAAGTCAGACAAAATGGTTTAAAAATTACTTCGAAGATTTGTTCTATGTGTGTGTCAGGACCTGGTTCATGCCAGCTGAGATGAGACCTAGACATGCTTTATCACTTTCTGGAATTCATGGCAGCAGAATAATTGAGGTCACACTTCAGCTTTTGATTTCCAAATGAAATGGCTGCTTACTGCATGTAAACATTTCTTATTATTTTCAATGTTGAAAACAGTTGTGCTGCTTAATACAGGTACTTCTAAAAAAATTAGCATATTGTGATAGTTAATTATTTTCCATAATGTAATGATAAAATTAAACTTTCATATATTTTAGATTCATTGCACACCAACTGAAATATTTCAGGTCTTTTATTGTTTTAATGCTGATGATTTTGGCATACAGCTCATGAAAACCCAAAATTCCTATCTCAAAAAATTTGCATATTATGAAAAGGTTCTCTAAACGAGCTATTACCCTAATCATCTGAATCAACTAATTAACTCTAAACACCTGCAAAAGATTCCTGAGGCTTTTAAAAACTCCTAGCCTGTTTCATTACTCAAACCCGCAATCATGGGTAAGACTGCCGACCTGACTTCTGTCCAGAAGGCCATCATTGACACCCTCAAGCAAGAGGGTAAGACACAAAAAGAAATTTCTGAACAAATAGGCTGTTCCCAGAGTGCTGTATCAAGGCACCTCAGTGGGAAGTCTGTGGGAAGGAAAAAGTGTGGCAAAAAAACGCTGCACAATGAGAAGAGGTGACCGGACCCTGAGGAAGATTGTGGAGAAGGACCGATTCCAGACCTTGGGGGACCTGCGGAAGCAGTGGACTGAGTCTGGAGTAGAAACATCCAGAGCCAACGTGCACAGGTGTGTGCAGGAAATGGGCTACAGGTGCGGCATTCCCCAGGTCAAGCCACTTTTGAACCAGAAACAGCAGCAGAAGCGCCTGACCTGGGCTACAGAGAAGCAGCACTGGACTGTTGCTCAGTGGTCCAAAGTACTTTTTTCGGATGAAAGCAAATTTTCCATGTTATTCGGAAATCAAGTTGCCAGAGTCTGGAGGAAGACTGGGGAGAAGGAAATGCCTGAAGTCCAGTGTCAAGTACCCACAGTCAGTGATGGTCTGGGGTGCCATGTCAGCTGCTGGTGTTGGTCCACTGTGTTTTATCCAGGGCAGGGTCACTGCAGCTAGCTATCAGGAGATTTTGGAGCACTTCATGCTTCCACCTGCTGAAAAGCTTTATAGAGATGACGATTTCATTTTTCAGCACCACCTGGCACCTGCTGACCTGAACCCCATAGAGAATCTGTGGGATATTGTGAAGAGAAAGTTGGGAGACACAAGACCCAACACTCTGGATGAGCTTAAGGCCGCTATCGAAGCATCCTGGGCCTCCATAACACCTCAGCAGTGCCACAGGCTGATTGCCTCCATGCCACGCCGCATTGAAGCAGTCATTTCTGCAAAAGGATTCCCGACCAAGTATTGAGTGCATAACTGAACATAATTATTTGAAGGTTGACTTTTTATGTATTAAAAACACTTCTTTTATTGGTCGGATAAAATATGCAGGAATTTTGGGTTTTCATGAGCTGTATGCCAAAATCATCAGTATTAAAACAATAAAAGACCTGAAATATTTCAGTTGGTGTGCAATGAATCTAAAATATATGAAAGTCTAATTTTTTGAGAAGGACCTGTATTTTTGTGGAACCTGATTTTTCAGGATCAGGATGAAGAGAATGTTCAAAAGATAAGCATTTATTTTAACATTTTATATATATTTTTTTTTTTAAATGTCTTTAATGTCTTCAAAGGTTGAAATTTTTCTTTAAAAAATAAAAACTTGCTGACCCTAGATTTTTGAACGGAAGTGTATATTGCCTTTTCAAGCCGTTAAGTGCATTTGAGATAAATGACAGGTGCAACGTAGATTTAATGCGTCACTTTATCAGGTTAATGTTAGCTAGCAGATAAATAAGTTATCTATAAATGTACAGCAGTGAAGTAACCATTTTAACCAGTCTCAATTTCAGTTTATGTTCCGCAACATTCTTTGGATATTGTCCAGTTGAGCGGAGGCCAACAATGTAAGATTAGCCTGGTTGCAGCAGCAATTAGTCATAATGTGTATGTCTGTTGCACAAAAATGACCCCTCGATGTACCAGCAAAGACTTTTGATGAAGTGACTGACTAGGTAAACACATTATATAACCTCACCATCCCTTAATGGGATGGCTCATTGCAAGCTTAAACATAGCAATCTAAATAACCAAAAACATCAACTATTTGATGTTTGCTATTCAAGCAATTTAAATATTCTATGTAAACTTGTTCTGAGGTAGGTTATCAAAACAAATAAAAAAAAATCTAAGATATGCTTGTGTTTTCTTTTGTTGCAGTAGTATTAGCAATCTTTCAGTAAATCCAGTCACTTGATCAACATTCCTTGTACTTTTCAACAGATATGGTCTGGTATGAGAGCTGAACAGATTTGGTTATGTAATGAAGAATTTGACCTTCTTACTACATGGATGATCACCTCAGGCTTTTGAAGAATCATATTCAATGTAATGTTTGGATTAGCATTATTTTTGCTTCTTTTTGCTTTCCCAATACCCATTTGAACATTGTGGATTATATTTTCCTGTTGGGGAGCTGTTGGCTATAGCAACAGTGATCTGTTTGTTTTAGCGAAGAGCGTTTGGCTCACTTTCATGTCCCGCGGTGCCATGAAAAAGTCAGCTTGTTTTGATAAACCAGGGAGTGACAGCAGAGCCAGACTCCTCCAACATTTGCACTTTCACACTCATGTGTCATATAAACTAGAGGTAATGATACCAATGCACATTCTATGCGTAAGAGTTTTAGTCTTGATTTTAGCAAAAGCATGACCGCAATTGTCAGAAACTGTTGAAATGTGTTTGAATAACTTATGAGTTACACTTCCATTTAAAAGTTTGTGATAAGTTTTTGAAAGAAGTCTTTTATGTTTACCAAGGCTGCAGTTGTTTGATTGATAAAACAGCAAAAACTCTAATATTGTGAAATATTATTTGAATTTAAAATATGTATTCTATTTTAGTATATTTTAAAGTCCCCCTGCAGTCAACAATTTTATCCTTTAAAGGTAGGGTAGGCAATGATTTTTCATAAACACTTTTTGTTATACTGGTTGAAACTCTCTTCAAATCCTGATAGCAATCAATAATAAAAGTGGTCTAAATAGTAAAACGTGCCCATATATCTTCTGTGGAATATTCGTCCAATAATTCAGTCCGAATGCAATGATTGGAACCCTTCCATGCAACCCTGCTCGCACAGAGTCACAGAGCGCCGCAAACAATCAGCAGCCACCTTTTACAGTTCCTCCTGAACCAAAATACCAAGTTTATGCTGCATTCAGGCTATGCCGTAATTACAAGATTACCCATGAACCCATGTACAACATTACAAGAACCCAATAGAACCCATGACATTCGGAGCTGTTCACATCCTCGGACAAATGCAATTGTGCATTTATATTGCAACACTATCAACGTCGAAATGAATCTGCAGCTGACAGGTTGTACAAGTCAGAGCTCTTTTTGTTGATGCTGGAAATATTGGTGTAATTCAGCCATATGTGTTTGAACTAGAAACTGATTCAGAAGTGCACATTATACAGAGTCGTTTACAAGCTGATGTATCAGAATGGTAATGCGTTTTATGTATCGTTCCCTACAATGTCGGACACAGCAGTGATTGATATGATTAGCCTTTGGCTTGACTATGTTATCAATCAGCCAGTAATGGGTTTCTTATATTACACAAACCATGTTCCCGTTCATCATCTCCGAGTCAGACAGCTGATCAGTTTCCTTAGAAATGCCTTAGAATGCTTTTTTTCTTCCTTAAATATTGAATTTGTTTGTAACATTAATGTCTTTGCTGAAAAAAAGTATTAATTAAAAAACATTATTTTTCACATTATGAGCTTGTCTTTTATTTCCTTCCACATACAGAGGCCATCCCCAAGGAGAAGCACCAGCCCAGATAAGTTCAAGCGTCCAACGCCGCCTCCCTCCCCTAACACACACTCTGGAGCACAGCACCCTCCCCCTCCTCCGCCACCTGCACAGCCGATGGTTCAATCCGGCTCCTCCCACTCTGTGACATCACAGAACCCCCTCTCTCAGCCTTAATGCATGCACCGTGCGCTACCTTAAGCTAGGCTGCTCCAAGCTAGGCTGTACTACTACTATAATGATAACAACTCGGTGATCCTCCACTGGGCAAAGGTTGGAAGGGTTTTGGAGCGGATATGGAATTAGAGGACAGTTGAACTGGGGAACCAAAGGACTGGGAATGTGAAAAGGGAGAAATGTGTAGATGCTTGGCCAACTGACAGGTCCATTACCAGCCCCATGCCGTTAAATTTCGTTATTCTTACCATTTTTTTTTTGTGTTTGTCAAGTGATCAAGCTGGCTCGGGGAAGGTTTAGAAGATTGTACGAGGGTTGTCAGCTGCGTGTGTCTGCATTTTGTTTGTGGAAAGTCTTTTCCATGCCCCCATTTAATCTTAATTGTTTTAACAGATTGACTGTTATATCGAATCAAAATTTTACATTTAATAAACAACTGAATGCTCGATTGGATAAATCCTTCCTCTCAAATGACTGTCTTCACAAAGGTTGAAAAAGAACTGAATCCCTGCACATTTGTCGTGGGGGCGCCAGTAAAATGTTTAGTTTTTTCTTTTGTTTTATTGTCTGTTTGCTTGTTTTAGGCCGTTTTTTTGTTTGTAAAACAGATGTGTGTGTCTCTCGTTGGCAGCATGTAGATGGTAAATAAGACAGACTGAAATGTACTGAAACAGCACTTGTTGCCTCTCTGTGTGTGTATTATAGTGGGATTATAGTGTTTGTGTGTGCGGGTGTTTGTGTGTTTCTGCACAGCCATTGAGGTTCCCCACGACTGCTGGTCGGGGACCAGTCTCTCCCTGCTAGAATCCAAACCTGAACCGCTACAAAAACAGTCAATACTGGTTTCTGATCAGCAGCTCAACCTCTCTCGGAGCCTTCACTGTAAAGTGAGTGCCCTGAATGCTTATTCAGATGGGGAATTTTGCTTAATGCCAGTGTCATATAACACCTAAATATGAACCGACATGTTGATGCAACCAAACAAGGTACTGTTGAACAATAACTCAACATGATTAAATGCTTGTACAAAAAAAATACAATTTTGTATGTGTTTTTTGTTGTTTTTTTTTGCCTGAAATATGTGTGCAAGTGATTGGACTTTTGAGTCTTAAAGTATTTTGTAATTCTGAAGGTTTAATTTTCAGTCAGATCCAGGGGGAAGGCTTCTGAATGCATGAGTGATTAGTCATGTTTCCTGCTGTTTTACAGCTGTTTAAGATTCACTACCCAGGGTTTCTTTGAGTCCAAAAATTTTTAAAATATATATATTTTTAAATCAATAAATTGCCAGGTTCCCTGAATAGATATCCTTCTATGATTCGTTACAAATAGTTAGTTAAAATGTTGTATTATGAGAGAAAACAAATATCATTGATTTACTTGCGTAGTTTAGTAAAATAAATATAGATTTTTGAAACAGAGGTATGCCCTCATCCTTAATTCATGATCCTAAGACACTGACTCAGGCTGTTAAATATAGTTGTAGACATTGAAGCAAACATTTAGTCTTAACTCATTTCTGTGGGCCGAGAGCATACTACCAAAACTCAAGAGACATTTATATTTTCCTATTCAGGAATGTCATGCAAATAATGTGACATGTCATAGGGCCTATACAGTTCATAATAATATTAACACATTTCACTGCTTCATATGATAGAAAATAGTTTTGATTCTGCATTGGAACACTATCTGGCTCAACCAGATGAGAAACACTGAATTAGATAATACAAGCTGATATTAAAGACCTAGAAAATATTGAATCAGTGGTGTTCTGTAGTGGTGTTCTGTAAATGTAGTTTTGAAATAGTACCATAGTACTTCCTGCTGTTGATCTGTTTCTGAGGATATTACATCTCCATTTCTTTCAGTCATTACCAAGATGTCTTGATACCTGTCATAGAGTACATATTTTGACAGAAGTTCTAAATGGGTGTGTGAAACTTCAGTTTGCAATGTACAGACATTGTGCATGAACTTTCCAACATCAGGTGTCAGGTAATATTGCACACCTGTGTGTGTGGCACTGCACATCAACCCCCCACCACAGTTTTCAATTCTAATTACCCAACACTGGTTCTCACACGCGTACAGTCCTGGAGCTGTGTGGTAATCCATGCAGAAGTATTTCAGCATAAGCTGTCCTGCTTTCTCTCTGCCAAGCCACTCTCTCCCGGTTCAGACTGGTTTAGTCAGGCTAGGGTGGTCAGACGGCTGTAACTGACCCTCAAGTTCTAACACACCGGTCAGATTCGAGGAATAGTTGAAGTCATACAGTTCACTGTTTGTGGTTCTGAAAGAACTAACACAGATATAACCGTGTGACTGCATTAACAACAGGTAGGGAACAACCATGGGTGCTTCTAAAGGTTTAAAACCGAAATTATGACTTAATTGTTTAATAAAATATAACAAATCATAGCCTTGGAATTATAAGATTCTATTTGACATTTTTGTCAAAATTGAGTTAATCAGATTTTCTTATTCTGTGACAATTTGTTTACATTATATGATTTTTTTTAAGTTGTGTACGTTTTGGGACATTTTATTTAGAAAACAAAAAGGTTCTATCTACAAAGTTGAATAGAATGCAAAAAACATCTCTAAACTGATCAGAATGCAGATAGAACCTTATCATTCCAAGGTGGTTATATATATATATATATATATATATATTAAGCATTAATATAGTGAAAGTGAAAACTTCTGTAAGTGAAAACAGAAGATGGAGGAAAAGGGAAGCGAGTGCCAGGATATCACATAGGTCGCTCAAGGTTTGTGTTCTCCTGCCATGCTAGTCAACTTAAAAAACATTTGAGTCAGCACTCCTGAAAGAGGAAGCGATAGCTCATATAAACATGGAGATCATGTCACACTCGCAGCTTTTGTTTTCCAGATTTACTCTAATTCTGCAGCACAGATTTGAGGCTCTTACTGTGCACACTTCCTCTGAAATGGGTCAAATGAAAAAACAACAACCTCTTAACTTAATAAGAATGGTATTCATGATTACTTAACATCACAGCAAATTAAACCAAAAGCTTTTTTTTACAATTCAGTCGGCTTTTGACTGCCACCTATCAGTCAAAAGTTTGGACACACTCAACTGTTTAACCTTTCTTATGATCTTAAAGCCCTTAAGTTTCATTGACAAATATAAATTGTGCTTTTGTATGAATTACGAAACGAACATTTTAATTAAAAAGAAACAAAGGGGCCAGAGAGTGAAGGGAAAACACTTAAGCACCCAGCATGCATGGGAACTACTCCAAGATTGTTGGAAAAGCATCTCAAGTGGCTGCTTGTGAAGTTTTGAGAGATTGCCAAGTGTTTAGAACTGTTAGTAACAGCAGGTATAAAGAATTCAAAACCAAACATTTAGCCTCTGTTTATTTCACAGATGACTTTGCTGTAATTCTTAACTGTGCAAAATAGTAGTAATAAAGACTTACGTAATAGAGAAAAGGTGTGTTTAAACTTTTGACTGGTACTTTATGAACTTGCTCTGTCCATCATGCCAAGTGCTGTTTTCTCATTTTTAAACCAATGTAATCTAGAGCCAAGCATATGTTCCTTCCAGAAGTATCCCAGATCTCTGCGGGCTACCACGCTGCATAAGAAGAGATGTTGTCCAAAAAGGTGATATGAGGCAAATGCAATTAACTGTTCTGTTCTTTCTTTTTTTGTTCCCTCTCTTTTCATGTTAGAGGGGATTACAGAGTCAGGGTGGGGGGAGACTCTCCTTGTTTTATGTCTGTGTGGGAACGAGTACAAGCATTGGACAGGAACAGGATCTCGGTGGGCTTCAAGCCCAAGCCTCCTGACCCTCACGCACTCACCCAGCACAAAAGTTTAGCTGACCACCCAGACAGAGAGGAGAGACAGAAGGGTGGGAAGAAGTGTTTAGGCCTAACAGAAGTCTATAAGAAGTTTGCTCTGGGGCACAGTCTAAACATGTCCTTCAATAACTTCAGCTCTGATATCAAAAAGATATTTTGGTTACACTTTATTTGAATGTGTCTCTGTTACAGTGTAATTATAATTAAGTTCTGAGTAATAGCCTATTAATTAACTACACATAGGCTTACTATAGGGTTAGGGTTTGGTTTCGTTGCATGTAATTATCCCTAATTTGTAGTTATTACTATAGTAAATACATGTAATGTGTTCCAAGGACACATTAAAATAAAGTGTTACCGATGCCTCCAAATAAGTGAATTATGGTTGAAGCCTTTTGTGACGGCAAACACCTATAGATTCCAATGGAAAGAATGGTGCAGGCATGGTATTGGGATTTTTATTTTAAAATTTGCACATTACTTCAGATATAAAAAAATCTTTACTTTTTTTTGTTCATTAGACAACCTTGACATCATTTCAAATGTCCAAAGATTTATTCAAAATGTGTTCTTTAGGCTATAGCCTAAATAAGTTTTTTGTAATATGAAATTAGCAGAATAGGCCTATGTATGAACTGTATGATATATGTCCTCCACAGAGTCTCAGTTTGCATAATTCTTAAACAATAAGGAGTAGATGTTTCACTTTCAGCATAGACAACGTAGTTTAATCATTTTGATGCAATGCTATATTCATAAATAATTATGATGTTCAATTTTATTTTTAAATATTTATTTGCATAATAATAATTATTATACCAGCATTTTAAAGCAACAGTACAGTTTTCATGGGACACAATATAAAATACTAATAGAATGCAAAAGCAACAGACACGGACGCAATCGCTCTTCTTTCCAGTTGATCGCACAGTTGATCCATTTGATTTCACAAGTCTGACCGGTGAAAACAGCTTCAAACCGGTTCTTTATTTCACAGGATAGAAGAGCGCATGTTAAGAAAATGAGAAACTTCAGCACGCGTCCGTTGCACCGTTCTGCGCGCGCTGGAGAGAAAGATGCAAACGACACCAGTTCTCCTCGCGACTGCGGGATGCCATCTATGTTATGGCGGTAAATAAAAGAGAACAGGGCGATAAGAAGGCAGTCCGCTCAGTGGTCTCTCCACCTTCGAGGTGTGGTCTGTGTCCAGAAGCGTTTAAAACTAGGCAGCGCGCGTTGCTGATCTTGAGAAGGTATTCAGAGAGAGGAGTACGTGAGACTGGCCTGGTCTACCAGGCACGAGCGGTTCAGCACACCGCTCTCAGCAAGCAAGAGCAACATCCTCCACCTGTCGTAAGTGCCACAGCTTTTTCACATCTTGTGTGAGTTGACAAATAACATGCACGGGAACAATTATGATTTGATGCAAAAGTCTACATTGTAGGTGCAGTAACTTGCCATTTAACATTTAAAAAAGGCACTCATTTTAATCACATTGTAGCTTTTTGTAGTTTTTTAGTCACCTTTATATATAAAGTTAAACCTAAATAGTTATGTCAAGATTAAATAGAGTATTGCAAATTAAATATAATTACATATAGCATTCCTGCAAGAATATTTAAATTCGTTGTGCATAAATTATAGCTTGTCACACTGCTGTCACTGCTTGACATATGAGCTTCCTATTATCATGTTTCACCCTTTCCTTTCTGCAGACCCCTGTGTCAAGTGAAGTCAGCGTAAGATCAGTGCTGAGAATGGGTGCTGTAAAGGGTGAGGGTGCTTTAGATGGTGGATGGGGATGGATTATTGTGGTGGCCTCCTTCATCGCCCAGTTCCTGTCATCAGGATCCCCCCAGTCCGTTGGGGTGTTGTACCCTGAGTGGCTCAGTGCCTTCCAGGAAGGAAAAGGCATGACGGCTTGGGTCGGATCCATGGTGTCTGGTATGGCGCTCATCACCAGTGAGTAATGATCATTTCTCTCTTGTGTGTGTGTACCTGGTATTCTTTACGTTATGGGGACCAAATGTCCCCACAAGGATAATACCAATTATTTTTTTACCATTGAGGACATTTTCGTTGGTCCCCATGAGGAAAACAGCTTATAAACCATACTAAATGAAGGAATAAAACATGGAAACCAGTGTGTGTGTGAGAGAGGGAAATGAAGAAAGTGTACAGGTTTCCTAAGAAGCATGTGCAAACAGAAAGAGTCCCTTTACGGTTATGTAATGCACATCACACATGCTGACAAATGGGTGCCCAACATAAAGCAATACAATAAAAACATTGCAAACCAAA
Source organism: Meda fulgida (assembly GCA_030578275.1). Lineage (NCBI taxonomy): Eukaryota > Metazoa > Chordata > Actinopteri > Cypriniformes > Leuciscidae > Meda > Meda fulgida. The sequence continues at coordinate 17,179,734 of CM060632.1, read as the reverse complement.
TTGTGTAATCTAAGTTTTTACTTTTATTTTTCCTTACCTTATTGGCAAATATTATTTTCTTTTTTTCCCCTACATTTTTCTTTAGATTTATGCTTTAAACAAGTAAAAACATTTTGTTTTAATGTTCTTTGCCTATTTTTAGTAGAAAACAAGGTGAATGAGATAAACTATACAGCTCTTTTCTAATATCAAACCTGTTTCTTGTATAATCGGACATAGAAATCACACACACTAAAAAATACAGCACTTTTCTTTATTCACAGTACGCTGCTGACTCAGTTCTTTAATGCCTTGTTCCATGAGAAGACAAGCTGACAGATAGAGTAATTATCTACTTGTTTACAGTGCAGTTCTTTACATAAGTCATTCATTACTGTCTGTGTTGCAGGGGTCAAATTGACAATGAGTCCAGAATAATACTTTCTAAACTTTACTTAGAAATATGTTTAGGTTTGACTGGTTAGCATGCAAGTTATTCCCTGGTGGTAAATGCCATAGTCTGATTATCAAATTATGCATTTTAAGATGTGCTATCAATTATGACCATTCTTTTCCATTTGTTTTGCAGGCAAAATATACATTTCTTTAACCGTTAATGAAGAGTTTGCGATTACTGAGATTTATGGGAATACTAACACTACGTCTCTTATAACGTAAAGAGAAAGGACATAACATTGTGTTTCTGAAGACAAGAAAGGCAGCCCTCTCTCAACTTTCATGAGCTACAGTAAAAGTTCACACCGGCAGAATGCGCGTGTGTAGATATGTCTGTGCGTGTTTTGGAGGTGTCAGGTTTTGTTTACAGGCATAGCTGTGTAGTCTTTCGTTATGACAAGGAAAGTCATGAATCATGACTGGACAGAACTGTCAGGGACATGGGTGTGTATTTGAGAGCACGAGTATGTTGTTGTGTGCACTGGTCATGCTGATTCAGAAAAGGAGAGTTGTTTCTGGCCTGTGAAAAACACACATCACATCAGTACACATCAGTATCTGTTTTATAAAGAGCTATGGAGAAAACAGAGCAGATAGTTGCCATCTCCACTGGTTCTATTGGCTATTATATAGTTTAATTTCTCATTATGTTTGATAGAATATTGATTATTATGTGTTATATGGTTCTGATTTGGCTTTGAGTTGTACTGATAATGCTGGTCAGTATATAGAGCTCTACTTTGTCTGAAATGAGTGTTGAGTAATGGCTGGTCTTGAGTAATCTTAAATGTGTTTGAGGGCATTTGGCAGTGATGTTAGGGGATATAAAGTAACCCATACCAGACAGTAATGAACTTAATGAGCCATCAAAATAAAGACAGGGAAATTACTTAGTCTGGATGGCATAAACACACACTGTTCTCACTAGATGCTTTTCCGAGTCCAGGCATTTTTGCCATATTAGGAGCAACTCACTACTGTCATTTGTTATTTCTAATCATAGATAGACAAACATGTTCTCCTCATCACTGAAGTTTGACCGTGTCTATTTTAGTATATGTTAAGACAGTTGGAATGAGGGTCCCCTTTGCACATTAATAAAATAGGACTGTTTGTTTTGTGAGAGGTCTTATAACATGGTACCAATAATTTAGTTTTCAGGTTAAGCTTTTATTGGGAAGACAAATAATTTGCAGTTGTGTTGCCTAATCTTCGGTGCTTTATCTGACACACTGAAAATAGTGCATAGTTAAAATAACTGCGAGGTAAATAAACTACATGCAATAATTCAAGATCAAATAAAAAGACCTAAAGTGAAAATAACATGCAACAAAAAATAAAATTGTACATAAGTTTACGTGTAAGGCAAAGGCATTTCAGTACTGTGCTGCTACAACACAGCAGCCTAACTCCAATGGGGTTTTCATTGTTTGGTATATTGTCCAAATTGTGGTGTGCATTATTTTTCTTCTAGATCCCTTATCAGATTCTTCTGTGTTTTTGGCATTCAGTAAGATGCTGTTCCTGTGTCTTTGTAGGCCCGGTGTGCAGTGTCTGCGTGGATAATTTCGGTGCACGGCCCGTTACTGTCTTCAGCGGTGTGATGGTGGCCGGCGGTCTGATGCTGAGCGCTTTTGCTCCGAGTGTCTCTTTCCTCATCTTCTCCTACGGCATTGTTGTCGGTAAGAAAATAAAAGCATCATTAGTGTTCATTAAATACACTTTGCTGGTATTTAGAAACAGATGTGTTTGAGTCTGTTTTTTGACCTTCAAAGCTTCATGAATATCTCGTATGATCATGTGAATCTATGTGTGAATGCCCTGCATAAGTAGAGAGTGGTAGTATGCGTTTGTGTGCATGATTGTCAGTAAGTGCTAAATAGTTTGCATATGTTAGATGAATTTGATAGAATGTTTGTGACAGGGTTGCTTTAATTGTTATTCACTGACAGTTTATAATTTAAAACCATGGTATCTTAACTGTTTACGGTGCCAACCCCTCCTCTGAACACACACACACACAGAAATTTTGCATATTCACAATCCACAAATACCATTGCATATTCAGCACAAATACCCTCAATCAGAAGTACACAATATAGAAAATTATATAAAATATAAACTCCATCATCAACTCCATCATTACCTACACCCTAGCCTATCCTCACTGGAGATAAGTGTCGAAAAGGCCTTTAGTTAAGGTCTTAGTGTGTGTGTGTATATATATATACATGTATATGTATATATGCATAATGTATGTTTTTTGAGATTGACATTAAATTTATAGTTACAGAGAAATGTGTAAATAAAGTTGTGAAATGTTTCATTTGTGTTTCTGTGTTTAAGGCATTGGCTGCGGACTTGTCTATGCTGCCACATTGACCATAACCTGCCAGTACTTTGACAAGAGACGTGGCCTAGCCCTGGGCATTGTTACCACAGGTGTGGCCTTTAAATTCTCTCTTTCAATGTGACTTCACTTTGTGGAATGGAATGTATTATGATATTTTATCTCTCAAAGTTTTTATTTATTTATTTGTTTTTTAATACAAATCAGATTCAACAATGTTCAAAGGAAGAAAATTAATTGTCAAGAAATAAGTCTTTGAAACATTTTATCCCTTTGTCAGACCAAATCTTAATTGATACATCCTGCATCGAGCTTGAGGGCGATTACGAGCAATAGGGCTAAAAAGAGAGAAATCCTGAAAACAAAATGGTTTTCTCAACTGGCTCCATATCCTCAACGAGTGTTTCACTAATGGGCAATCAGCAGGAATATGGGAAATTAGTTGTAGTCTAGCTCCAAGAAGTGCTGGAAGGGAGATTTGCTTATCAGCACTAATTTCCATATCCAACCAGGATGATCTAGATCTATGATCTTTATTAGGCAAGAAGTGATAGTGCCACCAATACAGTGTTTCATATGTTGGCTGCCCAATAGTAAAACTTAAAGTTAGGTAGGGGCATACCAACGCTGCATCTGGACCTCCGAAGCAATGCTTTACACAGACAGGCATGCTTACCATTCCAAATATGAATAGAAATAATAGAGATGTTAAAAAAAAAAAGGTAAAGGAATTTAGGGAGCAATACCATCTTAATAGAATGAATGCACCCAATGAGAGAATTTTTTAAAGGGGACAACCTGGAAAGATATATCTGTTGGAGATGTTTACCAAAACTGTTTTAAAAAAGACTAATGTATGATATGCGTGTAATACAGATCCCAAGCTATGTAAATGTACAAAAAAAAAATCACTCTTGTGCAGATTAAGCATTTAACCATAAAATTGACCAAAATTCTCAAGCAAGAACAGGGCAGTGGGCAAAGAAGTCAGAGGATTAGAAAGAAAAAGTAATAGATCGTCTGCATATAAAGTTATCTTATGCTCAACATCACCACGGATAATTCCAATAATCTGCTGTCTTTCGCGTAGGGCAATTGCTAAAGGCTCAATGGCTAAAGTTAATAAAATTGGGTTTAAAGGACAGCCCTGCCGAGTGCCACAGTACAAATTAGATGGTTTAGAGTACAGACTATTTGTCAGGACTACTGCGGAGGGAGCACTAAATAGTTTAATCCCCCCCCCCCCCCCCACCCCCCCCCCCCCCCCCAAAAAAAAAGACAGCACCAAATCCAGGTTTTTCCAAAAATAAGACAAGGAACTCCCACTCCACTCTAACATTAAGTAAATGGCAGAAATTGAAAAAGGGTTAGCAATACCTTATAAACCCTATTTGATGAGGGAAAACAATAGTAGGGAGGGCATCCTCAAGAACCTTTATATTATGATATTATATTGATACCTTAGTTTGTATTGATTAGCTGTCATAAGCATTTTTTTTACTTTACATTTTACAGAAATTACATTTTGTTTGATTACCTGTTTAAATAGATTCTGTATGTTTATGTGCTTCCTTTAAATTATTTTTCAAAATGGGACAGATAATGATTCTTTTCATCTTTCTCAGGTACAAGTGCGGGCGGGTTCATTTACGCCACTCTCCAGAATGAGCTCATTGAGTTGTTTGGATTGGAGGGCTGCCTGCTTATCATTGGAGCACTGGCACTCAACCTGATGGCATGTGCTGGGCCAATGCGACCTATGAACTTACCTGGTTACTACTTAAAACAGAGAGCTGCTCTACAGCATACAGAGGAACCAGAACCACTCTACACCAAACCTACTACCATTATCATTGACTCTTTCTTGGATCTCAAAACCACACCTGGCTCAGCCAATAACATAGCCGCCATGAAGCTGTTGATCACCATGGAACCCACAGAGCTGCAAGAGAGTGAAGGGGAAAGAAATGGTGGGATATTGTCCTGTTCAATAGTAGCACGAGCCATTAAGAAGCGGATGCGTCCCTATAGACGGTACCTGTGCAAGACTATAGAGCTCCTACAGGATCGTGTCTTCATGGCTTTCTGCATCGCCATCTTCTTGTTCAGCTTAGGGGCGTTCCCACCTGTTCTCTTCATGGAGGACGTAGCTCAGAGCGAGGGGCTTATTGATGGGATTGCACTAATACCCCTCGTCTCAATCGTTGCATTGACAACTGGCATCGGTAAGCTGGTCTTGGGTGTACTGGCAGACATACAATGGGTGAACAGCCTGTACCTGTACGCCCTGACGCTGACAGGCACAGGTTTGACTCTGCTGCTCATCCCAGTTTTTAAGAGCTACCTGGGTCTGCAAGTTCTGTCGGCCATGGTTGGATTTTTCTCAGGAAATTGGTCTATCACGTCCTACATCACTACCAAGATAGTGGGCATGGAACGACTCAGTCACGCTCATGGCATTCTCATGTGCTTTGGAGGGTTTGGAATCACGCTTGGGCCACCTGTTGTAGGTAAGTAGCACTCCAGTGCAGTAAAAAAGACAAATGCTTTCAAGAATAAAAAAAAAAAAATGTATATAAATATATTTTCCTTGTTGGCTCCACAAATAGAGTGATATATTTCAAACAACCCTGCTCTTTTACTGATGTTGTCTCCATTTTCTTTTCTTATAGGTTGGTTCTTCGACTGGACTCAGTCATATGACCTGGCGTTCTACTTCAGTGGCACTTGTGTTTTAGTGTCTGGTTTGTTTCTGTTTTTGGCCACCCTGCCTTGCTGGAACAGGACGACGGAGGGGGGAGATTCTCCTCCGGAAAAGGACGTCAACATTTCACAACAAAATCACACTCTTGATTGTGACAAAGTAGCCTCTGTGGCTTGAACAATATTTCCAAGGTCTAAAGAACTTCGCCTTAACATTCTGTTGGACGTAGAAGCTTGTCTTCCTTTTCTTACCTGGTGATTAGACTGACATTTTGCCAGGGGACTTCTCATGGTGCCTTTTTCTTTGGTTCAATATGATATATATTTTTATACATTTCCCACGAACCCTGTTATTTTTGAGAGGGTGTATTATTTTTTCTTAGATGCTTATAAAGACCACCTCATTTTTGAGGCTTGAATTAATAGCAGAAATTGTTTGCTAATAGTATATTTAGTAGATTGTTTACTGGACACAGATGCTTTTTTTGTAGATCTTGATCTCTTGAATTGTTACTTTACTCTCTGAGATGAATGGTCTCACTGTGTTGTACATGATATTACCAACCTGTTAATATATACAATAGTTTCCATTAATAGGGAACATTTCTGACTGAAGGCTGCAGAGAACTATAGAATGTGTGAATAGGGCTTTTCACTGCACTTACCATGAAAACCATTGGGGGGAAAAAAATCCAGATCCAAAGATTTCTTTCATTATTTCTGGAGTGACAAGGACTTGAAACAAAGAGAAAATGCACTTAAATGCAATCTTTTAAATAGTGTCTTCACATTATTTTACTACTTAACCACTTTTTTTATGGTCTTCTGCATATCATCTCCTTTTAATGAATGTAATTCCAAAGTGGCACCAGTTTCATTACCTGGTAGAGAAAGGCTTTATTTCAAAATCTATTTACTTCAGCCACATTCGATTTTTAAGACATACCCTCAGCAAGTTATGTATCTCTAATTGTTAATCATTTAGAAATACAAGAATATGCTGATGAAAAAAGTCAGAAAAAAGAAAAAAACAGAAAGACTGTTGGATTCTGTGACTGCAACTTACTGTTCATGTGTGCACCTGGTCATACAGAGTCATCCTCCACATTTGTTCAACAGGCTGGTCCCTGGCAACACTATATATTTAAAATGCCAGTGTCATTATTTTATATGTCAGTATGGTGTTATATCATCATATATTATGTATACATTTTGGAAAACTAATGTAAAGCAAAGGCCACCACTTTTGAATGGAGACTTGCTTTGAGTCTTGAGTGAAGATTTGACAAGGTGCAAATTTATATATAAAGTATAATACTGTCCCCCTATAATGTACCTGTCTTTTTCTTTTATTTTTTGTTTGTTTTGTACCGTACCATTTGTTGATTTTTAAGTGACAATAAAAATATTTGATTCAGTTCAATTTGAAGCAGCAAAGGCTAATAATTGTTAACTCTTTCCCCGCCATTGACGGAAATTTCCATTATATATTGCAATTTCATATATTCAGAGGGCAATGAAATTTTTGTGAAAATTATAAAAAATGGTGGCATGTCGAGGAGACGCTGTTTTATGTTTACATAGCCCCCCCCCCCCCCCCCCCAAAAAAAAGCTTTTTGTTAATGTTGCTTTTTTTATGAGACTTAGGTAGACCCACATTCAATCTTGATAAAAAAAAAGAATGCATGAAGCTAGAATAAAAAGGTTTTATTTATTTATTTAAAAGCCGAGGGTCTGTTCTTTCTTTTGATATTATGCATTCAGATATTCATGCAACAAAATATTCTAGGGGCCATGGACATTTTGTGGAAATTATCACAAATGCTTGCAGTGGATGGCAAAAAAACAAAACGGTTTTTTTTAGAGAGAGAGAGAGAGAGAGAGAGAGAGAGAGAGAGAGAGAGAGAGAGAGAGAGAGAGAGAGAGAGAGAGAGAGAGAGAGATGCCCTTATCTATTTTTAATATGACTTAGCTGGACTGTCTGGCCGCTCAGTAAACAAACCTATAAATACTTCCATGCTATTAATAATCTGGCCTGTGATACACCCTCTATTGGCAGCCATTAATACATTGAAACACATGTAAACTGATTCAAGTTCAAACACAAACTGTCAACAGGAAATCCACCCATGTTACAATATATATATATATATATATATATATATATATATATATATATATATATATATATATATATATTGTAACATGGGTGCATTTCCTGTTGACAGTTTCTGTGTTATGTATGTATGTATGTATGTATGTATGTATGTAGGCTATATATAAAATAATTTGACATTATAGTAAAACGGAGCAATAGGACCCTCTACATGTATGATTCAAGAGTGAAGCCTGAACATGTGAATGAACGCCACATCTTTTCAACCATTAAGCTTTTAAGCAACCATTTGAATTTATTATACACTTTAGCTGAAAAGCAGAATCCTGAAACTAGGGTTAGCCAGCTGTTTAGTTGAGTAAGCGGTGTGTTCGCTGTCGCAACATAGACTGCAGTTCGCACCATAGCACAGCATCTTGAAAAACTGTTCCTCTGGTGAACAGAAGGGGGAGGCAGAGCTGAACCGGTCATCTCAGAGAGTTTTCATGCGAGTGTTTGGGTGTTTTGTAAAGCTCTGATTAAAGTTAATAATCAAAAAAAAAAATTTTTTAAAGAACAACGAGACATAAACAAATATATTTCATGTATGTGTTTTTACTAAATGCAGTAGCCTACGGAAATTCACGCTTGTTTATTTAGGCAAGGCAAGGCAAGTTTATTTACATAGCACATTTCATACACAATGGCAATTCAAAGCGTAGAAGAAATTTTATCCTGTCAAACACAACTAACAACCTATTTAAATGGACGCCTAAATTACACGACCTTTATTTCTATTGTTTTATTTATTAACAATATATTATCATTAAGTAGCCTAGTCCAGATCGGATTTAGAGATCAAGCCTATAGGCCTACTCATGAACTGAATCGCTTGATAAATCTCCGGTAAACATTAGGTGATGGTCAGTCATTGTGTTGCACCTTTAACCGAGCTGAAGGATCAGTAGGCTACAGATCACTCACAAATTATTAAATAAATAATTTCGTGTCAAGTAACTTGTAACAATTCGTGTTCATTTCGATTAGCAACTGAGAAAATGTTTGGGGTTCGAGACGAGTGACCGTCCATAAGAGAGGCTGAAGGGCATCATCACATTGACAGGGCAATCAGCCAATCAAAGCGACGAGACCGAACATGAACAACAACCGATCATTTAATCTATAATTGTTTACTTTATAGCTTCATCTTAGTAAATGATCGGCCTAACAATAAAACGAACACAGCAACAATATTAATTTATGTTTTGTTATTAATCTGAAATCCGTTCACATCATTTCTAATCTAGCCTACTATTTTTTAATTCTCTATAATTCTGCCTTTTGTGTCTCTTACCTTTTCCTGTTCTTTCAAGCGTTGTTGTTTAGCCCAGGGGTAAATTCGGTTATAGCCTAGGCCTGCTTTAGCTTTTTGCTTCTGGCGACTGCAGAGAAAAAGCTTCAAAATTCATAAAAGTTTTGTTAATCCGTGAAAATTATCTTGATGGACAAAACGTGTAAGTATCATAAACTTTTGTTGATCATAGATTTTTTTTTTTTTTTTTTTTTTGCGATAAACCTAAAGCCCCGTGGAAAATCCTATGGAATTTTGTCGGGAACCAGTGTAATTGTAACTGGCGATTTCCTTACAAAGGAACATCATATCGGGCTGCAACACTCTATTCCAGAACGGAAGCAAATTTTCTGATTTTGATTAAAGACAATTAAACACATTTTTTCCCTGTGTATTAAATTGTCTTAAATGGACAGCATTATATTTAATTGTGTCTGGCAACTTAAAAAGTTAAACAGATTTACTGTCAGTACACCATTATTATTATAGTTAAATGAACTAAATGCATTTTTTTTTTATTCAAATTGATGGAAACAGATAGGAAAGGATTGGTCTTAAAATATTCCTTATCCTGTTGCTTTCTCTAACGGGCAACATTAATATCACAGTTTGGATGAAATATAAGGTCAGATGTTATAGTTTAATTTACAGTAAATTGCTGTTTAATTTACAGTAAATTGCTGTTTTATTCTATAGCATATTATTATGATTAGCATATAATAATAATTATAATAACAATAATAAAAGCCTGAAAATACAATCTAGTATGAGTATAATATAGTAGTAATATAATAACTATAAATAAGAAAAAACAAAAATAAAAAGGAAAGGAAGCGATAGGGAGAGCAGGGCATAAACAAACACCTTTTTACTTTCTCAGTTTGTGTAAATCCACTTGGGGTGCAGAGAATTTATTTTTTCCCACATTAATTTCCCACATGTCTAGTATAGTTATGTGGTTTTGTTTCATTAATATAGTGTATACTTTTTTGGGTAGCCTATACTTGAAATACCGCGAGAGAATGGAAGTGAAATTTGACAACATGCCTAACATTTGAGGGGCACATTGTAACATGACCTATGACCAATTAAAATGTTATCTGATCTAATAAAAATAAAATAAAAGACAAACTAAAATATTTTGTCAATAAAATACAATTAGCCTATTAACATTTTCATATAAAATAATGGCATTTTTTAATAATTAAAAATAAATGTTTGAGATTGACATCAAAATTAGGCCTACACCGCAAAACAGCTATACAGGGGTGCGTTTCCCGAGAGCATCGTTAGCCAACTATGGTCGCAAGTTCCGTCGTTATCAGCATAGTTCAACGAGTCTGTGTTTCCCGAAACCATCGTTCCAGCGAACATTTGCAAACAGCATCGCAAAGTTGTGTGGTTTGAACGACATCTCTCGACCTGGTTAGGGGCATCGTTTCTATATTGCAGCACATTTGGAGGTAATAAATCCTTATCTTGAGCAAAATAAGCAAGCTGACATTCAGTACAGCCCTCAGATGACATGTCTGTAATTTATATTAACAAATCTAGCGTTAACTGGATCTCAATCAGTTTCATTAAAAGTAGTTATTATTCCACCACGTGCGAAACCATCGTGGTTGAACGATACTTTGCGACAGTGGGTTTCGGGAAACAGTCGTGACTAGCTAGTGGATTTCTCTAACGATGCATCGTACTATGGTAGTGAAACAGCGAGTTACATCGTTGTTCAAAACATAACAATAATTAATAATTTCTGAACATTGACTCAGTTTTTATTCACCCTTTTCTCATGATTTCTCAATAGAATTCATAAAAGTATAGAATAGAAAAGCATAGTTTTAATAGGGGAACATAACGCGTGTTACAATTTGACCCACCTGCGCAACTGGGATTTAAACCCGGCAATGTGTCTTCTGCTAGTTAGATCATCATTAAAGAACCACTGCTCTCAACTGTTAAATAACTTACAAGATTAAAATAATATCAGATTTGTCTCATTTTAAATAAACACACACACACACACACACACACACACACACACACACACACACACACACACACACACACACACACACACACACAGAGATGAAAAATGAACTTCAGTAAGTTATTTACTTTTACTATGGTTAAATAAATGTTAAGCAATAGCCTTCCAAAAGTTTTTTAATCATGGTGGCATGTGTGAAAAGTTTTAAACCATGTGTGTTACAACTAGCCCCGCGTTAGTTTGTGCCCTGCTCACCCCAACAACAAAAATTTGTCAAGTTTACCACAGGCTTTATTTTATTCATAAATTGAAAAACCCCATTATCAAACCCCATAGGAAAATCTTGAAATAATCAGCGGCGAATTAGACTTCCAGAACAAGTAGCCCTAGCTATATTTCTGTCATCACTGTTGAAGAAGCTACCAGCTAATTATTCTTCAACAGGGCTTAAATCACATCGCTTTAACTAAGACTTTTTTTTTTTTAAATCCCTGGGAGAAATGAATGGAAAAAATACTTCCGGAACCAACACTAAAAAAAGTGTGCGGGAGCTGCACTCTATAGAAAAGGACACGGTAAGCTAGGCTGATTTGACTTTTTTCCGATGAGGGAAGAGGGTGAATGGGCCAAGGTTCAATGATGAATATGATAATGAATGTTTGAATATTGTTGAAAATATGAATTAAAATTGAACAGTTAATCACACCATGTCAAAGGTTAGACCACTTATCAAGACTACTGAAAGTAAAAACTCCAAGAAAACAAAACAGTTGATCACAGTGAAAACCAATTTTTACATTCAAGCACCTAGAACAGTTTTCAAGAGGAATGAAACATATTTTACATACATTTATGACTGTGATTGAAATGCAATTGGGTGAAGATTACAATTGCTGATGTTGTTTAGTTTTTGAATTCTCAAAAATATGATCCGTCCCTAAATTGCACACAGCCTACAACTTATTTTGTGCATGTATGGCTCATTTAAAAACTTGCTGACTTAAACGGTAACATGTGCACAGATTAACATGCCTGAGACACATCTGTACTAAAAAAAAATAAAAGTATAATTTCTGGTCATTCGGAAATGAAAAAGAAAGCAAAGTGACGTAAAGGCCAAGTATGGAAACCCATACTCGGAATATGTCCTCTGCATTTAATCCATCCAAGTTAGTGCATACATATTAGGAGCAGGGGAATGAACATGTAAACACGCACGACATCAGATCTAATATAAACTTCAAAATTCATTGCAACAGCCAATCATTTTACACAATTTATGTGCTGTCTTTCTATCACATTTACAAAAACTAAACAACATCAAAACAATTGTAAGTGTGAAGAAATACAGGCAAATAGATGCACAATTGAGAACCTTATAGCATGAGCCAACTATACCGTTCCAGGAAAATTCATATTAAACTCATCTATCGTCTCTTCTCTCTTTACTTCTCCATCTAAATCTCAGCTTTTCTCTTTTACAACATTTGGTATCACCCCAATTGCCCATAAAAGAGATTTATTGATTTTCCACCCATGGATATGACATTACACAGATACAGAACAGAACAGTAAACATTTATAATGTTTCACAAAATCTGAAAATATATAACACTAGAATAAGACACAGTCACATTCAATTCAAGCATTAAAATCTGTCTAGAGAAGTTTGAGCAGTTACAATCTTGGTGCTGAATGCATTCAAATACGAGTCCTGCTTGGTAAACGTGATTTCACTTACTAAAACGTGTTCCTGGATCAACATCATTGTTAATGCTGGAACAACGTTCCAATCAACCAATCAGATTTAAGGGATAGGTTTACAGTTAATGTAGCCTCAATCTATTTAGGCTTACAACCAGGTATGGGTAGGGTTAGGGTTAGACCTGTTTTTGGACAGGATTGTTGTTCCAGGATCAACAAAAGATGTTGATCCAGGAATGTCTTACTTGGCAAAATCACTGCCACCGATTATGCTTACAGATGGTTATATATTTTAGATTTTATAATGGAATTCTGTCAATCAGAACAGTATTGTATATAAGGGAATAAGGGATTTGTTGTGTTTGATTCCCACTATTACAGATAATTCAAACTTTTTCCCAGGGACTGACACAGATGTTCTGCTTGGCAAGGATACACTCAGTAATGCAACGTTATCATACTGTAATCATCTAGGACTAAGTCATGAAATGGGTGTAAACTTGAAATGTGGATGTTTTTTCTATTGGGAATGCACAAAAAGAATTGATGTATTGTACAAGAGCCCCTTTATCAAATAAATTATTACTTTCATCAATCATGTCTTCATGTGACAGACAGATGAGTTATAGGGCCGGACACCGGATCAACAGCAATTTTATTTAATGCTTTTTGAGTTAAACATTCTATAATATTAATTAATAGTTTTTGAAAAACTACATATTTGATAGAACATTTCAGACAATGTATCTTTCTGCTGGTTTTGTGTGTGTTTGCACTCTTGTTTGAAAGGATGAGTCACAAAAATAAGCCCCAGAAAAATGAAAAACTCCAGTGTCCAGTGGATGTTGCCGGTTTTCCCCTTTTAGGCTGCAGCCTGACAATATAAGCTGACAGGTATATTCAGATCTATTGTGGCTTTTAGCTTGAGTATCACGCTAGACATTAGGGTTAGCATTAAGGCTTAGCTAGCTGCAATTTCCAGGCTTTTGTACACTGGCAGTACCTCCAATCTTAGCTCTGTGCCTCAAGGAAGAAGAGATAATGTTTCAAATGCAAGTGGTGCCTTAGCCTAATTCATTCCTTATAGCTTTCATATTGTTTGAGTGAAAAAAAGCAAGATAGCTCACAAACCTTCTGCTGCCTTTTCCTTATATAGTCCACCAGTTTTAGTTAAATGCTTTTGCAAATTTCAAAGATAATCAGAAATCAGTGTGCATTACATACCTCAGTGTTACAACAAGAAGGATTCAATCCTGATAAATCAAATGGGTTCTAGTCATGACTTCCTTCCTTGGACCAATCAGAATCCACACCATTCAATCGTAGGACAAGTTAACATAAATACATTTTCACTACATTTATGTACTTTTATTTCGACATATATATATATATATATATATATATATATATATATATATATTGTTAGTGCCTAAATAGATATATAGGGCTGGCATCTCTCACTGGAGTGGAAGTCAACGTTGATATAAGCTAAACACTGGTTTTGATGTCCAGATTAATTAAGCAATAAGCCCAATTACACAGAATTGTTTCTGAGTCTAAAAGATGTCCGTGACACATCAGTGTTCATGGTAGACATTGGAAAGTGTTCGTAGCTGTCTTCGATTGGCTGAAAATGGCAGTGTAGCACCACAGAGGACACATCCTTGCGGAAGTTGCTGTTGAGGAAGCCATAGATGATGGGGTTGATGCAGGTGGAACTCATGGCCAGCAGATGACAGAGTGAAAACAGCAGATTGTGGTAACACACAGGCAGCGCCTCCTGGTGCCAGTCCGCCACCACATTAAAGGCATTTAATGGCAGCCAGCACACAGCAAAAGCAACCACCAAAGTGACGAGCATAATATTTATGCGTTTGCTGTGCATCACACGCCTCTGTTCGTCTTCTCGAGTGCGGCTGCACTGGCGCTCCAGCATGCGTTGTCTGCGTCGCAGCCGCAGGAAAATACGAAGGTAGCAGAGAAGCATGAGGAGTAGCGGGCAGCAGTACTGGAATATTAACAGGCTGGTGGTGTAGACTAGTTTGTGCTGCTGAGAAGGCCATACTTCCAGACATGCCTGAAGCTGGCTAAGCGGCGCTGGAAGCAGACTGTATGGCTCACTGCTGAGCATGTGGAATGCCAGGAAAGGTAATGATGTTACGCAGGCCAACAGCCACACAATCAAAACGGCTATGTACGCCTGTGGGACGCTCGGCTTCCAGCCAGATGGATGCAGTATGAGCTGGTGCCTTTCAAGTGCGATCAAAACCAGAGACAGAACTGAAACTGTCACCGACACACACTGCACAAATGGCATTAGGCGACATAGCAGCCCACCGAAGATCCAGTGATCCATAAGTGTGTAAACCACAGTGAAGGGAAGGCAGAACAGACTCACCAGGATGTCAGAAACTGAAAGGTTGGCAATGAGGATGCTAGTGACGTTAGGAGGGTCCCGCTGGTGCATAATAATGCAAATGAGGAGGATGTTACCAAGCAAGCCCAAAATAAGCACCAGGCAGTAGCATAAGACTAGTGTAAGTGTCATGGTGCTTGATTGCCAGCAGGGGACGTCAAGCAGGAACAAACTACTGTTGCTTTGATTGAGGGTGAGGGTGGAGTTTAAGAGCGCCTGCCACCACGGCATGTCAAAGAGAGCCATGGCATTGGCCACTTCAGGATAGCGCCATCTTGGGAGTCTGAAAATAACAAAAAGGAGCATCTAAATTAGATGTGCACTCCCCTATGGCACTCTGCATGCATTTCAGCAGCTGTGATACTATAGAGACTTAAGTGGTTATTTTAGAAATAATGAGGACATAAAGTGAAAGAATGTAAAAGGTGATTTTAAGACAAGAGTTTTACTTCCAAAACAGTGACACGTACAGAGCGCTATTATCAGTTCTTCTGAGACCTTTATATCTATGGGTTAAGAGAGAGAGCTGGGTTGACACATTTGATTAAAAATAAACAAGACAAACTCTTTGTTATTTGACTTTTTCTGTAGTTGGACATAATGGGAAAGAAATAAAAGAGAAGTGTGTGGGAGGAATGATACTGTGACCCTGCTGAGGGATTTGCAGTGCATCCAATTATAGATGTTCCTTTGGGGGTGGCCATTGATCCAGGACCTGCAATTGCTCATAATAAGAACACAATCAGACCATTTCAGCAAAGTATCAACAGAGTGTCTTGGAGACTGCAGTGTTTTATTTGTGTGTTTCTTGGGCAGCAGGCTTACAGACGGGTCTCGCTTCAATCTGAGTGTTCTATGGAGGATCTATAGATGCTCTGAATACACACACACTAACACATATTTATCTCACTGAAGCCACTGCACGACTGTTCTTGATTTGCACTAACACCTCTTCCAGCTGTAACCTAGTTTTCCCCAGGTGGTCTCCCATCCAGATACTAACCAGGCTCAACCTGCTTAGCTTTAGTGGGCAACCAGTCTTGGGCTACAGGTTGATATGGCTGCTGCTTGTTGTGGGAAAAACAATTAAAACATATCGATCACTGCAGCAATGGTAAAGTTACGGCCAGTCCCAACTTGGAAACTCATCCATCAAAGTGATATTTTTTATGATAATTCATAATTACGGTAATTTCAGCAGCAGGTTGAGGCAGCATTAGGCAGGATGTTTACACCGCTCTTTTCCATACAATAAAAAGGAATGATAACCATATGTTGTCAAGCTCCAAATAAATAAAAAAACACCTTTTTTTTTAATTCGACTAAAGAATGAAATTGAAGTCATTATTCATTAATCTGAAAAGAGCAGCATCAGCATTCTTCTTTAGTGTTCCACGACATTTGAGTGAGAAACTGATCATTGCAATTTGCGTGAAATATCATTATTTGGAGAGAATGATTGTGTTGCCCTGTTGTAAATCATGTGAAAGTGCCATCAGCTTTGCTCACTATATGCCAGCTGAACTCGGAACAGGTTAGTCTAAGGTAGAGAGGCATTCTTAGCTTTTGACTATGAAACAATGAGCATAACCATCCTTTATTTGCGCAACAAATTACATTTTTATGCTTGGCTGTAGTTGTGGCTCTGTCTTTATCTCTCTTTGTTGGTCTCTCTCTATCTCGCTCTCTCAATCAGAGGATAGACATAATGAGATAATTTTGGACTTCCTGTTGTAATTGTGCCTCACTTAATTATATTATAATATTAGAATTCTCTCATCGTCAAACATATCTGCAACTTGGCAAACACAGAGCCAATATGAGACGAAAATCAGTTTGTTATGGTCAAATGTGTGTTAAAACAAAACAAAACAATTAAATAATTTTTTCTCACTTTTAGCATAATTTGGTTAAATTACAGATTGGAAATAATGCTCTATATTATGTGATGTTTACCTTGGTAGTCATTTCACGCAGTAAACAATGAATTGCTTTGATTATTCAGTGAATATTTCACTCTTTAGTTAGATTATCAGTTTTTGAAATAAAATGTATTATAATGGACTTTTATATCCATTTTTAAGTTTGAAATTCCGTGTCTAGCAAAAATAAACTACGAATCCCTAAAACAGGTTTCAGGTCATTTTAATGTGTGTTAAAAAAGTTGAAATCTGTTAGGTTGAATTAAAGTCACTCACAAGTGCCTGTAACACCTGCACATGTGTTTCGTGTGACGAAGAGAGGGAAGGAGGAAGAGTGATCGCTACCCTGAATTACAGCTGATATCCATTTCTTTTATATCATCAAATATTGTTCTTCACCTGTGATAGGACTCGGAGGGTGAGTAGATCACATTATCCTCCAGTTTCATTCTGTTCTCTCCCTTTCATAATCATCCCAATCTCATCTCTCTATTCTTCTCCAACAGGATTTTCCCTTAGGCAGTTTTACATGTCACACTGACCAAACTGTAAAATATTCACATCTGCACTCACACACATAAACTGACCATAATACTATACCTGAGCTGTAGATTATGTAGATGATATTAAAGCCTGGTGCCTGATGTGGTTTAAACTTTTAGTTGTTTACTTAAATACTTAGTACATGATTTTCATTATCAAAACAATCACAGATGTTGTTGTGCTGACCTCTGAACTCCTTTTGTTCAAGGGCAATTGTACATTTCCGACAGAAAATCCTCTCACACATAACACATAACATTGTGGTCATATATCCAATTTGTGTGAAGTGACTTATCAGAAGCAGAACATCCATATAAAGGTAAAAATATTAACCCTTAGAGCTTTTCAGTCTGACTTGATTATGATCCAAATAAAGCTTTTAAAAATCACTAAATTCTGTCGCCATACTGCCTGCCTGCACAAACATACTGATCTGAGGAAGTGTGTGTGCATTTATGTGTGCAAGGGAGAAAATTGCCTGTCTGTCTTCACTTCATGGCAACACCAAAGAGCTGCAGTCTATGTCAACATGTCCAATAGAGGACTGGGTTACTTCAAGCTTTTCAAAACCTATTCTGAACAACTATGTTTGCATGTGCATGTATGGCTGATGTGGGCTGCAATGTCAATGTCTCCAATATAGAAGTGAAACTGATCAGATATAAAATACTAAACAGAACACAACCTTTCCAACTTAAAGAGCCAAAAGCATCCACAGAGGCTTAAAATGATCGTTTCCTCTATTCACAGACAATCAAACTTAAAACACATGAAGATGCTCTACAGAATAATTAAACCGTGACCCTGATGATACATTCATAAATTCAGTCTGTTCTCTCATCTTTGAAACAAGGAGATAAAATAAACAGTTACACGTATAAATTATTGTATTCATATGATCATTTATTATTACTGAATAGCTATATAGTGTAGAAACATGCATTTTTCTGTGTGTATATATAGAACTCACCTGTCTTCTACAGCAGATTGCTGTCAGGCAGCCGGGGGAATAAACACAGTCAACTCCAGGTGTTCTACCTCAACATTCATCTCTCTCTCTCTCTCTCTCTCTGGGCTTCTCCTGAGCCCACATCCTTGCAATGTGCCGTCTCTAGTAACTATTCTGCTGGGCTTCACACTGTAAGCACAACCCCATGCGATTGCACTGTGTTTACTGCCCACGTGTGACATGCACCATGTACTGCATCAGGTTCTTTTAGATACAGACTATAAAACACATTCACGTCCCTTTAACACATATTTTCCTCAAAAATACACTAGCACACACAAATGAATGCTCATTGGCCCACGGTACATTTAAAGGTAGGGAAGGCTATGTTTTTCATAAACACTTTTGGTTACACTGGTTGAAACTCTCTTCACATCCTGATAGCAATGAATAATGAAACGTCGTAACCATAATAAGGACAAGATGGCAACACCGTTTTAGAACTATTCATGTCCTCAGACTCGGATTTATGGGTTTCAGTGGCATCACTATCAACGCTGAAATGAATCCGCAGCACTCATGTGTAACATGTAACATTATTATTGTAATGTTATGTGCTTTGAGCCTCTCAGGAGGCTTTGCAGACTCTGCTCATGTGTTTTTGAGGAGGTGGTTTGGGGAGCGCTGTGAAGAGAGGTCTTGAATCTACCTTTAAGGCCCTGTTTACACCTGGTATTAAGATGCGTTTTGATCGATTGGATCACAAGTGGACAACGCTAAATACAAGTGTTTTTTTTAGCTTGTCCACTTTCGACCACTTCCAGAGCTAGTCGAAAACACATTTGACCGGATTGCTTTCGTTGTGTAGACGCTCTGCATAATCTGTAACCTGTCGATTCCAGGTTTTTTGAAGTCGAATTCGACTCCCGACTCCAACCATATTCACTCTCCTGTTCAAGAGAGTTTATTGTCTTGACTCCTCGACTCCATTTACTTTACATCAAAACAGGGTGGGTAATAATGCAAGATTGCAGTTTTTATGACACACGTCCTTGCATTTTTTCCCGACATGAAGATTTAAATTCCTCTTATTAAAACAACACACTTTTAGCGTGGCCGTTCAATTTAGTTCAATTTAGCGATGACATTACCTTGAAATGATGAGTAGTTATCAATGTCATTACCTGTTGCGTTGCCTAATTTTACAGAGGGAAAAGTCACGAGAAACAGGCGTGATCGAATATTAGGCTATGCCAGAAATAAACGAGGAAGAAGGTATTCTTTAATCAATTAATCTATAGCCTACTGGTCAGTGTTGGCAGTAAACGCACATTATCATTGTTGTCTTAAAATTTTCTGAGACTGACAGGAGCAGCTTCCAAATTTGAACTGCGCCCTGTGGTACCATCCCAAAGAGTACAAAATCACTTTCACAGGCCTCTACCTTGGCTGCTCTAATGTGGTGGAATGACCTGCCCACCTATACCCGGGCTGCTGAGTCTTTAGACATTTTCACATTTCAAACAGACCCAGTGGCCACCAAAGCACTTTACATATTGCCACACATTCACCCATTCAAACACCGACGGCGGTGTCAGCCATTCAAGGCGCCATCCAGCTCGTCGGGAGCAAGGTGTCTTGCTCATGGACACCTCAACACTCGGTCAGGTGGAACTGGGGATTGAACAACCTGAACCACTGAACCACCGTCGCCCAGATTTTCAAGAAACTGCTGAAGAGGCATCTTTTAGCCTCTTTTTCCTGCAACACTTGACCCATTAATACTAACACGTACTATTCTATATCTATTTGAACAACAACAACAACAACAACCTTGCTACGTGTGTACTGTGCTGGAATAACTAGGACTGGTCACAGCACTTGCATATTGTTGCCCTATTGTTGGTTTGATTGCTTCTGTTGCTCTCCTCATTTGTAAGTCATTTTGTATAAAAGTCTCAGCTAAATGATTAAACGTAAATGTAGTAGGCTATCATTAGCTGCAGCCAAATATTTCTTAGATCTGGTGGAAAATGCAAAGAAATCAATTGCTATTGGGTGACTTCGCATACAAAAAATAGAACTCATTATTAATGTTTATATGAATGTTTCTAAGAAATGACTTTTCCACTAAACCTGATGTAAACATATTTAGCCAAGTGAAGGCCAAGTATGGCAACCCATACCCCGAATTTGTCCTCTGCATTTATCCCATCCAAGTTAGTGCACACACATTAGGAGCAGTGAGTAACTGCAAACCATGGACACACACACACGCACGCACGCACGCACGCACGCACGCACGCACACACACACACACACACACACACACACACACACACACACACACACACACACACACATGTTGTGTTTTCATGTTTTATGGGGACTTTGCATAAACATAATGATTTTTATACTGTACAGACTGTATATTCTATTCCCTTACACTAACCCTACCCCTAAACCTACCCATCACAGGAAACATTCTGCATTTTTACATTTTCAAACAACATCACTTAGTATGATTTAAGCTGATTTCCTCATGGGGACCAAAAAATGTCCCCACACGAACAAGGATTTCGGATATTGCCATCCTTGTGGGGACATTTTGTCCCCATAACGTAGGGTTTACCAGGCCACACACGCACGCGCACGCGCACGCGCACGCACACGCGCACGCACACGCGCACGCACACGCACACGAAGCAGTGGACAGCCATTCACAGCAGCGCCCGGGGAACGATTGGGGGTTAGGTGCCTTGCTCGAGGCCTCAGTCGTTAGTTACCTGCCCAAGAAAAGGCAGAGTTCAGTGCGCATGCGCTACTTTTCGTCAGCCATCATCCGCCGAGCGGAAGAGCAGGACAGTGTGTGCAAAGTAGGCCCTACGCAATAACCAACTGTAAGTTTACTGTTTACTAAGTAAATGATAAATGCTGGTTAAGGAGTAAAGCGTGTATACAATGTCACATCCTGTCACTAAGCGATGATGAGTGCCCTATTTATCAGTGTTAAAGCCGTTTATCGCGGACTGTTGAGCGCATGTTCCATGTTCAATACTTGGAATTCGTAGTAGCATAGGCTATATATTGCAACCAGTGTTTGATTTGTATGTATCTATGTGTGATCATCACATTAACAGCTGAAACGCTGGCTATTTCTAATTTTATGTACGCGAAATCAAAGTTTCTGATTTACATGCAGTTCATTTTGCTTCATTAACAGTCTCGGTTTGAATGTTTTACCGTTTCTGACCACTAAGTGGCGGTGTAGCATAAGAATTTTGTTGCTCATTGAGTCCTTTTTTTATTCTAAAATTTAACTTGAGAGAATTTCTTTACTTGAGAGATTTGTAGCAGTTTATGGAAGTAATGTTTGTATAATAATACTCAAGACATTTGTTAATATATATCTTTATTCCTTTCCCTTTGTAGACCACACACATCACACTTCTATATTGTAAAAAACGATGTAAAGCCTATGTAATGCTGTGTTGTGCACAGCCAAAGATAGTCAACAAATACACATCCTTTGCATGGAACGGATCAAATCCAGTGTGTTCTGACTACATCCCATTGAGGAAGGCTAGCTATAAACAATCACCTAAAACAGTCCAACCTTTTCAGTCCTACTATCGAACACTGCAGGGATTGTGCTTATACTGCAGTGCAAAGACACTACGTCTGTATCTTTGCAGTATACTGTTCTGGTCTAACACTAGGTTTTCATAAATGCTCAAACAACCACAAATGTATACTCAAGTATATTTATTTTACTTAGCCTCATTTATACATCAGCTCATTCAACAGGTTAAAGCTTTGTAATTAAATGTAATTTAATTTAATTTAATTTAAAATACATTTAAGTATTTTTGCTGTTCAGAATTTTTGGATTATTTACAAGTCAGTAATGAGTTCAGGTGAGTCACCCATGACTTCAGGTGAGTCTGAGGAATCCGGCTGATTGGGAGCTTGCTCTTCATCACTGCTGAAACACACACATACACACGGTCATCTTCTATAAGTTATATGTTTGCATATTGCCATTTCTCAAACAAATGCACAAAGCATTAGTGCTTCTTGAAAACGGCACATGCAATACACAGATACATACATTTCATTGATTTTCCAAATGGCATAATAGGACTTAACTGCCGGATTTTGATTTTGATTTTGCAAGAGACATATTTTCTAAAGGTTTTTACATGGATGGTTCTTCAGTCTCTCCGAGGTCATTCTCAGTGAATGCTCCAACATTATCATAAAAGATCTCAGCGGTGGTTTCAGGTTGGGTGTGATCAAATCTTCCCAGACATTTGCACAAAAAAAGTATAAAGAAAGTATAATAGTGTCATAATTTTTGTCATATTCAGTTGAACAAATTTCTAGATTTCTGCGAGAAAGTTGGAAATACATTTTCTCTATAAATGTGAAAGTGATATTTAAATAATAATAATTTAATATAGTGCTTTTTGTGCACTTAAGCCATTTTATGCAAACAGAAAAAACAAATAAGAAAAAGATAATTGAAAACTTCAACAACCGTCACAATATAATTATTTTATAATAAACAAAAATTGAACAGAGAAATGAGGTGTGTGCAATTATGCAAATGTACCGTTCGCAACAGATGATTCCATACTCCACACAGACACGTGCCATTTTCGTTCTCCCAATCAGAGTAAAATTCATGGAGATTTCCATCAGAGTCAGTACAACCTGAATCAATAATAGAAATGTACCTCAAATATTATTACGTAATTATCCAGGATCATAAATACACATAAACACAGAAATACTTTTTAACTTGATCTTGTGAGAAAACTTGTACTTGCAGTGCATACATTTGTGCATTCATTTATACGGGCCTGCTGCTACTAAATCACAGTGTCCAGATGAAATGTGCCGAAAACAAGTTTTTGAATCATTAGTGAATGTGATGCTTAAAGGGATAAAAAGCCACATAAATCTTCAAACCACTGGAATGGCCATTGACGGGTCTCTGAACTCAATGGGAATTTGTTTGTACCTGCAACCAAATATTTAACGGTTTGCAAAAACTGTGAACATAGTTAATTTTTTCCCAATAGATAAGGTAGTAACATCACCTGGGCTGTTAGTGGTATCTTGAGGGTTCACTGTTTCTATTCTGCAGGCATTACAGCAGACCACTACAATAAATACTACCTCGAAATTAAACCCCATCCCCATTTTCTGCTTCAATTGGTCTACTTAGTTACTTTGCATCTGTAATTCTTGTAAAACAGCACTTATCCATAACCAAATAATTTGCATTGGTGAGATCAGTGTAGATATACAAATTGATCTTGGATAAATATTTCTAAGAACTGGTTTAGGGTGTGAATGCAAAGTAGTTGATATTAATTTTTGGTGGCTATACAGACTAGATAATAACCTAAAATATCCACTGCACAAATCTAGAAACTCTAACCCTGTACGACAATCACCAGTGACAACTGTATTGTTCCAGAGACAACAAATAAAGATACAAAGAAGTGCTCGTACTGGCGTCTTTATTCCATGTGGAACACAAAGCATGTCTCCATTACAAGAACTTCCTCTAGCAAATGCACCTCATTTTATAAAACACATTACTGCCACCTGCAGGCATAAATCAGCACTCATCACATAATAGATACTCATTACATCCCCCCCCCCCCCCCTTTTTTTTTTTTTTACAAGTCCGTTCAAACAGGAGCTTTTCGAACTCGATTAGTTTTCCGTAAGACAGGCACGTCAGTCTTTGGTACAGATAAATCAAGTTCAGGAATTTGTTCTGCAGAGTAAAGCATACCTGTAGATAGCAGTTCATGACGTTGCAGATCAACAGAGGGCATTTCACAAGACTGCATTTCTGCAGACAAGGTAGGCTCATCCAAAGGAGGACGTTGTTCTGCAGTCTTAAGCAAGCTCTGATGATTTCTCCGCAATGTCTGGCTATCTTCAGTTTGAACCAGATATGATCTTGGGTTTACCTCTTTTAGAACTGTAGCTTTCTTTCTCCATCCAGTAGGCTCCTCAACTCTAACTGTATCTCGTTCAGACAGAGGTTTCAGATGTCGAGCTCCCTTGTCATAATATTCTTTCTGCCTCTCTTTAAGCAGTTGCATCTTTCTCAATGATAGGCTGTTGTTTTCGGTTTTCAGGGATAATTTTGGCAGTGTGTCACGCAATTTTCAGTTCATCAATAACTCACCAGGAGATAATCCACAACTGAGTGGAGAAGAACGGTAACTCAGAAGAGACAGATTTACATCAGACATGCTTGCGGCGGCTTTTTTCAATAGCTTTTTTACAATTTGTACCCCTTTTTCTGCTTTACCATTTGCCTTTGGATAAATGGGGCTTGAAGTAGTATGCTTAAAGCCATACTGTTCTGCAAACAGCCTGAATTCACGACTATTATACTGAGGACCATTATCACTTTGCACAATATGAGGAATTCCATGCCTTGCAAACATACTTTTCATACCTTGAATCATATCATTCGATGTTATATGACGGAGATGTTCAACTTCAGGATAATTGGAATAATAATCGATAACCACCAGATAATCCTTACCATTCAACTGGAACAGATCAGTTCCTACTTTTTGCCACGGTTCAGTAGGATGAGCAGCTAGGTTCTTTAGCCAGTTTATAATGATGACTCAGACAGACGTCACACTGACTGATGTATTTCTCAATGTGAACATTAATTCCAGGCCAAAAAACAGCTTGTCTAGCTCTTCTCTTGCATTTTTCAATACCAAGATGTCCCTCATGAATTCGACGAAGCATGTCTTGGCGCATTGACACTGGAATGACAATTCTGTTATTTCTCAACAGCATGCCCTCAACCACACTCAGTTCAGCCCTTAATGGAAAGTACTGTGGACACTTGCCTTTGATCCATCCATGATGAAGATGTTCAATAACCCTCTGCAGTTCAGCATCTTTTGCAGTTTCCTCTGCAATCAGTTTTAACATCTGATCTGAAACTGGTAGAGCTGAATACACCACGCTCACGTGTCTCTCAACTTCGTCCATATTACTGATCTCCGAAGCTACTGGTGCTCGAGACAGTGCATCAGCCACAATTATATACTTTCCAGGTGTATACACAAGATTCAGATCATATCTTTGTAATTTCATCATCATACGTTGAATGCGAGGTGTCATATCATTTAAGTTCTTTTGAATGATAGATATTAATGGTTTATGATCCGTTTCTACTGTAAAAGTAGGTAATCCGTATACATATCCATGAAACTTATCACAGCCAAATACTAAACCCAAGGTCTCCTTTTCTATTTGAGAATAGCGTCTTTCAGTCTCTGTCATAGACCGAGAAGCATATGCCACAGGTCTCCAGGAATCCTCAAAGGCCTGAAGAAGCACCGCAATATTTTTTTTTTTACAGTGTAGAATTATTTTGCTTTGTACAGGTCACAACCTCTGACTGAACTCAAATCTACTTCACGCTACTGTACAGTATGTTCAGCCCATTTTCTTCTCATTTGAACAGTAGAGTTGTGGTGGCCTGGGCACACAAGACCTCACCCATGCACTGCATGCACACATATGGCTATAGGCTAAGGTCAACTGTGGTTTATATAAAAAGTTGTTTAATTTAACAGAAATAAAATCAATAATGATTAGCATTTAGCAATTAGCATCATTGGAGGAGTGTTACATTTCAATTAATTTCATTCAAAGGTAAAATTATCCAGCTCTCTGCAATAATGATCCAAAAGTGCTCTAAATGAGAAATGTTTGTAAAAGTCACAACTGAGAGAGTGGACAAAGAGACATCAGACATGATTTTAAATCAGATATGAAAATGAATTCAGTAGGCCTATATAGAATATAATATATACAGTATATAATTCAGTATACAGTTCAAACAATTTTTCATTGTCAAATACTGCAAAATAGACCCTAAAACAGCACTGAAGAAAGAAAAAGTTGTATGTTGTGATGAGGAATATGAGAACATGCGGTGTTCGAAGAAACACCAACACACACTTCTCTTCAGGACTATATGCACTGACTTCAAAAGTCTTTTCCTGCAATAATTGAACAGCAATTTATATTTATATTTATTTATATTTTATGGTGGAATAAACAGGTGAAACCATTGTGTATTGATTCTAGCTTTCAAATCTCATTTACACTTCTAACTTAATATTCAACAATATTATTGATTTGCCTGCATTGACACCATTATAGGAGAACTGAACTGAGCTGGACGATGCATCACTGTTTTTTCCAGAGCGGTTGTAGGCCTATTAGATAAATTAAGAACTTTTTTACAACAGAAATGAACCATCACAGAACTTGCCTAAGCTACACTATTTTCTTCTAGAGCTGCTGTGCCGAAACAAACTTTGCCCATTTTCCTGTTATCATTGTAAAGCTGCTTTGAAACAATCTGTATTGTAAAAAGCGCTATATAAATAAAGGTGACTTGCATGACTTGACTTCTGCATGTTCAGATCTGGTGACATGACTTATTCTCTTCAAATGGATTCGTTCGGGGCAGGATTTAAGGTGAACAACGAGTTATTAGTTGGTCTCTTACATACAACTATTTAATTGCTTATTGAAGACTTCAAATTAAGAGAGTTCCATTGGCTACATATGGTATTTTGACATTCAGATATTCACTTTTGTTGAATAATAAATTCTGTGTTCTGTGGGGAAAAAATTGGTATCAAAACAGAAATGTAGCTTACAGCATCTTTAAATTGTAGCCTATTATACATAAGTTTTAATTAAAAAGAACCATTGTAAAACTCACTTACTTGGAGTGGCATATTAGTCTATAATCTAGTCTGTTCTCTTCTCCACATCAATGCAGTGTGCTGTCTCAGAACCAAAATGGTGCTTGAATATATTGCAAGAAAATCACTGGCCAGTCTTCTTGAAGAGACCTCAAGACAGCACTGGAGCATATTGTGAAAGAGAACTCCCCTTTAAGATAAGCAATAAACAAACTACAATACCATGATGAGTAAGAAGACCAATCAAAATGTTCAATGAAATGCCAACAAGCATTCTTTAAACTCTCTTTAATGGCTTTAAATAAACATTCAAAATCACAGATGTTTGAACATCCAATCACTTACCTGGTTTCTTTTTGGTGGTAAAATGGGGAAAAATGTATCTCCCCCTCTTCCCACCAAAGATGTGTTGACATCCAATTTTTATTTTGCATCAATGCTGGTGTGGGTGTGTTAGTTTGTATAGTCACGTGTTACCTGTTTGCAGAATAAATTATTATTTATAACTGATATGCATCTTTAAATAAAGCAAACTGGAAGAACTGTGCACATTTATTTGTGGTTCTCTTTAATCAGATTAGGGATTCTTAGAATGTAACTAACACAACACGTTTCAGTCACGTGGTAATTAAATGCTGAAGAAAGAATAAGAACTTTATATAAATATATATATATATATATATGTTGACGACTTATATAACAAAAATCTATGAATAGTTTTATCTAACATATTTATAAGGCCATGCAGATAATGTGATTTTTGCATATATATGGTTTCAGTTGCCTTTTCATTTTATTTATAAATGTAAAAATATATATATATATTAAAGGTATGAATCATGATTTGTTCATGAAAGCATTTTATTTATTTTTGACCCATAAGGACGGACAAACTTAAATCCAAATACATAATTTTATTGTATAATCATTTCATTCAGTTTTTTTTAACAAGACACTGTTAACAGATATAAAGTAGACAGTCTACTAATACCCTACTAAAACTCTAATGAGAGTTAGTTGACATGTAGGTGCAACGTTCCTAGTCAACATAATGTCTAAAGGAGACCACAAAAATAATGTTACCAAACTTAATAAAAACCATACTATATATTTTAAAAATAAGACCAAAATTTTTTTTTATAAAAATGACAAAACACACAACATACAAAAACTTAAACTAAAATTAAAATGAAAACAGAAAATATATATTTTTTAAATATTAACAAAAAATATAATAATATATCAATGATGCTATTTTTTTTTTTTAAATCTGTTACATGTTGTATATTGTTTTTTATTAAGTAATAGTTAGATTTAGTGGTAGTGGTAGTTGAGTTCAAACATCAACATAATAATGTTTGTAACTTGCTCTTCAAATTGAAAATCTTACTCCATGCCATTATGACAAAATTATACCCCAACTAATTTCATGATGATAAAATTCCCATTCCTTGTTTAGTTGTGTATTAAAGACTTAAATGAAATTCCTGGAACTTGATGTTTTCATTTACATTAACTAAGTACAACAAAAGTTAACAATTAAGTAAGGCTATACATTATTAGGTAACACTTTATTTTACAGTGTCATTCTTACGTTACATGTTGTTACTATTAATAACTATTATGATGCAACTAAACCAAACCAAATCCTATAGTAGGTAGCCTACATGTAGTTTAATATTACTCAGTACTTAAATGTATAATTACAGTGTAACAAAGACACCTTCAAATAAAGTGTAACCAATTGTTATTATTTAGTTATTTTTTAAAGACAGTAGCCATAAACTTTGTGAACAAACAAAGCGAAACACTTTGCATTCACTTTTAAATTAACAGAGAATCAGAAACAAATGCAGTAATGTGCTTAACATTATACATCATATGTTCTCTATGTCGTAAATACAGGTTTAAATATTTATGTAGAGCATGAAAAATACATAGTGAATGGAGCACAAACAACCTAAAACCAATGGAAAAAGTCAGTTCTGTTACTGAACTCAAGCTAGACACTTCAGAACCAGCAGAGAAGATAAGATCTGCAAATTTGCACGAAAAGACTATCGGTGAACAATATTGCACATTTACAATTAAAATCCAGAGAAAGCAGATAATCATTTTATTGTATATCAGATTATACAGTTAAGCCTTTATTTTTTTTGTAGAGCTTTTCAGTCAATATGAGACTTATTCCATAGATGTGCGATTGGTTCCAGTTGTGTTAGGCAAGTTCACATGGTTTGCTGTGGTCTGAAACAAGTACTAGGGTGAAAGAGCAGGTTGTTTTGTCAACAACCATCTCGCATTCATCAGGGTGTTCTATTGCTGTTGGGATCCTACACACACACACACACACACACACACACACACACACACACAATACCATATAAGCTTTGTATTATCACTGAAAACAAGGGTTATGAATGGACTAAATATCATCTCCAACTACTGTAAAACTTACTTGTTACAGCATCGGATGCCAAACTGTGTACAAAGACAGTTGTAACAGTCATTCTGCCACTCAGAGTTGAAGTCATGAGCTACTCCCTCTGAGTCGACACAACCTAAATAAACAAGCATGCACAGTGACAGGACCATAGAAAAGCTGTAGGCTATGCAAATGTTGTTATTTAGGACAATTGACAAGCATTATTTAAAACAGGTCACATTAGATGGAGAGATTTGAAACCTTATAAGATAGCAATACTCCTTGGTAAAATGAATTATAAATACATTTATATTTTTATAGCCAACAATAAAATATGAATCAAGTCAAATATTGTTTAAATGTTAAACATACGAAGTAATTATATATTTAATATTACTTATAGCAGAAACATGCTTTGAACCAGGGGCAAGGGAAGTGTTTTCACAGGATTGTAAATGTAACGCAATTTATTGGTCATTTGCATTTATTCATTTTAAGCATTTAGTAATTTATTTGTAATAAAGACTTTAAGTGGGCTATTTAAAAAGTGTTAGGACTATTTAAATGTTAAATTATGTTTTTTAAAACACATGCGCAGAGTGTGATGCCATATTGTGTGTGCTTAGAAAGAATTCGTCCGCAGCCGTTAAAAAAAACAACCGTCCGCAGCCGCTCTACTCCTGAGTACAAGTCCACCGTCAGTCTAGCGTACAGTAGGCCTAGGCACTATACAGGTTTTTTGTGTTAATTTCTATTTCCTGTCGCTGTGCAGGATATTTTATTTTATATGACAATGGTAACAGTCCAATAACCCTTTTATTTACAGGCTTAATTTATCCGTTGCATTACGATTGAAAGCAGCTAGCAGGCCCTATCAATAATGTAAAAAATGTGATGTGCAGTCAAGCTCGGGTCTGTGCATGCTGTTAAACGAGTGTTCTCATCGATACACTTGTGATTCGCGGAGTTTTGACGAGTTTTATAGACTTGATATTGTTTCTTATTCAAAAGTGGAATAAGAAATTAATTATTCCTTATTGTTATTTAATTAACCCCCCCCCCCCCCCCCCTCCCATAAAAAAATAAAAATAAATTAAAAACGGCACCCCCAACCTAAAACATCTTCCCGCGCGCTGCTTTGAACACTTTGTCACCTTGCAGATGGTTTAATATGTCTTCGGGGGATGTCAAATCAACTTGAGGTTTCTGAATGTAGCACTCGGCACTACAGGAGACCACCATGAAGAGGAGAACGCACACTCTCAACAAACACACCTGAGAAGATGAGGAGAAGTTACTTTACAGTTAAACATGTCAAGACATGATGCCAATAAAAAAAGAGAGATGAAAAGAGAATATTAAATTGAATGTTCCACCAATGAAATACCCATGTTAATTTATAATTAATTAATTAATAGACACTCCCCGATTGTAAAATAAGACAAAGATACTAAAAGTAGTATTTGGTTGTAGTAAATACTTTTAAAAGGCTATCATACGGTACCATGTTGTAAATGTTTGCAATATCCAGCCAAAGCAGGTGCTGATGCGGGATCAGTTAGTGGTCGTATAGAAAACCTCACACCTTTTTATATCGTACCATTGCTGTGATAAATCAAAAATGACAAGTTTGTCCTACATTAATAAATAGGAACTGGTTTTCCCTCATGATGGGAAGGTAAGGTCATTTCTCTAGCGCAATGAATTAATACTTTGAGCCTATGTTTGATCATGCCACTTCATTTTTAATCATTAATCACAACAGCATAAAAAATAAAGAGCCTTTTGTTCCCTCTACTGAATCAATATGTATGTTGCCAATACACTTAAAAATATTACATTTTGATTGTACAAATTTCAGTTGAACTGAGTTAAACAAGGCAACATTGTTATTATCTTTAAGTAATTTACATATTAAATATTAAAAAGCAAGTATTAAAATAATTAAAAAAAAACTTTCATATAAATCCAAATCCAATGATCCCAATGTTGTCTAAGAATAGTCTAAATTATAGCCTAATTCACGCAAAAAACACAATTCACACATGCGTGGACAATTTCACATGCATGAAACCTAATTCACGTACACACAAAACAAAATTCACTTGCGTGAAAAAAAATATATTCACAAAAAGCAATTCACATGCGCAAAATAAAATTATATATTCATAAAATACATTTCACAAATGCAAAACAGAATTCGTAGATATACAACTGTGCACAAAAACCTTTGAATGTTTAAAATGTACGAGTATTGCCTTGGATGCGTGCGTGTGTGTGTGAGAGTGTGTGTGTTTTTGAGACTTTTCTGGCAGCACTCACACAGAGCAGTCGCTCTCTTTAGCCAATCCGATTTAAGCTTATCAATCGACCATTCAGTATCACGTGAGGGCGGGCCTTCCTGCATGTTACGTCATCCGCTTTCGACTACAGTTCATAAGCAGTTTGATCAGTTCATTTCTGTGTTTACTGGAGTTAAATAAGTTCGAGATTAGTTAAAGCAATAGTTTATGAACGATTAATTGATGTAAGCAAGGGCTGTGGTAATCAGATGTCCCATATCGTGTCAGAAATGAAGAGGAATGATGCTTGTTTTGTTATGTTTTAGCTGCAGGTACAGACAGCTCTCACAGGTACAACAATCACGCTAATGATTGCAAAACAATAATCGGGTGTCAATATCCATCGAGATGGTTCTTTAAATAGTGAATATACCTATTTTAATGAGCACCCATTGTTTATTTGTGCAATTTGTCTATGTTGTTAAATTATTAAACACCTGTTGTTTCCCTGCATTTAGCAGGATTGCTCACCTTTGGCATGACATCTGGATAGCAGTCACAAACATCTTCATTCATGTTGTTTCTTTATTCTCTTTTATAGCCTACTTTATTTTTTTGTATTAATGTCTTAATTGATAACACTTTACAATAACGTTTCATTAGTTAACATGAACTAATCATGAACTACATGTACACAGCTTTTATTTATTTTTTGTTAATTTGAATTTACTATTACTTAATTCAAATCTTGTTAACATTAGTCAATGCACTGTGAACTAATAATGAACAGCTTTTTTTTAACTAACATTGACAAAGATTAACAAACACAGCAACAAAAACAGTGAGGAAAATAAAGTATTTGAACACCCTGCTATTTTGCCAGTTCTCCCACTTAGAAATCATGGAGGGATCTGAAATTGTCATCGTAGGTGCATGTCCACTGTGAGAGACATAATCTAAAAAAAAAAAAATCCAGAAATCACAATATATGATTTTTTTAACTATTTATTTGTATGATACAGCTGCAAATAAGTATTTGAACACCTGTCTATCAGCTAAAATTCTGACCCTCAAAGACCTGTTAGTCTGCCTTTAAAATGTCCACCTCCACTCCATTTATTATCCTAAATTAGATGCACCTGTTTGAGGTCGTTAGCTGCATAAAGACACCTGTCCACCCCATACAATCAGTAAGAATCTAACTACTAACATGGCCAAGACCAAAGAGCTGTCCAAAGACACTACAGACAAAATTGTACACCTCCACAAGGCTGGAAAGGGCTACGGGGAAATTGCCAAGCAGCTTGGTGAAAAAAGGTCCACTGTTGGAGCAATCATTATAAAATGGAAGAAGCTAAACATGACTGTCAATCTCTCTCGGACTGGGGCTCCATGCAAGGTCTCACCTCGTGGGGTCTCAATGTTTCTAAGAAAGGTGAGAAATCAGCCCAGAACTACACGGGAGGAGCTGGTCAATGACCTGAAAAGAGCTGGGACCACCGTTTCCAAGGTTACTGTTGGTAATACACTAAGACGTCATGGTTTGAAATCATGCATGGCACGGAAGGTTCCCCTGCTTAAACCAGCACATGTCAAGTCCCGTCTTAAGTTTGCCAATGACCATTTGGATGATCCAGAGGGAGTGGGAGAAAGTCATGTGGTCAGATGAGACCAAAATAGAACTTTTTGGTCATAATTCCACTCGCCGTGATTGGAGAAAGAAGAAGGATGAGTACCATCCCAAGAACACCATCCCTACTGTGAAGCATGGGGGGTGGTAGCATCATGCTTTGGGGGTGTTTTTCTGCACATGGGACAGGGCGACTGCACTGTATTAAGGAGAGGATGACCGGGGCCATGTATTGCAAGATTTTGGGGAACAACCTCCTTCCCTCAGTTGGAGCATTGAAGATGGGTCGAGGCTGGGTCATCCAACATGACAATGACCCGAAGCACACAGCCAGGATAACCAAGGAGTGGCTCTGTAAGAAGCATATCAAGGTTCTGGGGTGGCCTAGCCAGTCTCCAGACCTAAACCCAATAGAGAATCTTTGGAGGGAGCTCAAACTCCGTGTTTCTCAGCGACAGCCCAGAAACCTGACTGATCTAGAGAAGATCTGTGTGGAGGAGTGGGCCAAAATCCCTCCTGCAGTGTATGCAAACCTGGTGAAAAACTACAGGAAACGTTTTGACCTCTGTAATTGCAAACAAAGGCTACTGTACCAAATATTAACATTGATTTTCTCAGGTGTTCAAATACTTATTTGCAGCTGTATCATACAAATAAATAGTTAAAAAATCATACATTGTGATTTCTGAATTTTTTTTTTAGATTATGTCTCTCACAGTGGACATGCGCCTACGATGACAATTTCAGACCCTCCATGATTTCTAAGTTGGAGAACTTGCAAAATAGCAGGGTGTTCAAATACTTATTTTCCTCACTGTATATTGCTCATGGTTAGTTACATTGACTAATGTTAACTTATGAACCTTATTGTAAAAGTGTTACCAATATATTCAACATTCATTTCTTTATGTTTTGTGCTGTATTGTCATCTCAAGGTTTTTAGTGTCACAGGACAATGCTGTGAACTATTAATTTTACTTTGCCTAGTAAAACAGGCAAATCTGATTTTATGCTGATCAGAAAAATGTATACTTATCATAGAGAGGCAATTAAGATCATGTAACTAAGATTACTCAGTAAACTCTATTCAAATACCATCACTTAATCTCCCAAATCCTCTGTCTGCACCTCTTGTACTATAGGTTTTTATTATTTTAAATATCAGACCAAAATATTATATGTCCTAACAGAGAGGTCTACTGATGACTGGAATGAACACAATTCATTTGTTAACTTATCACTTGATGTATTGCACTTATATACTTTAAAAAGCAAAGAAGACTCTGACTGGATCTCACAACTCTGGAAGAGACGTATATTTATCTGTACTGAATGTTGTGCTTAATGCTTGTCAGTTCATGATCTTCATATATAACAGGAACATTAATCATGATCAAGTCATTTTATATATATTTTATTCCCAAATGATTTAGAAACTTTCAAATTAATAAAACGTTTACATCACACGTAACTATGTCTTTGAATCTTTTTATTCAGACAAGAACATTTAATAATGCATGCATAGCAACCTCTTGTTGAAACAACTGTCAAAATGGATGGCTTGCAACATAACTGTTTTGAAAGAATTACAGTAGGAATGGTAAGATCACAGTACTGGTTGTCTGCAACTTTATACATCATCCGTCTCGGAAATCTGAAACAATAAAACTACATAATATGGCAGCTTAAAACAAAACAGATGTCATTAAATAGGCTACATTATCATCAGTTGAATGTGTGGTGGTGGACATGAAAATCCATTGTTGTGGCAAAACTTCTGTTAAACATCATCACTGCGTAAGAGACACTCAGAGTCAAATTAATAAAAAAGAAAAGTATTTATTCTTGCAAGAATAGGCCCAGTCGCCAACACAGCAGTTACCCTGTGAAGTGAGTGACGCGCACCAGGAAGACATGAGACAGCCTTTATACTCTTTTCAAGGTTCCTCCTCACAGCAGTTACCCTTTCACCCACTCAGATAAGGTCCCCACTGCTGTTCAGTTTCTACTAAAGAGACAACCTGGCCCTGAAATAAACTAGCCAAATCTTGACCATTCCTAAGGTCAAGATGTCCTGTCCCATATATTCCTGAAACATCACGCACAAGCACGTACACACATATACTTTTACACATTGAATAGGTTCAATCCCTTATGATATCTGTTAGGAATAAATGACTATTAAAATTTCTACAACACCATCAATACTTAAAAAGAAATGTTTATGTTCACATGTGGACTTAACAGCAGTTCATAAACTATTGCTTCAACTAATCTCGAACTTATTTAACTTCAGTAAATACACAGAAATGAAATGATCAAACATTCCTCTGCTTATGAACTGTAGTCGATAGCTGATGACGTAACATGCAGGAAGGCCCGCCCTCACGTGATACTGATTGGTCGATTGATACGCTTAAATCTGATTGGCTAAAGAGAGCGACTGCTCTGTGTAGGAGGAGAGTGCTGCCAGAGAAGTCTCATAAACACACACACACACACACACACACACACACACACACACACACACACACACACACACTCATTCATATTCTGATTCCATAGTTGTCTGGTTGCTCACGGTTTTATCTAAATCACACATGTAGGACAGTTAAATCATTTCATCTCTAGTCAAACAGTGCTGTATACTCTAAGCTACTTTATATATCACACCTAACTGTATAAATAGAAACTGTCATCATAAGCTAATACAATACACTGGACATTTGTCATGCTGCTAGTTTGGTATATTCAAAAAATGCAAATATAAAAGTGTTTTGTGAGTCTGTAAACTTTTATTATTCCAGTAAGTATCCTCTGAGTACCCCAAATTATAAGACAGAAGTCAAGTTACATTTAAATAAAACATTAAAAAAAGAAACAGTACTATAATTTTTTGTTACGTTCAAAAACACTGTATGCACAAACATACAAACACAAATCATACTGGTAAATGAAAATGCACTCCCTTAATGTACCGGTACCTCTTATTAAGTCCATATAAAAGTGCCGAATGTGTCTTTGATGCTGATACTGGCAAAACATTTCATGATAGCAATCTGTTCCTAGAATCACATAAACATTTTAAACTATCTATACAATGGTCACATATTAATAACTGTCAAAAAACACAAGAATTATATCTCTGTGGCTGTAAGACTTAAATTTGCCCCATTATGACGTAGCATAGGCAGCACAAGGCATCATTATTTAATAAAGACAATGTATATTAGCACTTTTCCTTGGTTAAACATACTGTTAGTGTTCAGGAGTTGAAATACTATGTGTCAAACGGTTAGAGAAACATAAATCTGCAATTGTAAGAACTCAAACCTGCTTCACCAGATAATGGAAAATACGATTTTGCATAATGAGGTATCAAAGAAAAAAGCATGTGAGGTGTGCTTTTTAGTTTGGTATACAGAAATTATAAGAAGTTTAAAGTCACCAAAACAATGTTCTGATTGAGAGAGAATAAAGAATTACAAATAGCGGTTTCAAGAAAATATACAAAACAAATAAATAAAAATAACAATTATAAAAATAATTCCCCCAAAACCCCAAATTTGAAGACTGTGGAGCCAAAGTCTGAGCTAGATTTAAACACAGATGGCCTATCCTAGAAGTATCCTCATGAAGGAGGGTTTTGAGAAAGGCCAGCTATACTCGTTTGGAACCGGTCCAGTCACATTGCACTCAAAGAAAGAGAAGAGAGGAAACCAGATACGTGCTCGGCGGCTGTGCTGGTAGGCCTGCGTGTTTGCTAGCGTGTGGTAGTACAGGAACAGTCTGGTGGTGATGTAGAATGCGATGAAGACGTCAATGGAGTAATGTTCATGAGCCGCTAAGATGAAGAAGATTCCAAACAAGTTTAGGACCCAAGACATGGTGTGGATGAAGTTCCAGTTACGTGGCGTGTCTAGAAAAAAAAAAAAAAAAAAAAAATCACAAAAAGACGTTGACCACACCACTTAATCACAGCTGATAAAGTTGATATGCTCGATACATGTAAGTGCTATCTATTTAAAATGAGTAAAACTCTACACTGTTTGTGTACACTCACATTCGGTGACAAAAAAGTTGATCATGGTGAGAACAACTGTGTGTCCACTGAACATGTAATCGCCACATGTATGAACCCCAGTTAAAGACATGCCGAGCCCGCTCCAGATGTCCAGTGCACGCTGCACTTTTGTCCATGCATCACCATACATCTGCAAAACACACGCAGGTTGATGGATGATGGTCAGCTGAAGTGTGTAAGAGAGATATAAATAGTGAAATAAAAGATAGAGGGAGAAAGAGAGTCATTTTTGTTTTTACTTATATAAAACAAATTAAAATCATAAATATCACAAATATAAAATGAATATTGTATATATATATATATATATATAGTTATTTTTGTTAACTAAAACTATTACAAACATTTCTGTTAATTGAAATAAAGCTTAAATAAAATACAATTTGAATAATAGCTATTTTGCCTTTGCAAATACAATTTAAATAATATAAATTTTGCCTTTGCACTAAATTTAAACTAAATACACAACAAAAAGACTAAAAAAGCACACAAAAAAGCAAATTCAAAATATGAATAAAACTAAAAAAAAACCAAAATAACACTGGATCAAGGAAGATGGTACAATCAAGAAAGACTGTTTGTACATACAGTATTGATATTATGCTCAAGTAACAACAAAAATACTTTGTCTTTGTACCTTGCAGATCAAGTCAAGAGTACATTGTTTGATTTGTGAATATTCTTGTAAAGAGATATGTAAAAGAGAGAAAGTAAATATGACCAGTACATGAAATACAATCCAACATGACCCAAAATTTACTCTAAAAACAATTTCACTAAATACCTTGATCCAACATATTTCCACATCACCCTATTCAGCAAGGATGCATTCAATTGATCAAAAGTGACAGAAAAGATAATAAGAATGTTTATTGAGCACCACATTTAAAATGTTTAATTATTAAATATTAAAACAGAAAACAGTTATTATAAATTATAATAATATTTCACAATATTACTGTTTTTGAAGTAAATACAGCCTTTGTGAGCACAAGAGACTTCTTTCAAAAACATTAAAGAATCTTATCATATATTCAAATTCAAAATAGCTTTATTGTCTATCCCCACAGGGAGTTGTTTAAATGTATTTAAACATTTAAAAAATGTATTAGTAATTAAATGTTGTAATTAACATTAAGATAATAATAAATGCTGTACAAGAATTATTAATTCTTAGTTCATGTTACCTAATGTAGTTAACTAATGTTAACAAATTAAATTTTATTGTAAAGTCTTATCGTTTTATATTTATATGGTCTATCCTTAAGTTTTATGTGTAAAACCTATCAACACTTTCCAAGGAGCTTTAGAGTAACAGAGTGACCATCTACACAACTGATTACAATATATGTCTGTTTCCCCTCTACTATCTAGAATGAATCTCCTTAATTTGTGCATTTATGATGTTACATATAATATGACATATTTCAACTCTAATTCTGTCCAAAGAGAGAAACAAGATTAACATTGTGTGGCATTTGTCTTGTTTTCAAGACATTTTGCGGGACTTCCTACAGTGAAATTGCCCTTTGCCCATCCCAAATGCACCTTCAAAAATAAATCCTATATATGCATGTTTCTCACCTTGCCTGAACACTGTAGGTGATGACCAGGTACAGACAGTGAAGTAACAAACATGGTGACACAGCGGAGCAAGAATACAGTGCCCATCAAATTACACAGTCTGCGAAACAGAATGGACCTATCACATAAACACACATTGACAGAAGTTACAGTAAGATGGGAATTGAAATAGATCAGGGGTCCAAAATAAGCAAAATAAGAATAATATAAAATTCACTGTTTCACCACAATGAAAAAATAACTCTTAAATGTTACTGTAAACGCATCAACCAAACACAATAGTCTACATAGTCAAATTACATCTAAAAAAAGCCTCTGTCTAATGACTACCTCTATCAAACATGAAAATAACATTTACATGAGATTGTCACAGTAATGAAGTATTTTAATAAATATCAGCAAATTTCTGAAAAGAACAGTGTTGTCTCTGAGAAGATTATAATTACACAAAATGCAACAGTTGTGAGACCACAGTAAACTTTATAAAGTGTCTCTAAGTGCTGGATTGTATTTTCTGTGTGTTTACCTGTGTTTGTGCATCAACAAGACCAGCACTAATATGGAGCCCAGCACCACTGCACATGCTTCAGCCATGGCAAAGGCCCAGGGAATTCTGGGAACACTGAAATATAAATAAAGAGTCATAATTCTTGATGTTAACATTCACACCATTCGAAAAACAAGATACTGAGCATAAACACAGATTAAAAAGAAAATTCAGAATCATCATGAATTGCAGATGAGGTTTAAATAAATGCAATTAAAATATATCTGTCTTAACACTGGTGAAGCAATATAACACACTTATCTCAAAAATACATCCACCTCACACATCCAGATATAACTCACCTGTCTAGAAATATGTCTGGAAGTGGCGGGTAAGTCCTCATGTCAGGAACCCTCTCATGCACTAACACCATGACAAATGATGTCACTCCGCACACCAGCATGGCATAGAGGGCGCTGAGGGTGGTCTTCCAGTACTCCGGGTCAAACCGACCACAATAATGCTTACGCTTCCCGTTTGAGTAACTGTGTTCACCACCAACTGTAGTAACAGCCCCATTATAGTGTTGGTGGTCTCCTGACCTTCGCTCTGTGAAGCTATTAGAGACGGCACGGTCTGTTCCGCCAGTGTGTATGGGAGACAATGCACTGACCTCTGACCCTGAATGCATGAGGACTGTGTGTTGTCTCTGTAGCCTCCGCACAGCCAGCATCAATCTCTTGATATCACCCAGCACCTTAAGCTCCAGAGGAGGAGACCGCAGGTCAGTCTCGGTAAGACACAGCAGGCTGGCACCATCCAAACGGTGCTTAGAGCACAAGAGATCCACATATTCACGAAACCCCTGTTCTCTAAGCCAGCCAGATACATGCTTACTGCTCCAACTCTCCACACCGACGTACCTGGAGCACGGCATACCTGCAGAGACAGACATGATGTTCTTAGTTTTGCATAGAAGTTAAAGGAAGGGTGGGCAATTTTCAGAGAGGCTAACAATAGCGAGCTAGCTTTTCCTTCAAGCCACGCCTCCTTCAAAACACATGAATGCGAACAGCAGGGAGCAAACAAAAGCATCACGAGAGACGGCGTTAAACTACCTCATGTCTCAAAGCACATAACATTACAATAATAATGAACATAAACACCTTAAAGAGCCTTGACCTGTACAACCTGACTGCTCCAGGTTAATTTCTGCGTTGAAAGTGTTGCCAATGAAATGGATAAATTCAAGAACCACTCTAAATATAACGTCACGGGTTTCCATCTCTTCTGAATTACAGTAGTTATGGCGTGAACGCAGCATAAGCTCGATGTTTTGGTTCAGGAGGAACTGTAAAAGGTGGCTGCTGTTTCGGTTGCGGTGCTCGGTGACTGTATCTGTCTAACTCTGCATAGCATGAAACATGCTGATGACGTGTGATGTCTATGTGAACAGGGTGCAGGCCGGTAGGACATTGTATCAGACTGAATGCGATTGACGAACATTTTATTGTCCTACGCCTTCCACAGACAAAGTATATACATATACTTTAAATATATTTAGACCCCTTAACTTAGTGATTGCTATCAGGATGTGAAGATACTTTTTTTTGGGAACTAATTGCCTTCCCTGCCGTTAAGCTAGTTCCACTTTTTATTTTGAAGTGTCTTATGTTCTCTGCTTTCTTTTCCATTCTGTTGCAATCCGTCTATCTGTTTGTGATGTAAACACCTCTGTAAACGAACCTAACTACACAGAGGTTCCTTAAAGGGATAGATCACTGAGAAAGGAAACTTCTGTCAATATTTACTTACCCTCATCAGAAGAAAGTCAGTCATACAGGGTTTTAAACAACATGAGGGAGAGTAAATGATGACAGATTTTAAGGGTGGACTAAGCAAACAGTCACTTTTTACACCCCTGGTCTCACTGAGTCACGCTACAGCTCAACATCTTTAACTTCTCTCTCTGAATCCAAAGGTCTGTGTACAATCAGTACCACTTGTATCCGAGTACATTCATGCAATCTTCAGTGCAAAATTCAGCTGATTCTGGAGCTTGAGTGCTAAAGTGCAGAGTTTCTAACAAACACACAAGGGACACTTTCTTATCAGGGACAGTGTGTAACCTATGTAATCAGTTCAATGAATGTCTGAAATTTGATCAGTGTGCTAGGCTGAATTCAATTTAAATGATCAAATCTTATGACCGGTGCTTGCTGACTTAAATTACATTGTGAACTAGTCACTTCACTTGTATGATCTCAATAAATACCCATTTAGACAAGTACAGGGAACTTAATATCTTTACCTTACGGAGATGATGTCTCAATTTGAGTTCAAATATTTATACCTGTCATCAGGCCAAAGGACTTGCAATTTGTACACAGATAGACAGGATCTGATAATACCGATGTTTCTTAAACATGCTGAATTACATTACACACACAGATCCTTATTAGTGCTTTATGTTAGACCTACTGGCTCAACAGGATGAGCTAAAAATAAGCCAACATTTCTAGCCATGCTATAGATGATGATGAAAGAATTTTTATTTTTGGGTGATCTATCCCTTTAGAATGTTCAGGATGTAATGCGTTATACATGTACAGTATGTGCTGTTTTTATTGTAGCTACTATCTACATTACTGATCTGTTAAACCGTAATGACAGACTGTCAAACATGTGACGGTCCTGGAACTAGAATGACAAATAAAACATCACAACATTCAGTGGAGTGGCTTAAATGAATAATACTGAACTAAAATAGCCCCAGTCCATTTAAAATTAACAACAAAATGATTGCAATCATTGGGTGTGTGAACACACACACACACACACAAGAATACCGCCACTCGGTACCAAGAGCAATTATTGATTCAGGGAAGCTTCATCCTCTTGCACAACACTGCATGAACAAACAACTTCTTGTTACCAAATCCAGAGGCATTTGGATGAGTTTTATCTGATACACGTCCAATGATGCACATCAGCAATTTTGGTTTAGTAAAATAAAATATTATTCTAAATGGATTAGAACCTACACAATTCTGGAACTGACAGCAGCAGAATGAAGTTAATAAATTAAATGCAAAAGTTCATTTCGAGCACCTAAGTACAAACTTAAAAAAATATGTTAAATGATTTCTGGATAACCTATTTAATATTCATGACATAAGCCTTTGTAGAACAATATAAATTAGGCAAAAAAATGAAAGTACAAACAAATTAAACGAAAAAAGCTTTTAAACTGCACCTTTAAACTACACTTTAAATTGCACTAACTAGTGACGCTAGAGGCGCCAAAAGACAAACAGGATTGCGCCTCAGAGAACACGAACCTCATGAGTCTCGCCATTTAAGTTACTTAGCCTATATAGACATTTAATATATTCAAAATTGAAAAGCCAATT
This sequence comes from Meda fulgida, assembly GCA_030578275.1. NCBI lineage: Eukaryota > Metazoa > Chordata > Actinopteri > Cypriniformes > Leuciscidae > Meda > Meda fulgida. Next base: position 17,136,585 of record CM060632.1, on the reverse strand, counting down.
AAACTTGATTAAAGTCGCGTTTGGAGCGTGGCTACCCACTGATTCCAGTTTCCGAGCTGTGGCTCAGGTGTCTGTACCGGTGTTACGGATCAACTGGGGATCATGTTATCTGGGGACGCGGATTTCTAGCATATGTTAAACGGTGACAGATTCGTCACAGTGAATTTTTCACTGAGCAGATTTAAAATCTTCCCACGTAATTGTTAAATGTTTGTATCATATTAGGGCTCTGTTGTTTACTCTGCGCTGCTCCGCTGTGTTTCAGACGCCTTTAAGGGAAGTTTTAATGTGTTTTAATTTCGCGACACACAGACCACGCCCACAATATTTTGTTACATTCGTTTAAATGAAATTCGTATCTGATGACATCTAAGTAGATTGAATAAATTATGCTATTGGTATTGTCTTTGCAGTGCGTGTGTATTCGCAGATTATTGTTATGATGCCAATTTGTTGCTTAATTAAAATCGAGCAAGCAATACTGCTGTGATAAAGGGACATGTCAAGCATTTAGCCTACTTAATTATTATTTATATCTTTTAATATGGCTGAGGAATGAGCTAAAGCATAAATCATACAGTACACTCCATAAATGTTCCTAAAGAGTGGTGAAAATTGATAAGCCATAGCTAATGGATCCAGTGAATTACCCACAGCATTTATTTAGGGGAATGTTCAACAAACATATTCATGGTACCAGTCAAATGAAAAGAACTGGCCTAATTCAAATTCATATTACATAAAAAGAGGCCCACACCCATTACATTTTATTTATTAAACTGATAGACCATTGTGTCATATTTCTTTTGTTAAAGAGTTCAGCAAAAAAGAAAACAATAAAGCATTTCCTATTCTAATAGTTGTTTTAGAGAGGGTCATGCTATTCATGTGAGGTGACACATGATTAAGAGGTTAGTGATATTAGCCATAGAGAATATATATATCAGTATATATTTGTAATAATTCATCATCATTCTATCATATGTTCTGCTTATTTCTGTAATACAATTTGTGGTTGCCACTCAGTGTTTTTCATAGGACTTTAATCACTAATGACAAAGTGTTCTCTACATGTCCAATACAAGACATTAGATACACAACATTCAGGTTCATGCTCCTACTGAGCATAATGTACATTTACGCATTTGACTGACGCTTTTATCCAAAGCAACTTACATTGCATTTCAAGGTACACAATTTAAATTCTTATAAGTTCTTGCTCTCCCTGGGAATTGAACCCATGACCAACGACAACGCTCTACTGTTTGGGCTACAGCAAAGCTTGTTAAATGTAGCCTACAATACAAAATGTACAATTAAGTGATTATATGATTCTAAGAAGATGCAGTATTACATAGGCCTACAGAATTGTTCTGAAAGAAGTATCACAATTATTTATTTTTTATGTTATAAATCTGTTGAAAATGTTACAAGTTCATGAGATAATTAACTTCATGACCCTATAAGTATAGCTGCTTTATGTCCAGGGAAAAGAATACGGTGTCAGAGGTGGTTATACATTGTCAGCAGAGTAAAATAAACTGATAAGTGTTTTTATATAAAAATACTAGATCCATTATAAAATTAGGCTATATATGCAGATAAATAAATGCAACTTGTTGAAAAAAATGTAAATGACTTTGCAATTTATGTTTATTTTAGGTAGCCTAGCTACTTTAACAATCTACATCTGTTATTTGTGATTAGAACTCATGACAACACACTAAATTCTTACACGTCTCCTGAAGTGCTCTGACAAGTCTGTTCATTCAATGAAACCGAATGCCCCATGTTAACATAGGCGTGGTTTCTGAGCTTGAAACCAAAGTATGTTAAACTTCTTTGAAATTGCGTCAAATACGCAGGAATGCAAAATCAAATCGCTTTATTCGCATACTAGTGTATACAACTGGTGAATTTTTTGTTTTCAATCGGTGATCCATAAAATAGGGCATGAATCTGTCGCCGTTTAACATCTGCTGAAAATCCAGGTAAAACTATCTACGTGCACGCGCGCGTCCCCAGTTAACATAAACACCGGCGGCGCGTGAGTCTCTTGACTTTGACAGTAATCACAGATTCGACTATGAAACTAAACCTGTGCTGTCCCAGAGGCACGACCAAATAAATAACATCAAACTGTTCTAAATTTGACAATTCGTCAAACAATGACAGAACAAAAAAAGGAGATGTCAGACAAAATGACAGTCTTAGTCACCATTGTATGGAAAAATCTACGAAACTGAATGGTGGCTGCGGCTGTCGGTTCCTCTTAACATCTCCTTTGCGTTTCACGGGAGAAAGAAAATCCTACAACAAGTTTCAAACAAGATGAAGGTGAGTAAATGATATCCATGTGAAAACAGAAAGGAATAACAAATAATCCCATAGATAGAGTAATGCATTGACGCTCAAACGACAAAACTGACTTTGGTTCTCTGTCACAGTGGAAGAGTGTGATGTATGGATGGGAATTGCTTGTCAAATGAGCTATGCGTCTGTCTTACCCTGTTTATCCTTGTGGTTATTTAAATTATCCAGTTGTTAAAAAATCCTCACCTTGCAATACCGAGCCACATCAGCCTTCTGTTTGAGTCACCATGCTGCCAGTGACGCCCAAAAGCATGTAAACAGGAATCGTCGTCACACACGACACGCCCCTTGGGTGTGACTACGAAACTCCATAATGTGGAATTGTTCTAGGCTAGAACTTGTTCAAGTTCATTGCTGTATCGATACCGGCAACACCCTCATTACTATGGACCTTTCTTATCATTATGATTTTGTTTTACACGCTGTACCTGAATGTAATGTACTGGAAATGCGCTAAGTAAGCCTACTGATATAAAGCTATTAAGCAAAGCTTTTTTTGCGTTTTCTGGAAGTTTGTAGGCAACTATGGATGGGTATAATCATAAATATAGGTGCCCATACAAAAAAAAAAAAACGATTAAGGGTTGTATCTCACAACCAACAATAAAAACAAACAAACAAATACATATTTATTATTTAATATTAGACCAATATAATATATTGTTTAAACATTATTCACATTTTTCATGCCTGGTTACAGAAGTACTTACCAGTTAGGCGGTCCATATTTCCTACTGTACATTATAATGTTGGACTCATATGGAACACTGCATATTTCTAAACTGTACTCAACAGCCAGATGCAACTCAGAAGCATAATTCTCATCATGTATTTAGTTCTGGTGGCTTTAGTGGTGGGGTGTGTAGCGCTGTGCTGTGGTCACCACAACAACAGTTACTCATTGGTCAGGAATCCTCTGGAACAGCAAGTGTGTGATTCTAATTAAGTGGTGAGACTTCACATTGTGACCTCAATTTGGGAAGGTGAATATCCTATAACATTACACGTTTGAACCACTTTTGTCAATGACAGCTCAGTTCTACTGTGTACAGCCTTTGTCAATAAAGCATACACAAATTTCTGGAAATATTACAATTTCTTTGTTGTTCAGTGCTACAAGATCTAGAAATTTTAAATGCCAATTGTCACTAGATCTCATGATAATTTCCTAAACTATTACTCTGTAACTGTAATTTCTGTACAGTTTTCTTATTATTCTGGTAATGACTAATCTGATTATATTTTACCTTCCATGGCATGTAATGAACACATTTAGAAGTAACAGAAAATATATATATTATATACACTCATAAATAATAAAAGGTTTCAAAAGGGTTTATTTATCTCGCAGCGATGCTTTTAAAAAAACCTTTTGTGCAATGGAAGGTTCCATTGAGGTTTTTCATGGAACCATATAGAATATTTTTTTATTTTTAAGAGTGTAAAGCAATTTACATATTTTACCTTCTGTCTTTTTATACACATGAGTTTGAACCTGAGTTGAGAATATACAGAGTTCGTCTTTGTACACTAGGTTGTGCTGTTATACTTAGATTTTGCAGTTAACTAGGTTAGTAAGACTATATTCTGTGGTATATTTTGTCAAATTAAAGGTGACTGGTCTGAAACACTTCTGTGCATGTTGGTTTGAGGGCAGTTCCAGAATAACCCACATTCAACATTAGCAGCTTTCTTGTGTGTTTATATTAGTTGTTAGATTGTATCTGATAACGATTTCTATAATTTATATCTGTTTTAGCTTAGTTTAATTGTCTTGAACCTTACTGGTTATTGTTACACATCTACCATTATTCTGAAAGTCTGACCAACCTTTTCAGGATGACCTAGCAGTAGTTGTCCTGCATGTCTAATGAAAAGTGTTTTCTCAGGATTAGCTGCTTTACCATTACATTATGGGAAGCACATCTTTTCAATAGCTGGAATCAATTTGCTCAGAAATATCCTTGTTAAGATCCCCTGGACTGCTGATGTCAAAGGGATGCAGGTTACATCTGCAAGATAATACACTTGTGAAATAGCATTATTGATGCAATTATTATCTCAAATTAAGGCCTGTGTATATTGTACATGCCTTTAAATCCCAATATTATTGTGTGTGTGCATCAGAAAGAGAGATAATCTGTTGACTATTCCACAGTTACATTTAACATTATGAACACAGAGTAAGACATAATAATGTGGATGTGATATGTAGGCCAGTGCAAATTCCTGCTCGGGGTGATTGGAAAGAGTGAGAACAAATATGAGCTCTGTTGTTTTTAGTGTGTGTTATATAAATGGTCTCTGTTACTACTGATCATTGCAAGTTTCAAGTTATCCACAAATGTTTTATATGTTAATTTAGGGCTGCCAATTAATTAAAAGTATATCAAATTAATCACAGAATTTGCTGAGAAAAGCCTCAAAATGAAGATAATTAAAAGACATTGTGATAATTGAAAAGTTACTTTGGATTAGTTTAGATATATTGTTTGTTGTACTTATATATAGAACATAAGACTTTCGCTGTACACATCAATTCATTTTGCAATGTTCAGTCATGCTTGTGCATTAAGTCTAAAATATTAATTGTTGAGTCAGACTGACGTCATTGGTCATATAGCATCACATTTGTTTTTCAGCGTTTGGCGCTATGGGCACTGCATTTTAAGTTGGTGTGTAAAGTATTTAGCGTTCAGTGTTCAGCTTTAAAAATACATCTTGAGACCCCTGCATTCTCTTATAGAATGATTCTAGCAAGACATTTTCAACAATGTTGTCCCCAAAAGTATTCATCTGTTTGTCAGATACAAACATAAGCACACTGTGCAAACCCTAAAACTACTGAGAGTTCCTGAGTTTGTATGGAAGTCGCAACTTAATTACACATTCCATTTTTCATGTCAAACCCAGCAGAGTTGCAACATATTTATGTAATTGATTAAGTGTAATTTAGTGCATTAAATTTGCAGTATGAATTATAATGTAAGAAAGTGCATTGTGCTTGTTTGTTCATGAGGTCAGCTGAATTCCTGTAGAAATAAGCAACAAAGACATGTAGTCCATGTAAAATACGAAATTGGGGTCAGAAAGAGAGTGAGAGAGAGAGTAATGAAGACAAAAGAGATAGTCAGAGAGAGAGAGATAGGGATTCTGTGATTTTTCAGGAAAAGCAGTTCTGAGGGAGGCCGTTGACGTGGCAGAGAGGAAGTGGTTTCAGTCCGATGGGGGAATGAGGAGTGAGGAGAGGGGGAGCCATAGGAGGGTAGGAAAGAGAAAATTTTAAGAGCAAAACAGAGAGAAAGCAGGACTGTAAAAAAGGGAATAAAATGTCCCTTTGTCGGTACACTGTGAAGACTAAAAGTTAATCAAACTCCTCATCTGTGCAGCTTTGAGGAAAGGGTTGGAAAATTAGGGCTAAAATACAACTTTTAAGAAATTATTACTCTGAATAACAGCATCAGCAGATCTAAGTTTTAACTACATTTTAGTCATATAAGCAATATCACGAAAAAGGGTGTTGTTGTTTTGAATATCACCATGACTGTGATTTGGCCATAAAAAAAAAAAAAAAATTACTAGTAGTGCATTTACAGAGGACTATTGGGTAATTGCACTGGAACAAACATTAAAAACACACCGTTTTAAAATATAGCCACAAAGACAATATTATACGAGTGATAGAACTGCTTAGTAACTTTGTGCAAAGTTACACTACAATTCAAAAGTTTGCTCACCAAGGCTGTATTTATTTGTTCAAAAACAGTAATGAAACAGTATTACAATTTAACATAGCTTTTTTCTATTTATCTATATTGTTTTTTTTGTTTTAAATTTAAAATGTATTCCTATGATGGCTAAGCTGCATTTTCAGGCATCATTACTCCAGCCTTCAGTGTCACGATCCTTCAAAAACATGCTGATTTGCTGCTCAAGGAACATTTCTTATTATTGTCAATGTTGACGACTTGTACACTAGGTATGACTCGAAATGCATTTCTTTTAGCATTCTTTGATGAATAGAACGTTCAAATGAACAGCATTTATTTGAAATATATATATATATATATATATATATATATATATATATATATATATATATATATATATATATATATATATATATATATATATAGCTGGGCATAGGGGCTGGGTAAAAAATATCGATTTCTCATTTTTAGAGAATCGATATATAGAGAATTCTCATATTCTCAGTTACAGCGCCAAATAAACATCAATGAGCATCTGAAAGTGTGTTAAAATATAGAATACAACTTCGAAATCCGTATCATGTAACGTGGTATCGCTCAATCAGTGTTTCCGTGGAAAGACGTCAGTTAAACAGCAAGTAAACAATGGCATGTAACGTCACATTTACCTCAGAAAAAAACATTAAACTTAGTAACTTAGTCAGTTAGTCTGCTAGAAAAAATAACTCTAGAGAGGAGAATTTTGCGAAATATATGCACCATATTACATATTCATTATAATTTTTAATGTTCTTCAATATTTAATGCATGTTTGAATAAATCTGGCAAGTTTTTATGACAGCCATCATTTAAATGTTTATATTTCATATAACTTTCTTATTATAAAAATAAATAAGTGCAATTTAAGTCTTTTTCGAATTGCAAGCTTGTGAATCGAAATCAAATCGAATTGTGAAATTTGTGTCAATACCCAGCCCTAATATATATAATCTTTCACCTCCTGTCATGACCATGTATTGTAAACCTGGTTAACCCGTGGGTCATGGTTTTGCGGATTAGCATTTGGAAGTTACAGTAGTTAGCCCTTGCTGGTAGATACTGTAACTACACTATTATATTATTTTCATTGACGGCTATTCAAAAGTGTATTCTAATTAAATAGCCCCCCCCCCCTCGCAATAGCATAAATTCCAGAATTGTCATTAAAGATGTTTGTAGATAAATGAGAGAGCACTAATAAATTCTAATCATGTTAATGCTAATAACAAGCATTAACAGGCGTATGGTTTCAGGCGTATGTTTTTTTCCCCTAAAAATAGTGAAGCAAAGTTATGAGTGCTCTTTTTGTGTCAGAGAGCACTGGGAGTAGAATGTATTTCAGAGAATCTGAACATAGTTGGAGAGAATGTGAGTATGTGCTGACTGTGTGAGCATGCTCTATTTTCATAGGCCATATGTTTCTGTTTAAACTGTTTTAAAGGGGTGGAGCATCATTTGATTGGCATCTGTTTCCCCTTTCTCTTTTGCCCCACCCCTTGAGCCTTTAGCTCTTGGTTTATTTTCCTCATCTCATCTTTCACTCCTTTCGTCAGCTACCCCTTTTCCTTTTCTCTCTGTCCTTTTTTTCCCCCTTTGCTCCATTTCTTTATTCAGTCAGGCCTCTGTCCTGCTGCAGAAGGGATCTGAACCTCTTAAAGGAGATGCCAGAGCCCATATGAGTCTTGTCGTTGGTTGGACCCCTGGGCCCAGGGCCGGTAGGATGTGCTTCAGGTTGAACTGTGCTTGCTCAAAAGCTTTTACCTTGGAACTTTAAGGCGGGATGAAACTCGATGAATAGTAGGATTTGTTGTACCTGAGGCTTTTGAATGTTGAGACATTAACTCCACATATTTGAGCCTCTTTGGGCCTGTGTTCTTATTGATTCCTTGGATGACCCTTGATCTGCTACCACGTGCTGATTGGCTGGGGCTGTGTTGGTGTTGGTGAATGGCGCGGCGTAGTTCAGGTGGACACGGGCGGGGAGGCAGCTGGCTCACGGCCTGTTTTTTTCCATCATCCTCAGGGAAAGAGCGTGGAGAAGCCTTGGGTGCAGAGGGGTGTATGTGTGTGTATGTGGTGACGGCAGACTATCAGCGTCAAGAGAATACAGAAATCAGCCTGAAAGCAGGAGAGAGAGTGGAGGTGATTGAAAAGAGTGAGAGCGGTGAGTGACACACATTCATAACATACATAGGCTACATTACATATTCTCATATGTACAGTGGGGTCCAAAAGTCCAAGACCATGCTTGAAAATGCTTGTATTTTGCATTTTATAATGTAATGCAACATTTTTAATTACTTATAACTTATTTTAATAACATTACATTTTGAGTGAAAAGTTGAAAAAAAGAACATGAATTTCAGAATGTCTTTGTATTTGATTATTCTCTCTTTTGCACTCAAGCTGCGTGAACTCCACAAGTTTGTCTAAAATCAGATAATCTTGTTCTGCTGCATGATTTGAGATTAGTTTTTAAAGGAAGTTGTGCTTATTTTTAAAATTATTTTATGACCTTTTTGGAAGCTAAATGAGAGAACAAGGATATATGACTACCACAAAATGACCAATTTAATTCAAAAGACATGCAAAAAGCCTTAAAGGTATCATGGATCACCTTCACAGAAAAACTAGTCAAATTAGTTCTGTCATGACAACTGTCTGAGAGATTGGCATGGTAATGGATGTGGTCTGGGCGGAATAGATCTGCTATGCTGCTGCTCCTGCAGAGCAAGTACAGAGACTTGCTATTGCCAATCCATTCACAGACTTGCTGCTGTGAGCATTCCGGTATAAGACATGCTGCTGCTGCACATATAACATACATGAAATAACTCCTGTAGCAGATCTATACAGGTGGAGCTGGGGTTTTAGAAAGCGCACTGAAGACTGCTAACAGCATAAAATACCAATGATGCCACAGCGACCAATCAACAGCGCTATGTAGATAACAATGTGATCGCTGACTAATTAAGTTAAGGACCAATCAGCCTGCGCCATCTAGAGTTTCATGACAGAACTTTGTATTTTGACACTACAACTATTTGGATGTTGGAAAATTTGTATCACAACATGAGTTATTGTCAAGGTTTCTAAGTAAGCATTGCTTGGTGTACTAGAGTTTAAATGAACAATTGCTTGGTTTACTAGAGAAATGGAATGTTTTCAGCCTACAATGTGTGTTTGAAACAAATAGCATGTTTGAAGAGAATTCAGAATTACCTTTTTACTGAAATACTGCGTTGAAATTTGCAAATAAACGTACACATGCAAAGACAGAGAATTAAACAAGCAGTTGTGAGGAAATCAATGATATTGAGTCATTTTGGAGCAGTAGAAGAGTTGCATGGGTGTGTGTCCCACCACAGCCAGCGCGTTGTACTTGAGTGAAGGACTTTAGACTGTCTTAATGGATCCTCCAGAATATTTCCTCTGCAGAAAAAGTGCACGCTCATATGCGTATGTGCACTTGTTTGTGTAGATGTCTTTGTGTGAGTGTGTGTTGCTGAAATCTTTATGTTTAAGTCTTTATGAGCTTAAAACACTATACTCTCTCTCTTCCACTGACTGTTCTTTTTTTTGCCGTGTCTGATTCCCCTTCCTCATTAGTGACAAATATCTGTGAAATTGTCTCTCTATCTTATATTTGTTTGGAATATTCTGATTCTGTCCTTTAACACACACACACACACACACACACACACACACACACACACACACACACACACACACACACACACACACACACGTGCAGTATATGCCAACAAAAAGAATGCAGAAGTACTCTGTAGAAGTAATCTGGAGTACTGAACTTAAATGAGCAATTTATATGTGTATGTGTCTCATATTTCCTCAGTATATGATGCTTGTAAAGGTCCTTAAAGGCACAATATGTATGAATTTCGTAATAATTTATCCAAAAATCACTTGCACAGTGTGATATATTTCCTGCAGTTGTGTACTTACAATATCCCAAAAGTCTCCAAAGATTTTTTATTTCAGAGAAATTCCAATTTTAAATAAGTGGCCGTCCCGGAAAAAAATGTCGCCTGTCAATGACGCAATATCCGCGCTATCCTCGGTTTCCGCTCGAACTGCCATAGCCATGACGTAACCATGGCGACAGACGTGGACAACTAGGTGTGTACGTTACGTGCGTAACGTTTAGCGGCATGCAGTTCTTGTTTCGTTCAAACATAGACCATGGCAATCAGACTTTGGGGCAAACAAGGAGAACTAAAATAAGGATCATCAGCGTGGCGTTTTTGAGATGCCGAGAGCTCCATTCCCGCGACTAACTTGGACTTGACAGAGCTTCACGAGTCACGACTTGACAGCTTTATTAGACAGGTGAGCAAATGTAGGCTACATAAAACAAATCAATGATATATAACGTTAGCTCAACATGATGAAATGTTAGAAATGGAATATGGTCAGCAGTTATTCTAATGTTGATCTAGCTTAACGTTAACGTTACTGCTAGTTTCGCATTGCAAACGAACTAACACGTAGAATAACATAATAACTTTCAACACACATTTAAATGCGTTTGGTGTGATAGTGTAATTTTAGACCAAGTGAAGCAGCGCTGCGTTACCTCACAAGTTTAATTCATCTAATAAACTGTCCTGTGTGAGTAATCCAGCACCTGCGGGTAGATCGGTAGAATTAAATGTCCTTATTCCTTTATATCCGCGGGACTCGCGCGTGAATTCTGTCTCTAGCAATCGCGACCTGCTTTATACCACTGTAATGTTAAAAAACGTGAATGTTTTGCACTGAGCACTCATCCATAAAAAATTATTAGATCCTCCAGCTCCACAGCAAGTCCCATCATTCAGTGCTCGTCACTGCGTCATAAACATACGCCTTTGTTATTGTTGGAAACTGCACCCTCTAGTGGCAAAAAATATTACATAGTGTGCCTTTAAGAGATTCTTTTTACACAGCATAATACACTGTGGATCTGGCAACCTAGTTTTGTTTGCTCTAATGAGTGTTTCACACTGTGAGCACTAACTCAAGGCAGGTGTGTATAACTATAGTGACAACGTTCTTGTGATAAGCATAAACCACAAAAATATTTATGCTTATCACAAGAACATTGTCACTATAGTTACACACAAAGGTATAAATTACATTTGAAAATACATTAAAATTAAAACGGTTTTAAATTGTAATAATATTTCCCAATATTTGTTTTTACTGTATTTGTAATCAGATAAATGCAGCGTGATAATGAGCATAATAGACTTCTTTAAAAATTAAAAAAGTCTTAACCCCAAACATTTGAACGGTAAAACGTAGGTGTAAGCATTAAAAATATTTGATATTGTTAATATCTGAAGTTAAAATTAAGAAGGTATAGTTCAGGTAAATGTTTCATAGTCCCTCCCAATAAAATTTCTTATAAAGTATGAGACTTGCACATCAATAAAGATCATCATAGCTTTGAAATGTAACTATAGGGGTACAACATTCATATTCATACTTTGCTTCACCTCTATCCACCAAGGGTTTCTCGGTCTTTTAATGGTTTCTATTACATTAATCACAGATGCATTTTGCCAAATCCTTTGTCCTTAAAAATAATGTTTAATTATCTGAATTTTTTTTGTTTATGTTTATGTGCTCAGGACTATTAAGACAGAGGGGATGTGACCCAATTCAAAAGAACAGCTGGAATCAGTTACATCAGTGGTATGTGCTCACTGAATATCTCTCTCTCTCTCTCTCTCTCTCTCTCTCTCTCTCTCTCTCTCTCTCTCTCTCTCTCTCTCTTTAGGGTGGTGGTTTGTAAGAACAGATGAAGAACAAGGTTGGGTTCCTGCAACATACCTTGTCTCTCTCACAGGGCGTCGAGACAGCCACAGAGCAACGAATGGAGAGAGTAAGGCAAAGATACACTGCTAAACTACATATTTATTCACCCACGCTGCTGCTAAACTGATTTAAGAACCGTTGAAGAAACAAGGCACATCTTTTACAGCAGATATCAGAGCTGCTGGCTTTTGTAAAACACAAGCAGCTGCCAAATGTTCTGTTTTTCTTTGTCTTGCGCAACTCTTAACAGTTTCCATCCATTGGCTTCACGAGATTTATGGGTGAAAACTGTTGGTTAAGTCTGTTATGGATGCAAGTTCATGCCATGTCAGCACATAGAGTCTTGCCTGGATGAAAACCATTCAGTCATCAGATCGTAGTCTAGGGACACACACACACACACACACACACACACACACACACACACACAAACACACACACACACACACACACACACACACACACTTACTTTTCTTGGAGCATTTAACAGCCTGGGAGTGGAAATTCCAGCAAAGACTTCAGATTTTCCATCTCTTGGTCCAGAAGGCTTTTCGGGTACAACTGGGTCCAACACATGCTGACCAATATTACAGAGAGAGAGAATATAACTAGAGGTGGAGACTAGATTCTGCAGTGTCTGCATGTTTTGATTGTTTTTTCCACTGCAAAATGAAAATCGCAAAAAAATAGACACAAGCATTACATAAAGTAGCCCACATGATTTATTTTCACTTTATAGGTATGCTTAAATTATTTATGAATGTTATTACATTAGACAACAAAATATAAAACCATGTATTTTAAATAAATATATCACAAACAACCCTTTATTCAAAACATTTCACAAAGTTTGTTCAGTTTGATATGATAAAACGGACATACTGTTCGAAATGAAGGCAAAAGGGATTTCTTGTTGTCAGATCTCATTGGAACATGTTCTAGTTAATGTGATGAACTTCACCTGTATGAACTGACTTCGTAAATCCACTGACTTTTGAACCAGTTGGTTAAAAGTTATTGCAAAAAAAAATCTGTCACAGCACTTTTAAAAACTTTGACACTCAGAAAATGTACTACAGGAGAAAAGGTGTAACAAATAATACAAGGTTTGATATTTGCATATAAAATTCAATAAGGATTTCCACACTGTGCTTAATCCTGGGTTATCATCATTCTAAACTTTTAACGGCGGGTAAAGGAAGCACCGCTTTTGCAGAGTTGGCAATGTTAGCGGCTTTATGTAAACAGGTTGAGTTCATCCAATCATTGAAACTGCACTGCAAATATGCAGAAAAGAATATTAACCCAGGGTTTAGGGATGTACAATGTGAAACATCGTTTTATGAATATCCAGGATTAATTGTAACCCCGGGTAAATTATGAGCAGTGTGAAACGCGAAGCAAGATATGCCAGGATTCCTAGAAAATGACCTAGAGTTAACTTTGTTAAGTGTTAAAAGCCCTGATGAAATGTTTAAATGTGACTGTAAGTGTCGAATAATTTTGAGGGTACTATATGTGTAACATGTGGCTTTAGTAGTTAGCACATGATGATCCAAAATAACAGTCTTTAATGACAAATCTGAGGAAAAACACAACTACATAATTCAAATACAACACAGAACCAAGAACTGAGAAAACTAGTGTGTTAAATACACAGGGAGTAATGAGGTAACGCAAGGAAAAACAGATGAAAGTAATCAGTAACTAAAAAAAAACAAGGATCAGGAACACAGGCAAATGGGCACTGGGAGAACCAAACTAAAACACACTGAAACTTAACAGAACCAAAGCATACACGTGAGTATTAGTAGACATGCAAGACACCTACACAGATTTAAAATTTATTTATTCTATGCTTTTTTCTCCTCTGTAAGTCTAAGCATTGCATTCGGTTGTCTTTGTTAGTATCCAGTTGCAGGACAGTATAGACTACAATGTGCTCTCTTTCCTCTTTTGTTCGTAGCAGAGTGGTATATTACAGTTCAGCCCTTCAGCAGTTCGAGTCAGGATGAGCTGGGCTTTGAGAGTGGCGTCATTGTTGAGGTCATCCAGAGGAATCTGGAGGGCTGGTGGTTCATACGGTAAACTCTTCTTCCACATGTTTATTCTTCTCTTTGAGCTACTTTAATATGCTTTGGTTTCTTTTGCTGGAAATTACTCTGTATTTATTGGGTTTCTGCAGAAACAGTAAATGCGATTATAAAATTTGCTAGGTGAGCAGTCAGCAATGTAAACAACTGGAAAAAACACTCACTTAATTGTCTCCTATAGGATTTCATCGAACTCTCTTTTTTGACATCCTTGCCTCTTTGATCTATACTAGTCACAGGAAGATCGGAAATATTAGGCAGTATTGTTATATTATGCAAGGTTGTTATATTTTTAAAAATGTAAATTTATGACAAGTTATTTACAGTATTTAAAGTAATTTATTTGATGGTAAAGCTGAATGTTCAGGATCCATTTCTCCAGTCTTCAGTGTCACATGATCCTTCACAAAACATTCTAAAGCTACATTTAGGCTGCAGGTAAAAGTGGCCAGAATACTTTTTTTGCTCACATGTGACTCAGATCTGTTTAGTCTCATGACAGTGTGAACGGCACAACCCACATGGAATCTGATATTTTCAATTCTGATTTGCGCCACTTCCATATGTGGAACTTAATCCAATACAGGTCAGATGTTTTGCAGTGCGACCTCAGTCTGAACAGTCATATTGGTATTCATGTGACTTTTACGTCACTCTAGAGAGCATCATTCATCACAATTCGGCCTCATGGGAGTCACTTAAAAGATTTTACACTTCTGAAATTATCAAGACAGTTGGGAAAGGTATCAGAAATTATAAGTATTACAGAGTTAAAAACAATTTTTTCACATCCTCGTCTTTGTTTTTAATATTGCCTGCACATAAATTCACTGGCTTCCACGATAGATCACACTATAAATAAATGTGTAATCACTTACTTTAATGTCCTCCATGTTTACTTCTGTATACAGCGTGCGTGACATCTATTTATTGTTTTTTTGCTGCATGTGGGACAGTCCAGGACCATGATCTGTTCACAGTGGAATCTGATATTGGCCACATTTAAAACAACAATGTAAACAGCTATACAAAAAAATCGGATCTGAGTACTAAGGCTTGTAGAGTGAACGTAGCCTAATATGCTGATTAGGTACTCAAGAAACATTTCTTATTCATCTGTGTTGAAAACAGTGGTGCTGCCTAATATTTTTGTGGAAACCGTGAGGTTTTACCTTTTTTTCTCAGGCCTCATTCTTGAAGAGAAAGTTCCATAGAACAGCATTTTTATTATTTTGAAATATAATTTTTTTGTTACATTATAAATGCCTTTACTGTCACTTTTGAGCCATTTAATCTTTGCTAAAAGAAGGAATAATTAAATTAATAATTTAAAATTGTTTAAAAAAAATCTTTACTTCTGACCCCAAACTTTTGAACTGTACTTGTTTTTTTGGGGCATGTGCATTATCTCTCTCTTTCTATGGTTTCCCCTCTCAGTTATGGTGGTAAGGAGGGATGGGCCCCAGCTGCTTACCTGAGAAAAATGCAAGATGGTGTCATGGCTGGTAACCAGGCAACAGAGACAAATAAACTAGCTGTGCATAGTCAGGTGGAAATCATCGGAAACCTTATGGAGATCAGCAACCTCCTGAACAAGAAACCCGTTAACGAACGGCACTCGCATACACAACCTGACACCAATGCACACCTTAACAGCAACACACTAATACATTCAGCAAACACATACATGCACTCGCAGACTGACACATATACACAGCTCAACGGCGATGCAGAGCAGACTGATGCTTACAGTAACAATACACACACGGATAGCAACAGCAGCATTAGCACAGCTGCTAACATGGGCAGCAGTAGCTCAGAGAGAGACTCGGATGATCAGGTCAACCAGCACATAGACTCGAGTGTGCATCTGTCTGTCTCAGATAGCAGTGTGTCTGTGTCAGTGCCAGATGCTTGTGTATCTGCGTCTGTTTCTGAAGCAAATGTGTCTTCAACACCATCCGCACTAAAGACCAAAACTGTCCCTCCATCTCCTGCCATTGCACGAGTCGCACCTCAGAGATTCCACAGCGTTGAGACCAGTGAGATTCTTTCTTTCATTCATTTTTTTCTTTCCTTTTTTGTCATTTTTTCTTTTATTTCCTTTCTCTTTAAATTTCTCTTGCTCTTTTCCTTTCTACCTCTTTTAATTGTTTATAATGTTGTTCTTTCGTGTAATGTGTTAAAGATAGTTAGACTTTTTCATTTTGTGCTTTGATTTGTTTTCCCTTTGAATCCAGGATCCCCATCAAACAATCAAAAACCACCTCCCCGTCGAGAAAACAGCCTGGTCAGTATGTTTCTCTCATTTTCCCTTTCTCTTTTCTTCTCCTCTTTCTCTCCATTGCACACAACACACACAAATAGGTAATTTTGTGGTTTATATTATGCTGAACAGCATATTCTTCTCTTCACGTTCAGGGATTTCAGTTACCGCAGCCCCCAGATCCCCCTACTGTTGAAGCCGAGTATTACACCATCGCTGAGTTCCGGTCCTGCTTGACAGATGGGATCAGTTTCAACGGAGGACAGAAAGCTGACGTACGACACTGTTCAGTTGCCTACATGGAATTATTTGTCATTTACAGTTTAGGGGTTTTGGAGAATAATACACTACCATTCAAAGATTTGAGGTCAGTAGGCTACAGTTTTTTTGAGAGAAAGAAATGAATAATTCAGCAAGGATGCATTAAATTGGTCAAAAGTGACAGTAAAGACATTTATATTGTCACAAATGATTTTGATTTCAAATACTATAAATGCTGTTCTTTTGAACTTTTATTTATTTATTAAAGAATCCTAAAATAAATGTACCAGTTTCTATAAAGATATATTAAGCAGCAAAAACAACATTGATAATAATAAATGTTTCTGGAGCACGAAATCAGCATATTGGAATGATTTCCGAAGGATTTTGTGACACTGAAGATGCTGAAAATGTAATTGTTGATATTGACATCACATTAAAATATATTAAAACAGTTAATTTAAATCATAAAAATATTTTTCAATATCACAAAATAAATGCAGGCTTGGTGAGCATAATAAAAGTTATTTCAAAACAAAAACTTTTTTCAAAAATATAAAATAAAATCTTACAGACACCGAACTTTTAAACATTAGTGATGTTTAGTAGTTTTTGCGAAAATGCCTTTTTTTTATATAGTTAAAAATTTTTTTATTCTTTATCAGTGTAAAAAAAAAAAGCTACAATATTCACTAGAGTCAAAAGTGTACCTACTGAGCCCAATGTTCCCTATTAGCTGCATATAACACTACATATAAGTATATCTATGAAGACCTAAAGGCTGTGTATATTTACAGGTCATTGAGAAGAACTCTGGAGGCTGGTGGTATGTCCAGATTGGAGAGAAGGAGGGTTGGGCCCCTTGTTCCTACATTGACAAACGCAAGAAGCCCACCTTGAACCGCCAAACTAGTACATTGACCCGCCCCAAGGTCCCACCTCCTGCTCCGCCAATCAAAAAGCAGAACTCGCTTCCATGTGTTGAGTCTGAGGTTGTGAGCCTAGCAAGTCCACGAGTGTATGAGGAACCAGAATATGATGTTCCAGCAGTGGGCCTTGAATTTGACCCCGAGCTGGAGTTTCTCCGAGGAGACGCACCGACTAAAGCCCCTCCTCCTCTATGTCAGCGCATCGTTTCCTTCACATTGGGCGAGGGGGATGAAGAGGATAATGAGGGTGTATATGCGAACGGTGGCTTCAGATCTGTTCCACAGTGTAAGGACAGTTACTCTGACATATACTCTCCCTCTGCGGCCCATCGGGCATCTATGTGGGATCCACCGGAATATGACGCCCCTACAATCGAGCCCAGCATTGACACCAATACGACACTCTACGCACACTCAAAGCAACCTTACCTCAAACAGCAGGCTGATGAGTCTAAATGCAAACCATCCGTCCGTCCGAAACCCGCAAACCAAGACTGTAGTTCCCTCAGAAGCCCCCGAAACATGGAGCAACCAGGCCGGATGCAGTTCAGGACCTCCTGCACATCTGAGGAGTCAGAAAATGGCTCATGGGATGATTTCCAGATGAGATTCTCAGATCCATCTTCCCTCCTGTACCGCACTACTGCAGCGTACCAACGAGAAGAGTCGTGTGAGCTCAGCTTTCCTGCGGGAGTGCCGGTGGAGGTGCTGGAGAAGCAGGAGAGTGGCTGGTGGTTTGTCCGCTGGGGGAACGAAGAGGGATGGGCACCCACTTACTATCTACAGCCAATCAAAAGCTCAGAAACAAGTGGTATAGAAGCCAAAACCACCGAGAAGGTTAATTCTGAGACATCTTGGTGTGCAGCTCCTGAGTTGGAGATTTCGGTGCAAGTAGATGTTGGAAAGATGGGTAAATGTGTAAGTTTGGAGAAGAACGAGCAGCGTGTTAACCAAAGCCTGAAGGGCGGACACAGATCTAACCAGCAGAACTGCAGGGTTGGCGTGAAGCAGCTCGCTGTCAGACCTCAGAACGTCCTTAAGGACAACACTAATACGCACACAACTCCCATAGGATGGAGGAACGACATGGTGACTAATCATGTCTCACTACATAGCTACAATGACCAAACATCCTCTTCCTGTGTAGGTAATACCGAGAGCATGAGGCGTAAGGTACCGGTGTCAATGGTGAAGCCTAAACCTCATCTGATCCACAACAACCTGCGCGAGGAGTACGTTTCTATTGCCGATTACTACGGTGATGCAGAGACCATGAGCTTCCTTGCAGGTACAAGGCTGGAGGTCCTGGAGAGAAACCCTAATGGATGGTGGTTCTGCCGTGTGCTCGACACGGCTAAAACACGTAAGGGATGGGTGCCCTCCAACTTCCTGGAGAGGAGGAGCTAGTGTTCTTTGATTCTGCCATCAGAAACAAAAAAGGATACCAGAATAAATGAACAGCATTCATTTTAAACACTCTATCTTGACCTTGACCCCAATCAAAACATGTTTTCTTTTTATTTCATATGAGACATGGCCTTCTCTGTTCACAAAATCAAAGGAAACAAAACGAGCAAGTCCCAACTGTTGATTGACACCATGTTTATATGCTGTATTCTCCCGTTTCTGCTGGATGATGTGATTTTATTGTCACTGAACAGGCTTTTAGTTATTGTTATTTTAGTTATTTAGCTAGCTGGTCTTGATGTGCTGCAGAAGGCTTCTTTTAAAATTAATTTTTGTTTTACTAAATAAATATATCACGGTCTGTTTACAGACTATATGCACTTTCAGAATGTCTGTCTGTCTGTCGATCTATCTGTAAATGTCTCTTTGTTTGTGTAATTAAACATGGTGCTACTCCTATTAAATCACTTCATTTTCAAACCGAGTCTTATAATAAATGTCCAAGTGCTGTTTTCCATCTTAATCACAATAACTTGATGGTCTCTGTGTGTTTGTGTCTGTGCATTAATATATAAATCAGTTAGTAAGTCGTCAATCACTGCATTTTTCACAAAAAAAACAAGGTAAACAAGCATGTATACAGATTACAAATGCTTAAAATAAAAACACAATTGCAAGTGATAAAAACCTTTTAAATAAAATCTATAATCAGATTTATATATTCACAGTAACAATAAATAACAACAAGCTCTGTTATTGGATATCAGTTTTATTTCACAATGATCATAGATAAAAGTTATTGGCACTTACAATATTGTGAATGTCTACTTTGGTATGTGAAGGATTACAAATTTATTAAATGTTTTAGTTTAGTTTCAACAGTATTTTAACTGAGAAAGTGCACACAGTGTTTACCATTTTGAGTATTTAGGAAGATTAAGTCAAGCAATTCAGGTGTCTGACCTTAGCTTTTGTCTCTCATGATAATGTGAAGGTATACAATCGGGCTGAGTGGATTACCATCTCACACTGTTATGCTGATGAGATCAGGAAGAGTTCACTCCTGTACTTCATTTACATGCTTTGTTTAGATTGTCTTCACCTCTATGCAGGGGCGCCGCTAAGGGGGGGAAAGTTATGACGATTCTAAGGTCCCACACACTTTTAGGGACCCCCGAAATCGATTTTATTAATTTAACGGGTGCAGTAGTAGGGGCCTTACCTCATATTTTTTCATGGGGCCCAAAATCCCTGGCTGCACCCCTGCCTCTATGTAACTCCTCCTCCATTCAAGGTATACCACACAGACTGTATTTTGCCTGAGTTAGACTAGTTTGGGACTACAGCTGCCTACTGCTCGTTTCTCAATAAAGAATCTAGCTGAAACATATCCCAACGTTTCCTGGTCTGCGCTTCTGAGTTTTCCTACACTTGAGAAGAAAAAGGTTTTCAACAGATGGTGCCGTAACCCGGATAGAGATACTCACCAGAATCCAGATTGAAACTTCAAGCTCAACAAAGAATCTCAACAAAGAATGAACTTTCTGACTGAATTCCAGAACTGAATCTCAACAAAGAATTAACCTTTCTGACTGAGTTTTCCAGACGGAATTTTTCTGTACAGCTAACGTTTTGTTGAGTATCACTCTATTCAAAGAACCACTGCAGACCAGTACAAATGTGTTATCCTCTGCCCGGTCAGAGAAGAGTTATTTGGAGATGAAAGTTTATCCTCTGTTTCAGGCAGGGAAGATTAGCATTACGTGTTAATATTGGTTAACCTCTGTTCAGGCAGGGAAGATTAGCATCACAAGCTAATATTTGGTGTTGAGTGTACCCTCTGTTGATCAGAGAAGTTTTAGTGTTTTTGATTGTGATATCAAAGAAATCCACAAAATGGTTGGAAGGAATGCTAGGCTGGTTCCAACTACTGAGAAACGTGGACTAGCTAGCCCGTTGAGGTCAGATAGTGAATTTAAAACACTGTTAGGAGAACAAATGAACCTAATAGTCACTGAGAAATTTAGAAAAGAACTAACGCAGAAATATGAGATTCATCCAGACAAAACTTGGTCGGTAGATGAGTGTAAAAAAGTACTAGCATGTATTCGCAAGAACAATGTGAAAGGCATAATCTGTTGCCATAGAGAATTTGGTTTAGCACTAGCTACAGAACAGTCTAAACGCAACTCAGAGCTAGAGAAACAGATCAATGAGCTTCGTGCTAAAGTTTCCTCTTTGACCAAGAAATTGAACGGCAACAAAGCTATAGGAAAAACTGATGTAGAAGTTGTTAGTCAGTCGGATAACATTTATCCTGACTTACAAGCGTTCTTTGAAACAGATGTAGCTCTCCAATCAGTAACTGATGTGCATGTAAATTCAGTGAATTTTGTGTGGTGCTAGAAGAAGATCTCAGGGAATTGAGGGAAATTAAAGTGTTTCTACCAACCCTCCTGTTGTCCAAATACAAACTGTCGCAAAAGCACTTGGACCTAAAGATATTGAGCGACTATCTCAGAGCTCACCCTCAGCACGCACACAGTTTTCTGAATTTAGAAGAGCATTGATCAGCAAAATGCGTCTATATGACATGTCGTTAACAGAACTCACACAGTTAATGTCTGCATTTAATCTGCAGTGACTTCTGAACCACAGCATGCTAGTAGAAGTGATATGAGAGAAAGTGTTTTGAAAATCCTAAGGAATATCTTAGGAGCCGAAAGAGATTGGTCTAGAATTACTAGCTGTGTACAAAAGAGAGAAGAAACTGTGAGTGAATTTACTGAGAGGTTTTGTCAGTCAGCCGTAACTTACAGTGGAATAGTGGATAATTCTGAAAGCGTGCTCGATGACAAAGGACCACTAATTCGTATTTGGTCAGATGGCCTTGTAGCCGAATACAGAAGAGCTTTGCCATTCCTAGATCTAACTTGGTCTAACAGTACTCACGGAAGTAACTTAGACAGGCTGCATGGGAAAGAGACTCAGATGTCAAGAAAAGAGTAAAACTTGCAGTAGCCTCCTTTAAGGTTAACACAGAGAATCAGAAACAGAAACGCAAATGTTCTAAGAAAGAGGGCAGTTGTTATTACTGTGGTAAGCACGGACATTGGGGAAAGGAGTGTAGGAAAAACAAAAAGAACTTAAGACAAGTTAACAATGTTACGCAGCTTCTACTCAATCTGCTTGCTACTCTAAACCAACCCCTCCCCTCGTCATTAAACTCGTTGGGCAGCTTGTTGAGGTGTTAACCCTTTGGGCTGTGAGTGCTTAATTTCCCTAGTAACTAACAACAGAGATAAAAGACTTATTTTTGTTTAATAGAACAAAAGGAAAGTGACTGTCTCAGCCTTCCTTTAGGGGACACTGTTTAAGTAGACTCACAGCCTTAAATGTTATTCTACTGCACAGGCCTTTCATCAGTAAAAGTGTTAGGTCAGACTGTAAACGTAAAATGCCCTCATGCAGTGTCCACACTAATGAATCAAGCAAAAGTAACTTCTGTCACCTCCTCAGTTGGGGAAATTGGTTAACTACCTTAACAGCCCGAAACATTGTTTTACAGCGTGTACCAGTCACAAACACATCCTCATGTATGATGTCTGCAATGCCTGAAGTTGTGTTAGAGGATGAAGGAGAAATGACTCACGATTGTGTTACGCAGATCAAGGTACACACTTCACAGGACAGGTAGTCAAGGAAGTGTCTAGAATGTTGCAAGCCATTAGAGCCTAAGTGGCACGGACCACATCAAGTGATGTTGATTACAGCAGCTGCAGTATTGTGTCAGGGAAAGTAAACCTGGACTTGTCACACTGTAAAGTTGTTCCCCCACCTACAGGGATATGGATAGGACACGGACCAGTGAGGAGCCCAGGGAAGAACCGAATGCAACAGGCGTCAGGGGAGAACCCTGCGGTGAAGACTCCCTCATAGGCCTTCCCCATCCACTAGTCCATCCTCACCTCACTGTTCTTTAGGTGTCAAAGGAATTAAGAAATAGGGAAATAAGGAACAATAGCAGACTCAGAAAAAGATAAAACCCTAGTGTTTGAACAAATACTGCTCTGTCGTCTTTTGTATTTTTTTCTTCCTCTATGCAGATACTACTTGATGGCTGTCCCGGGACCCATACGCACCAACCTCCTCACCTGCGTATGAAGCCACAACCTCAAGAAAACAACTAGACCCACTTCCGAGCCAACTATCACAAAAGAAAAAAAGAAAAACACAACGCAGAGACCCACTTACGGAACCTTCAGTCATCCATCAACATGATAAAGATTGTCGTACTACTAAACATCATGGACATCGCACAAAGTGTAGACTCCAGAAACAACATATTCTTAGAGCTGATGAATATGTCAAAAATGACTTGTTTGCTGGAAAGAACGTTGCAGGCCACACCCGAAGATGGCTACTGTTATGATGTGCTTTTGTGTCCTGTCGTGTTTGGTGGTTCCCTGTCTTGTCATTTGGTTGTCCCAGGTGTTTCTTGTTGGTTCCGCCCCCTCGTTATCTTGTGAGCTCGTTTGTCCTTATTATTTAAGCCCTGTGTTTCTGGCCTGTGTTTGTGAGTTCTTGTCTATGTTACAAGCAAGTCCTGTTCCTGTTCCTGTTCCTGTTCCTGTTCCTGTTCCTGTTCCTGTTCCTGTTCCTGTTCCTGTTCCTGTTCCTGTTCCTGTTCCTGTTCCTGTTCCTGTTCCTGTCTTGGTATCGTGTATCCTGTTTCCTGAGATTTTGAATTAAAGTGTGCTGCAATTGGATCCAGCTTCTCTAGCTTCTTTCCTGCTTCAACCACGCCACACGTGACAGATACATTCCAGGACTCACTTGTGCACCAACATGGTGGTCCAACAAGACATTCTTGATTTTTCAGCAAAATTACACCAGATGACTGAAGATAACTAATTCTTCCGTAAGTATTTCACGAACCCTAATTGCATGCTTGTTTCTGTGTCAGCATGCAATTACAGATGAACAACACAGATCACGTTATGTGCCTGTAACGATCACAAGTTACGAGAGGACTTTTAAGTGTCTAAATTTGTATTTTGTGAGTTATTTAGAACTCTCAAAGAGGGAAATGTAGGATTACAAATTTATTCAAATGTTTAATTTAGGTTCCGATACAACAGTATTTTTAACTGAGAAAGTGCACACACTGTTTTCCATTTTGAAGCAATCAAAGTTTCGGACATTAACCTCTTGTCACATCTCAAAGGTCAGCTTTTGTTGACCTAATCAGGCTGATTGGATAAGCATCTCAAGGCTCTGAGTTACACTGTTACCTGATGAAATCAGGTAACCAGCTGAATCATGAACTTTCATTGTTTTGTTCAAGAGTCCCCTCCTCTATGTAATTAATCTCACCCCCTTGAAATGTATATAAACTGCAACGGAAAGTTCCTTTAGTTAGACTTGGATGAAATGCTCTACAGCGATGCAACCACGACTTCTGAATAAAGAATCCTGTTGAAAGATATCCCAACGTCTCATGGTCTGCGCTTCTGAGTTTTCCTACACTTGAGAAGAAAAAAAGTTCACAACATATGCAAAAACATTTCTAGTCTTACAGTTTATTGTTTTGTTGAAAAAACAGATCAAATCCACAATGCAGTTCATAGATTCGGCCTCTGAATTGATTTAAAGTCAAATAAATATTTATTTCCTGATAAATGTGAATAGTTGGTGGGGGAACAAACATTGAAAAAAAATATGTGAAAAGTTTTGTATGAAGTTCCTAAGGCATTATCAAACTGAAAATCACAATTAGTCTCATAGTACCTTGACCTTCCATTGTGCACATCTAGCCATAAGATTTATGATTTATAGAATCTGAGATTATATTCATGTCATGTATTAATATTGTGCCATTTGCATATGCACAGTCACTTCTGGGTTTTCTCTGCATTTTTGGTTAGTCTTTTTAAGCAGCCATTTAGTGCTTCTTCCTTGCAGAGATCAAACAAGCAGTTTTGTAAATGGACATGTGGGAAATCCTTTTGGAACAGGAAAATGACCTGTTAAGGGCCTCTTCAGAACCATCCAGGTATTGGGATCCTGTTTGTTGCCAAGTTACATGCTGCGGTAAATTTTGATGATGTCTCTGATTGGGCTGCGACACATGGGGCAACACGGGTTTGACATCTCCGTCAGCTTGCCACCACACACTGAGCACACACACATGTGTCCGCACGCATACAGCACTGAGTCCACTGCCCTCTCACAGCAAATCAAACACTCCTCACCAGTAATCGCACAGCATGATGGGGTATTTGGAGATTCTGAGGACAGTGAACTGAATGTTGTCCCTGGTGACCACAACAACCACATAGAAAACCGCAATGAGAACAACATAAAAGAATTTGGTGAATCAACAAAAGAATAACAATGAGAGACAGGAACACACCTGCAGAACTGCTGAGGCTCTGTGGGCGGAGCTTAAAGATGTCAGTAAAGCCCATGACTGCTGTCCTGTGTCTCTGATTGGCCGAGGTGTGACTGGCATCACTAAAGATGGACCTCTGTGTTTCTGAACTGGATGCAGTGTAACCAAAGGATGTGCCTAGAAAAAAAAAAAAATTATAAAAATAATTTTTCATCAAATTATATATATATATATATATATAAAATTAAAAATGCATTTAATAATTTTAAATATTAAAAAAGTCAAACATATGCATGACTGCTGTTCAGTACAAAGAATAATTATTATATTATAATAAAAAAAATCTATGATAAAGTTAAAGTAAAAACAAACAAGCATCTTCGCATTATGTCAGAGCATTTCCTTTCTTTTACCCAGTATGCTGATTTGCTTGACGTGAGTGTGTAAATCGAAAATCATCCACAGAGGAGTGGAATTATCCACACACATCTCTCTACAGGCTCTCCCTCCATTATGACTCACAAGCACCTCCCCTTCTGCAGTTGCCCGGAAACCGATGATATCCCCGCCCACAAGTGGTGAAGTCAGGCAGCTAAAAGCCCAAAATTCTTTGCGGTCCAGCAGGTCGTCTGGATTGACCGGCAGGTGCTTTGGGTTAATATGGGCTGGGTTACAGGAAGTGAATCCATAAGACAAAAATCCATTCAGGGCAGATGACCTCAACGAGACCTTTAGGAACACACACTCTCCACAGCGCAACGGCCGATGCGTGAACACCAGAGCACAATCCTCACGTCTGTTATAATAACGCACTGCTATGTGTTCAGTCAGTAAACGCAGACCGTTGCCATGGACACAGTGAAAATGCAAGTCATCATTCAGTTGACGTGACAGCACTGAGTTGAGGGCATTTGGAGAGCTTGAGAAGGATGGCAGACCATCCTGGAGGTCAAGCTCAGAGCAGTTGCTTGACAGATGCCAGTCATCCATCCCTTCATGAGTCAAAGCAGGGCAGAGATATTCAGCTGGCACAATCTTGCTGTCTGTAAAACAAACACACACTGCATTTAAAATCAGAATCATCCTATTATTTTACTAAGCGATTGCACTTACAAGGGACATGAGCCCACCCCCTGTGCCAATAAGCAACTGCCTAGCAACCAACCAGAAAACCCTAGCAACCACAGTTCCATTCTAGTTTCCACTATTGTTACATTTACACTACCGTTCAAAAATGTAACGCCAGGTCTGTCGTGACAACTTTCGGAGGTATTGGCATGGTAATGGTAATGGATATGGCAATGTTAATGCATTTGGTCTTTGCGAAATAGATCTGCTACGCTGCTGCAGAGCAAGTATACAGAGACTTGCTACTTCCAATACATTCACAGACTTGCTGCTGTGAGCATACCGGTATAAGACATGCTGCTGCTGCACATATAACATACATGAAATAACCCCTGTAGCAGATCTATAGAGGTGGAGCTGGGGAAGGTGGAGGGTTTCTGAAAACGCTACCAAATGAGTTAAGGACCAATCAGCCTGCACCATCTGTCATGCCAGAACTTGGTATTAAGATAATTATAACTTATTATTTTTTACAAAAGTAATTGATACTTTTATTCAGCAAGATTACATTAAATTGATCAAAAGCGACTTTTAGCGACAAAAGCGAAAATACAAAAATGTATTTTCAGGTAAACTGTTGTTTTGAACTTTCTATTACAAAAAGAATCCTGGAAAGGAAGGCATCATGGTTTCCACCAAAATATTGAGCAGCACAACTATTTTCAACATTGAAAATAATAATAATGACCATCCACGATAACACCCTAGCACTGTGGCAGTAAGTTTTGCATGGGTAAGCTCAATTCATATTTTCTTCATATATTGTAAAACTCTATTGCTCATGTAGCCTGTAATCAGCAACATCAGTATAATTGCACTGGGTAGTTTTTCATTTTGACCTCAGTCAGTAAGAACTTTGCCATTGGCCATCCACGCTGGACAGCCGCTGATGAGAAAACCAGAGCTTCATTGATGGAAATTACTGGTCTGCTATAACTTTCACAGCAGTCGCATCAGCACAAACGTCCTCAGACGCAGTAGATATTCCTCTCTGTGTTGTTTTAGTTTCCGGGCGTGACGTCGCTGCCATCCACTGAAGTGCCTTCAGCTGACGCTGACTAGTCTGGACAGGAATTATTGAGACATGGAAGCTTCAGTGACACTGGGGTCATGAAACGGAAGATCAAAAGGAAGGAGGCACGTGAATTGGTTCTTTATCAATGTTTTAAATGATTTCTGTCATGCTGATATTTAACATTTAAAATACTCTATCCCTACACAGGAGGAAATTTACTTGTAGGTAATATGTGATGACCTGCAGTACAAGGGACCTTGGATCTAGAAACACTTTAACAAAATGCCAGATGTGGTGTGATCTGCATTAGTAAGAACAGGAGGCGATTTTAGTCACAGCATCTGGCCAGCTGACAAACACATTTTGGAAGCGGCACTGCGGCAGAGGTAATGTGAGAGAGTAAAGTGCGTGCAGATTGCTTGAGGATGGTTCATCTATGAACCAACTATGTCTGTCTATTTATACAGAGGCAAAATGCAACTGAAAATAAGCTTAAATACACATAGAGGATGTTGCTAGCTGGATAACAGAAGCAAAATATGGATTGATGTTTGTGTTTATTTACATGTGTCGTTTTTAAAGCTGAGGTCGGGTTATATAATGAAGGTTAAAATAGTCTAGCTGTCCCAAAGGTTAACTGATATTATACCAATACTGACCCCTGATATCAACACACACACACACACACACACACACACACACACACACACACACACACACACACACACACACACACACACACACACACACACACACACACACACACACACACACAAGACATACTGCTATCTGACTCTATGGAAACATTGACTATTTTTACTCAAATGTAAGAGACAGACAGACAGACAGAGAGAGAGACAGAGAGAAAGAGAGAGAGAGAGAGAGAGAGAGAGAGAGAGAGAGAGAGAGAGAGAGAGAGAGAGAGAGAGAGAGAGAGAGAGAGAGAGAGAGAGAGAGAGAGAGAGAGAGAGAGAGAGAGAGAGAGAGAACGTTTCAGAATAGTGCGATCAAAAAAAGTACTTAAATTGTCAAAAACAGTGTAGGGGAGCGACTAACTAAATGTAAAATTGCAGTTTATTTTACATTGTAATAATTTCACAACATTACTGTTACTAATCAAATACATGCAGCCTTGGTGAGCAAATAAATAAATACTGTAAATAAATATAATAACCTTACTGACCCAAAACTTTTAAACGGTAGTGTATAAAAACCTCTTTTTTTATGTCGTCTTTTGGTAGCGATATACAAAATAATGTCAGATTTAATGAAACAAGATAATATTTAGTGTAAATTTTGTGCATGGGTGGTATTACAACTAAAATTAATTTAGCAAAATGGTAGATTAACAGTAGTTTAACTACTTTAACATATGATAAAGTCACTTTCCAAACACTGTTAACCTTTAGCTGCCAATCAGTTTTTTGGGTGAAGAAAACTGCTGATTAATAATAACAAACAACAAAAACAACTGTTTTCTGAATCTGCATGCATTTACAAATTCCTTAAAAAATAAATAAAGTTTAAGGCATAATTCTTCTCATGGTCTCACAGAATGCTTAATTGGCTTAATTAAACCTGACTTTGTTTCCACAGAATCTCAATAACACAGAATTATGAATGGAATAACTTTGAGTTTCATTGATTTTGTTCAATACAAAAAGTTTTTTCTCACTCTGCCAGCATTCTGGAATTCCCCAGCATACGTTTTTCATTTCTGAAGCGAAAGTGTTGCTAGGCAACATTCCAATCTCTCCAATCTTTTTTCCATTGGGCGGTTTTTATAATTAGGATAAGAGTGTATAAATCTAGGACTCTATTTTTAAATGTTGTGAATTTAAATTGTTTAAATGTGCTCAGCACAGCGAAAAAAAACTGGCCTCTGTGAACTTTACAACTCATCAAGCGATCAGCACAAACTCAGTGAAGCGCAGCTCAGATACTGGCCCACATTACACGCCGACCTGGAGCTCAGCAATTCCACTTGGAGCAAACTCTGAATGGCACATCATCTGATCTGCGTAGAGAGTTATTATTTCAAAGAGATGTCAGACAAACCAACTTCAGGCAGTTTAATGACTTCTTGGTTTAGAACTTGACGGGACATTATAAATTCTTGAAACTTGATATTTCATACAAGAGAAATGTGAACTCACCAAGTAGCTGTACTCCACGTGTCAGCCCGTAAATGTCAATGACCGCCCATACCGGCTCTCCGGCAGGAACACCGCTGAAGAAGAAGATCGGACAGCCGCCGTTAATCCGGTAAAACACTCGTCCTGTGTTATCCAACCAGAAGGAAAGAATGGTTCCTTCTTCACATTTTTCCTCAGGAAGTGCTCGGGCCCAAAATCCCCTCTCGCTGACCAGATCTGGGCAGGCGAACCGCGGCAGCCACGTTGAACACAAGTCTGACGGGTCCACCGTACTGAAACCTACTCGCAGGGCACCACTCCAACATCCCTGTCTCTTTGTGATCTAAAAGAAGAGGCAATAGTCAGAGAAACCGAGGAAGTTAGCTAAAATATTTACAAAAAAAAACTCTGATAAAAGTTATTGTGTGATGCTATAAAAAGAGACCAGCAGAAGCATTTATCAGAAAAGGATTCTTGTTTTTCATTCCCAAACAACCTCATTCACCAGAACAAGATAACGGCACAACCTCACATGTTAGCATTTCTAGCATTCTCTTTCTGTTTTCCCTTCGTCGGGAAAGTTTGAGATGGAGTGATATGAAGGAGGGATATGTGAGGACTATTTTGGGACCACACAGGATGGAATGTTGAAACGGGTGAGAGTTAGGTTACCATACCTTTAGCCTGACCTGCTCGTAGATTCTGATTGGCCGGTTGGTGAAGGTGATGGCATTGCAGAAGCTGGCAATTCGGCGCACGCTGCGCTGCGTCTTGTCCATCACGATCTGAGAGCCTTTAGTGTTGGCATGGAAAGAGAGCGGCAGGAGGGCTGGCATCTGTGGGTATATGCTCGCCTTCAAGGGGTGGCAGTGAAGTTTTTCGCCATCTGAGAAATGGAAGAGAGTTAAATTGCTTCCAAATATTGGAAGCAATTTATTAACGTATTGCCTATATAGGCACTCACAACAGTGTAAATTCTGACTAGCTACTGTTATTACTTAAGAGCTTTGTGCTGTGTTTAGAGATCACAGTGGCTACCATCTCTGAATGAAAATCTTTATCAAGAACAGAGACAACAAAAGAGACACAGAGATAGAGATAGAGAAAGAACGCAGGTTTCTGCTATTCAGGCTGCCAAAAATGAGGTTATGTCTCCACACACACAAATACTTACACATTGGAAAGACATCTCAACTCAACATCAGACTACTTCATTCTTTGATTATACATTTGATTTTATGCCTTGCAAGCTTTTGTTTACTGAACATTGTTGTCATGAACTTTCATTATTTAAACATTTTACCAGGGCAAAATTATAGCTAATGGAGGTTTTGTCACAATTGTAATGTTTGAGAATGGAAGCAGTTTGAATGTGTTAAAAAAAAGTTACATTATAAGGGAATAATTACCAGCTATTGCTACTATATATAAACATAACTTTTAGTGAAATATGTAAATATATAAACATGTTGCTAAAATATTTTTTTGTCATTGCTAAGTATATTTTTTCTGTAGTCGGGTACAACCCAGAAGTACTGAACTGAATAAAAACAAAAACAAATAAATGAATTAACAAATAAATACATGATTGCTATTTTAAACAACTGAAATAATTTGATGTGATTTAGAATTGTAATACGATCAGTTTAATTGATAAACAATTCTGGGATAGTAGATGGTCTTACACTATTCCATGAGGATGAATGAGACAATAAAAAAATAAAAAACCCACATAAACAGCCATTAAAAGTACCAAATGTGATGCACATTGATTCTCACAGACGAAACTGGCTTTTGATCAAACACTTGCTCCTCAACTCCCTTTCATATTTTCCCAGGCCTCTCCAAAGCATTAAGTCAAGGACACAGTCTTGTTACAGAGATATTTTTCTCTTTAATTAACTGCTGTTGACATTTCACTGGGTGTGGGTCTTTAGCTTTTAGTTGCACATCCGAGAGCCAGATTCTGCATACTTCTACTACCACACATAAGCTCTGTGTGGGCAAATGAGGATATGTAGTTGCAGGTGTATGTGAGTGTATTTGTGTATGTGTTAAGAAGGGAATCATGAGACACACACAGCCAAGTGTGACATAAATAGAAATAATATTCTGAGTCTGAGCTCTATGTCATGACAAATACACGTAAACCAATATTGTTTTCATGGTGTGAATTTTTAAACTACATTCTGTTTTACTGATCTAACGATATTTTCTATCCCGTAACACTAACCGTCCCCATATTTTGGGGGACGGTTAGTTGGTTGGCCCTTACAAAAACTGCCCCACACAACCATCAAGTTACCCAGATAACAGGGAATGTTAACGCCGTGGTTCTCTCAAAGTTATGAACAAATCATCCAGTAACGTTAATTAAACATTTGTTCAAAGTTATGTGGTCTCTATAATGTTAGCACAAATATTACTTGTACATTGTTGATGGAACGTTTTATTTTTTACTGAAATATTTAGTTGGATGTTCGTCTAAAGTTTTAAAGAGAACATTCCGAGAACATTCAAAAGTAACATTCCCATTATGTTTGGAAAATAATGCAATGGAATGTTCCATTAACATTTGCATAACCAAGATAAAACATTTTTGAAACATTTAAATAAGACATTTTGAACATCCAGGAACATTCAGAAATACAATTTTTTATAACTTAATGGGAACGTTAGCAAAACATTATTTGAACAAATATTTGATAGCTGGGTAATCACTAATCACAGATTCCAATATCCCTTAATTTTCCACTTGGTTCGAAGAGATGTTAGGGATTTTCTCTTGATAATAATGTCATATCCCATTATATGTGTGGACTCTTTCAGTGCTGTAGGCAATAGCTGGCCTACGTGTCAGGTTGACTCAGTGTCAGATTCGTTTACTAAGTGGGTATAAACTTGAAATGGTTTATTATGCATAATTTTCTTGCTTACAGCAAGAAAGAGCAAAACATACAGACATATCTAAAACTATGAATATGTGTGTGATGAATATAGGAACAAAATAGTCCATTTGTGGATATACACAAAAGTATAAATTGCTCAAAACTCTGTGAATAATGTTTTTTAATTATTACTGTATTAAAAATATCAAAATGTATTCTTTTAAGGTTTGGATTAGCGTTAATCTGTATTATTTTAATTATAATTATTTTGCTATATGCTATATAAAACAACGCCTAGGCAGTAGCCTAGAAATAGTTATCCTAGACAGAAAATCAAACCATCTGAAATATGTTGGAGAAACAGAAGAGAATAAGTCACTAGTTTGATAAGAAGAGTTGGAGCCACATGTAGGCTATTCTGTTTAGGGCACGTTTTTATGTAGGCTAAATAAGTATAATGAGCTCAGTTAGAAAGATAACAAATTTTCATTCCAATAATTTGGGAAAATGCAGCCATATTTCTTTATACAATATTCAGAAAAATAATTGAGATGCTCTATATATCAGTTCACAAAAGGTTCCTCGAAATCATTATGGAATTATGAATTACACGTAGCCTATATTTCATTGTTACTCACCTAAAGCTGTACGGGTAACCTGCCCACCCATTTCAGCGATGTTCACAAAATGAAATCCTGAAAAACGTCTTCAACAGCTTTGCATTTCAAATAAAGTAACTCGCCCTATGTGTCAGATACTCCGCGGGTGTGTGTGTTATTGTACAGCGGCTGTACACATGCAAACGCGCTCCCATTCAGCAAGACAGTTCAGCGGATTCTCATAGGAGGCGGGACTTGACAGGTCTACTGGTCAAGGATTGGATTATGAAAATGAATTAGCTTACGTGACTAGACGCAACATCTGAATGACCAGATTAATAAATAGTAGGAGTCGGACTGGTATATACATTGACATGAACTATGCATTATACATATGCAGTTTTAATATGATTTGCTCTTATGACGGATCCGTACATTAGCCTCTCTGCGATGCCTATAAAATGAGTTGACAGTTTGACATAGCCTACTGTTGCCTACATTTGGATATTGTAACAATATTTTTTTTTCCTATTTTCCATTAGCCTACAGAGTGGACACTAGGCTACCACAAGCATATCTTGCATTCTAGCATCACACAATAAAGGTAGGCTAAACATGTAAACAGTGGGAATCTTTAGTTAAGTGGGAGTCATGGTAAGGTCTGATGTGTCTTGATCAAATCAGGTTCACTTCAAATGATTATCTAATTGAATTCAATAGGCACGTATTATTCTGTGAGTGGGTGTGTGTAGCCTATACCTGCAGACATTTTCTGTCTATAAAGCTAGCTGATAGGCTATGGCAGCATATGAAAGGTCAAAAAGAACAGAACACAATAATCATCATCACTCAGTTTCTTGTCTAAGCTCATCATGATTGCATGAACAAACAAACAAAGCACACAAACCCACAAAGTGTTTGAATTCAATTTTGGCAGCAGGAGAGACTAGGTCACCCTTCACTACTGCACTGGCCAATCGATGAATATTCCTTCAGTATAAAAACAAACATCCAAATGTGTGACACGTTGTTATATGGAGAGTCATTAATGATACTGACGTCATGCTTATTCTAACTTTCTTCACTGACACTTCAAGATAGAACCTATGATATAAATTTGAACAAAGCATGCTGCAAAATATTATAAAAAAAAATCTAGACAATTGAAAAATGAAATGCAAACATTTTAGACTGGTCTTGCAATAACATCTCTATAGCTAGGCTACATGGCTTTGTGAGATTTGAACTGAAAATAAAATAAAAAAAACTCACTCGTTTACACTGTCTCTTTCTGCAACTTTATTTTACAAAGTACAACGTGAAAGGCTGATGCTAGTGGATTGACACATGATGACGCATCGCAAAGCAGTTTCATTTAGATAGAAAGGACGCAAAACACGCGAAACCGCAAAGCACACTCCGTATGGTGCGTTTACTAGCTTAGCGCGGAGCAGAGCGAGCGTTTTCAGTTCATATACGTCTGAGTTTAGCAACAATTAAAATACTCGCTCTGCTCCTTGCCAGTGGACACACTAGTGTAGCCTAATATATGGGTGTTGAAATGAAACGCGCGTGCTCACGCAGGACTGAATCTGGCGGTAACGTTAGATCGCGCGTCCACAAAAAAACCCGTATAAAATAGTGAAAATAATAAACATTCAACTAAACACTCAGGGAATTTAGAACATTTTGATGAGAGGGTAGGCCTAGAAATAGCCTATGTTTGAGGATGAATCGCTTGTTTTAAAATAGATACAGTCGGTTGTCTGGGAACGCCCCCGGGAACGCCCCGTCACGTGATGTGAATTTACCCCGTGGGGGAAAACATTGCCTTGGCGCTCATTGAAATACACGCGACGGCGACAATCATGCAGAAGAGTTTTGTCGTTTTCTGCACTGCCAATCAGGCCAGCTGACAGTCTTGCCTGGGCCCGGGACAAGATAATCTTAGATGGGACCCCCCCACGCCCAGATCTCTCCTTTTCCCTTGCTCTTCCTTTTTTTTATAAAACACCATATACTTTTACCCAAACTGAATAACAAAAACATGCTTAAATGGGTACATTTTCTATAAATGTCTTCATTTTCTTTTCTGACATAGCCTACTGCAGTTCTTGTTAAAACACACTAGACATGCAAAATCTGTGCATTTTGGCCACTTTTTGAGTGAAATCATATTTATTTTTTGTCCATCAAAAGTGTGCTTTCCCTTTTAATTAAGCATGAGGAGAGCGGCAAAAATAGACTCGGATCTGGCCCATTATCTGTTCACCGATGCCGACAGTGATGCATTTCAGCCGGCTTTTTATTTCTCATCTCCATAAATATATCTAGTAGTAGCAGTAAAGCTAATGCAAGGGCTAGAAATCAATTAATACTTTGCTGATACTTCCTCGTCATCATGGAGAGCGCAGTTCCCACCGCTTTCTCCTTTCCACGAGCGCTTACTCTCCCGTGGCGTCTGTCTTGTCGTTGCTATGCAACAATGAACTTAGGGCGCTTGGGAAAAAAAAATTGTACCGACTTGGTACCGAAGTACCGGGTCTTTGACAACACTCATAAACGTTGGCTGCGCTGTTTCTTACCTTGCTCTACGTTGAAAAATACTAACGTTAGTTCCAGCTTCACCGTCACCACCTTTTTAAAAATATTAGTTTAGGACATGTCTAAGGCCTCTTTTTGCTTCTTCTTCTCTTTCCTTTTCTTTTCTGAGCACCGGACTTGTGCTGAACGGACATTTTTTGAGCGTAACGTTAGCCTACTGAACTTCAAATCAAATGACAACATCAAATTTTGATCAGTGGCCAAACCATTTTTTGTTTTGGGGTGGGGGGCGGGTTCTTTGCCACTATTTCAAGGACAATTAGGAAGAAAACAAATAAAAATCTTTTATGTAACTCAAATATTATATATTTTTTCCCCACGCCGACCACGCCCCCAACTATGACGCGTTACCGACTGTATCTATTGTTATTTTAGCGCCGTTCGCAAAGACCCGCCCCCTTTAGTTACTGTTGCTAGGTCCAACAAGCCACGCCGCTCTCACGCCCCCACCATGTTCTCGCGCAGTGAAAAATTGTATACTTCGCGGAGCAGAGAGAGGACACTGATAACAGGCTGACAGACAGGACAGACCAGGTTACTTTTGATATTAAACAAAGTCTCAACTTTAAAATTTGGTCTTTTTTTAACGAAATTTAAAAAATAGGCTACATACCGTTTTGTGGCTTAATGTGTCTGGCAGATCGCTGTAGAGTGTAGAGCCTCAGTTAAAACTGCTCGTGAACCGATCATCTCTTCCTTCCAGTTAATTTATTGCATCAAAGAACATAAGAAGGAATGCGTTTTGACCGCAGAAAGACGTTAGTACACACCGTTTTCAAGTTTAAATCCTTCAACGTTAATCTTCTAATTTAACTCCTGACTGCTTTGTCGGACAAAAATGGCGGATTATGATTGGTCAGATCGCCTGTCAATCAAACTCTTAGGATTGATTGATTCTTTTTCCAGAGCTTCGGGTCTGTATCTAAATATTAACAAATGTGAGTTAATGTCAGTTAAAAGCTGTAATAATCCCTCTATATGCAATATCCCCATGTGAAAGATCAAGTTACATACTTAGGAATTGTAATTAACAAAGACCAAAAAACAAGATGTAAACTAAATTTCGATCCTCTAGCCTAATAATGAAAACCCAAACCCACTTCATTAGAAAATCAGTTCTGATGAATTCAATATAACGGGGGGCTGGATTTTTTTGATTTTACTGCCTTAAACAACACCTTTAAAATTAATTGGCTTAAAAATTCCCTTAATAATCCCTCTTCACTTTGGAATATTATCCCTAATTATATTTTCTCAAAAGTAGGGGGTCTGAATTTTCTCCTATACTCTGTAACTATAATGTTACAAAAATCCTTATCAAACTCATAATTTTCATAAGCAGATGCTCTTGGCATGGTCCCCACACAGATATTATTTATGGAACAATAAGGATATTCTCTACAAAAATAAATAACTTTTTTTGACAACTGGTTCAAAAACAACAAAAACTATTTAGATTTTTTACAGAAATGTAAAATTCCTATAACTGCTAATGAATATGCTATTGTTTTCAATGCAATTCCCTCTGGAGTGTCTTTTCTGTTGCAAGGTTCTACATTTCCATGGCCATGTACTTACTCTATGAACTGACACAATGATCGGACATGTATGCTTTTCTGCAGAGCAACAGAAAAATAATTATAGAATCAGAGAAATCTTCCAGAAAGAGATAATGACAATTCCTTATGTAATACCATACTGGAATAGTATTTTAGAGAATTTACCATGGGAAAAAGTATGGTCTTTGTCTCATAAGTATCTACTTACCAATAAAGTGAAAGAAATAACATTAAAATTAATTCATAAATGTTACCCAACCAAAGCCTTTCTTAGGAAATATAAGTCAGACATTGAAGTGAACTGCTGTTTTTGTAACTCTCCTGAGGGAGATGTCATTCACTTGTTTTGGCAATGTGCCCACACAGAGAAATTCTCGTCAGATTTGTTCATTTTTATCCAATCTTGTTTTGTAAGTGACTTTTCTTTCTGTTTTAAAGATGTTTTCTTTCATTTGTTTGACTACTCAAAAGAGAAAACAGGACAATATACCCTTTTTGTTACCCTGGGAACTTATTTGTGTTTGTATCTTTTTTTTTTCTTTTTTTTTTTTCTCGTCTTCTTCTGTTTATATGTATTGCTTTAATGCTTTGAATTGTTAATAAAAAAAAAATATAAAAAAAACTCATTAAAAGAATCGCCTTATCAGCTATGGAGTCATTTTCGTCAAATAAGCCAGATTGGTATGTGCTTAATTCACTCAAAAGCACTGGCTCATAAGAGTCATTTGTTCGTGAAATGAGCCACATTGGTCGGCCTGGTTTGATTCACTCATAAAGAGTAATTTCATTGTGTAATCAGACTACAGTGACAGACAGCCCTGCATGCTGAATTCTGAACAGCACACTAGCATAGCCTACATCTGTAACTATTTAAAATATTTTGTAAAATAGAGTAATATTAGAATGTGGTTCCGAACGCAGCACATGTTCCACTGACAAAAAAGAACCGCGTCATAAGAGTAATTTGTTAGTGAGTGATTCAGATTTCATTGGTCCCTCTGTATGTTTCTGATTCAGTAAAAAGAATCGGCTCATTAGACTCATTAGAATAATTCTACAGTGGTTTAAGCGGTTCAGAAGGAACCACCAACAAACTAAAATGTATTTTGTTACGCAGCCATGGCACTTAAACAAATTAAGTTCAGTCGTGTTTACTTGTTTTACCTCAACTGTCATTTAAATGCAACAAAGAACCACAGGATTTATTTCTGATCCGACACAGGAGTTCCTCTTTTGTCCACTGAAGGGTGCCCTATGCTCACTAAACATCTGGCCGTTCACGTTTCAATTCCACCTGTTCTTATTAGATGCATCAATATTCTATGCATTTTATGCATCAATATCATCAACAACATTGGTTGATTCTACCAAGAGCAAACTTTGGCAAAATATCAGAATTTTATTCATGTAGCTGTTATCTGATACTTCATTATGTGTGCATATGGTGTTTGTGTGTGTGTCCTCTGTTGATGTTCTGCTCCTATGCTTCCCCCCAGCACCCTCTCAGACAGTCTAATTCTTTGTCCAGATAGTTTCAACAATTTCCTCTGCAGGGAAACAAAAGACATGTGATTATATACACAGTATATATATATATATATATATATATATATATATATATATATATATATATATATATATATATGTGTGTGTGTGTGTGTGTGTGTGTGTGTGTGTGTGTGTGTGTGTGTGTGTGTGTGTGTGTGTGTGTGTGTAAACTAATATGTCCGCAGCTGGAGGCTCTGGTGAAGGCCGTTCTGACACTGATTAAGCCTCTCGAGGCCTTGACAGATACAGAAGCTTAAGAGTAAGAGATAGAGGAAGAGGAAATAAGTAAAAGGAGTGAAAGTTAGACAGAGAGAAAGGGAGACAGTGAGAAAGACAGCAGTGAAAAGTTGCAGTATCAGGAGATGGGATTGGAGACTACAGTCCAGACAGTCTTGTAACTATTAATTTATTTGTGTAAACTTTTTAAATTAAGGAAAAATGACTATACTAAAGTTAAATTACTTAATATATAAATAATCATTTTTTATTTATTTAGAACACTTACAGTCAAACCAAAATTAATTTAGACACCCTGCTATATTACATAAGCTAATTTTTTTTATTTGACTGTATATACTTTTATTATTATTATTATTTATATCCGTACAATATCATTTTCTTAAAAAGTATTATTATTAAAACTAATAATAATAATAATTTAAAGTCATATTCATTTCTTTATGTGTAAACTTTTTAAATGAAGGGAAAATGACAATACTAAACTCAACTAATACTAAATTACTTAAAAATTTATTTCATTTTATTTAGGCCTATCTATTTAATTAATTATTTATTTAATTATTATGATTATTATAATGATTATTATGTATACAGTTAAACAAATGATATGGTATGGACAACTCATGAATATGGTTAAAGCAGTAATTGGTTTCTCAGAATGTGAAGTTGAAAATGAAGTAGGCTATACGTTTTGCAGATGAATAACTGTTCTTCTCCAGTAGCACTAGTTTTTGATCTTTTCAGACAATTTAGGAACATCTCTCTCTCACTGTCTCTCTCTCAGCAAATAACGGTTTAAGTATCTGACAGCAAGCGAAGTGAAAAGAGCATGGGTCAAAAACTCACGCTAAAAAGCCGGAGTTTGATTTTTACAAGCCTAAATATCACCACCAACAAGTTCCATGAGACCCTCAATGTAACGTGACTGAGCAGAACACCAAGATACTCATCATATAAAAAATGTTTTGAGTTGCATTTTGTCTATAATGAATTTGCACTTGCACACTCTGAATCTTTTAAAATGTAACAATTGCGCAGGGGGGAGACTAACATTTGATTTGAATACTGAATAGCGTAGTAGCTATATGTGCTGTTTAGCAGGCAAAGGCAAATTATCTTGTTTTTCTTAGAAATAGCTAAATTATATATAATTTGAGTTATTGTATAAGGCTGTGGATCAGAGAAGACTGCGTGCGTGCGTGCGCGCATGTTCGTGTGTGTGTGTGTGGTTGGTTCTGGGGACATTTCTTGGTCCCCATGAGGAAAAAAGCTTATAAATCATACTAAGTGATGTTTCTTGAAATGTAAAAATGCAGAATGTTTTCTGTGATGGGTAGGTTTAGGGGATAGAATATACAGTTTGTACAGTATAAAAATCACTATGTATATGAAAAGTCCCCATAAAACATGAAAACCAAACATTGAAAGAGAGCAATCAGCACTCTGCATGAGTGCTGTGTGTGTGTGTGTGTGTTTGTGTGTGTATGTATGCTTGTGTGGCCAGTATGACCTTATTAACAGAGATGTGTGTACTAAGTCTTAGACCACCAACAGCGAACCCATCAGAGCCACACACACACACAGCACTCATGCAGAGTGCCGATTTCTCTTTTTCATCAGCCTACGTCATAAATATCAAAGCTGTCAGTCTCAACCGGTTATTAAAGCATCGCATGCAGGTACCCACACTGGCAATTTAACAGGGAGAGTGAGGCCATGCTCTTCCAGTGAAGATTAATGCCTTTTAATAGATTTACTCTCTTTTAAAAAATCTAATTGGCATTTTTTAAGCCAGTGGTTCACAAACAGCAGGTCCAAGCCCTAAATCTGGATCCTGGAGCAACACCAGTTGAGAAACTCTCTCCTAAGCGTTGATATAAATGCAAAGTGACTGGAAAATATCTGTGTGCTTACAGTATTTTTCAACTGGATACACACTATGACTGAAGCCATAAACCGAGGCATTGCTAATGCTAATGTCCTGGGAACAAATACCATTTCTTCAACTGTTGACACATTCTTGTTGCCTTCACACAATTTGCAGTTCTGGTGTACGTATCAAAACTCGATGGACAACTTTGTGCTCATTTCTCATTGAGAATCCTTAAAAACCAATGAGATTATGCAAAATAAGACGTCTGTTACGCTCCGGCTGTAACACACGACAAAGATGAAGATCCAAGACAGTCTTTAGTATCCATCCACAGGTAAATCCTAACAGAGGCAGGCAAGCAAACACAACCATAACACTGACGAGACCCGACACCACTGAACTGAAACAAGGGAACTTGAATACACGGGTAAATGAGGATAATTAAAGACACACACCTGAACTGAATAACGAATCACATCAGTGTCCAAGAAGACAGATTAGACAGTGCAAAACGACTTTGGAGTTAGCGAAGGGATAGTGAGAACAGGTAGACTGGAGGAGGCTTTGGGCAAAGATCCGGGAGTGGGATGGATAACAGGACAGTCCAAAGTGGTGAAAGGATGAATCCTTGAACAGGGGCGTGCGGATGGTGAGATGTTCGACGTCACCTTGGGGATGACTGGAGTCGAAAATCACGACGGTGATGGAGGTGGAGCCCACCACGCAGACGGAGAGCCGATGAGGTGGAGAGTCACTAAAGACCTAGGCGGCCACGACGGAGCCGCAGTGACTACCCCCCAAGGTGGAAGCGGGGATCAGGAGGGCATAGGTGGAGCTGGAGGGACAGAGGGCGGAGCCTGAGGGAGGACAGAGCATGCCAGAGCCGAAGGGGTGGAGAGCAGCGAATGGCTCCCAAAGCCCGCAGTGGCGATGTCTGACACAGGTGGAGCTGACGTAACGAGGGAGCCTGGCGAGGCAGAATGGCCGATGGTCCACGCTGGAGTCAAGGGAGAAAGGAGTGTATAGCGACAGGTCCAGGCGGAGCGGAGCACTCAAAGGCTGGAGGCGGAGCCACGGACATTCCTACATCCAGGAAGAGATGGCTCCAAGCGGGTTCGAGGGGTAGCCGCGCCACTGAGAGAAGGCTGAGGTGAAGCTAAGGGAATGATGGTAGGTAGCGATGGCTGGGTGGTAGGAGTGGCTGAGGGTTAAAGAGTTGACTGGAGAAAAACAGAGACTGACTAAACAAAATAAATCAATAAGGGCAGTTTGGGGAGGTGGTGGGAGAGGGAGGCTGGCTGGGGTGAACAGGACTGAAGACGATTCTGGTTCTGGCGAGATAAAGAGACACAGGAAATCTTCACTCTTCACAAACACACAAATTGTGTCACTTCTATTCCCTCGTACTCCACAGAAAAAAATTACATTTAGAAAAATAACTTAACCTGATGCTGAAAAGGCCTATAAATTTATCTAAATATTGTAAATAAAGCAATATTCAGAAACAGATGTAACAAATAAAACAGAAAAAGAAAATACTTGAAACTTGTAATTAAATCAATTTATATACAATTTAATAATATATAGTTAGGTATTGTTCAATTGAAGGAATGACGTCTGATTTTTTTTTGTGTTGACAGCTCCATAATAGTCGACTGAAAGTGCTGTAGTTTTGCTATATACTAAAAATAGGAAAAGTAAAATACAAAAATAACATTTTTAGTAAGCCTACTTCTGTTTCTGAACAAATAAAGCAATAATTGATGTCATAAATACACAAGCCTGATTTTTGTTTTAATTGCCAGAATCTAATAAAATAAATAAAAATAAATAAAAAACATGATGCTTGGGCTACCTAATGTATTAGACTATAATTAAATGAATAAATAATTGTGTATATGCAGTTTATTACTTTGTAATGTAATCTGTTTTAAGCAAATGAGGAAATTAAAGGTTAAAGGAAATTAAAAGTTAAATCTTCCTTGGAAGTTAAATCCAAGGAGCTCTAAAAGAATTTGGAATCGTTATCTAAAGCACTTCTGTGCAGACGGTTGCTGTAGACCATTTAAAAATATTAAATAGCTAAACAAATAACATGTTTAGCTTACAACTGCATCTGTCTCTTGCTCTCTGCAATTTTCATTGTTGTTTTCAAAGATTAGCCTATTGGCACAAACTCTCATTAGCCTTACAAAGTGAATTAACACTATTCCGTTCTTTTATTTCACTCTGGAACCTGGCTGAACGGAAACATATTTTTGCTAAGAACGAACCGAAATTAAAACAATTTGTTTTTAATCCATGTATATGACACACCTATCCACTCGCATAGGCTACTTCTAAGTGGGAAATCTTCCCAGGGCAGTAGCCTGCCAAGCTCATGGCGCCCACTCAGGCTGAGTGGGCTGGGCGAACAGAGGGGAGGGGCAAAGTGGCCGAGGTGGCAGGGGCCGGGCCCCCTGGTGGTGCCGACGCTGCTGTTGCCGTCTGTGTCATTGATGTTAATCAAATACCTAAAGAGAGAAAACCTCTCA
The DNA here is from genome assembly GCA_030578275.1 of Meda fulgida. NCBI lineage: Eukaryota > Metazoa > Chordata > Actinopteri > Cypriniformes > Leuciscidae > Meda > Meda fulgida. Next base: position 17,093,167 of record CM060632.1, on the reverse strand, counting down.
CTCAAATTTACACAGTGAAGACTATGCAGTGTTTTTATTCATTTGATTACTGTTTCTTATTTCTGGTGCTTGACGTTTTTCAGGTAGGTCTATATAATTTGTGTCTGTTTATTGTAGTTTGTTTTACTATATGCTTGTAATTGGTTTTGTTCTTATTCTATCACTGTTTTCTTGTTCAGCAGGCTAGTATTCTTTTTTGTAATATTGAATAATTGTGACAAGAATTTTGATATCAAAATCTTATTTAAAGCAAAAATATCTATACCGTTATATATATCGTTATTTTGAAATAAAATTACTCATATCGTGATAACGATTTTGATCATATCACCCACCCCTAGCCTGCACCACATCCATCTGCTTCAGTGCACATGCTGTTCATAAACCTCATACATAAACAACATCAGTCGTGGCGTGTGACGGACCAAGAGGCACATTTGTGTTGTGTATGTGGGCTGGATGAATTTCTTAACATCAGAGACGGATGTTTCCAAATGCACACAAGGAACAGTGTCACATTGTCTGGTCTCATAATGTTACGTTGCATTTTTTAATGTTAAGTGCCTGGTGTGGAAGTGTTTACTCTCAAGAGTAGATCTTTCACTCTCTGGGCCTGCAGTACATGCTCTGCATCTTACATCAGTGGCAGTGATGGAGGTATAATGTGATAGGTTCTAATAGTGCTATAACAGTCATATACTGTAGATTGTGTGTAATGCTGTGTGTTTGATTTTGGTCGGAATTAAATTGACTCGATAGGCCATTGAAATTTATTTATTTTTTTCACTTCCTAAAAAGGACAAGATAGATTTTAAAAGTAAAATAAAGAACTTCAAAATAAAGAACAAATGTAAGCATATAAGATGCGCAATTGTTTCTTTACAAACTGCTTGGACTGCCACAGAAAATTATGGGAAACTTAGTTTGGTCACACAAGCTGTCATCCACACCCTAGACTCTACCTCACTCTCACAGGGTACGCTTACACGACAACGATGAACTAAAAACAGAAACGTTTTTCCATTGCGTTTTTTGCGTACACACGACAACGTTGTCAAAAACGATCCCTGTTCACACGGATTTGCCAAAACGATTAAAAACGCTGTATTATGCATATCAGGCCAGTAGTTGGCGAGCTGATTTTGTAAAGAAACATTAAGCACCTTTATATACTGAACAATATACACAACAAGAATGGCAACTTGATGAGAAAAACGTAAACAAGCTCTAAAAAGCTCTAAACAAGCTCTTTGCTGTTGCACTGTAGGCTGCACAATGTACACTGAATTCTGAACTGTTTTCCCCTGTGTCTGCTTTAGTGTGCATACATTTGTAAATATCATTAAAGTATCAAAGCTGTCTTTGATACTAATGATATTTACAAATTTATCAAAAGTCAAAATATGATCTTATATCATTTGGTTATTTTTGGAGTCTCCAAGTATCCTTTTTTGGAAAGACACCTAAATTTACCTTTAAGTCCCACTGTGGTGAAAATCAGAAACCGTTCCAATGAACAATTGCGAACATTTGCAAACAGCATCGCAAGGTTGTATGGTTGCAACAACAGAACTCCTCGACCAGTGGTTAGAAGTTTCTTGTTTGCCGGACATGTGGACTTAATAAATCCTTATCTGGAGCAAATCAGACAAGCTGACATTCAATCTTTTATTTTGAATATATGCAACTGTCAAATTTACGTCTTTTAGTTTGTCGTGAGATTTTAAGTGCGTTTTTGATGAGTGTGCATATGCTATATGTTCTAATTGGAGCATATGATTGAATCTACAAATAAAGCAAAATAACTGAGAAAAAATTTAATAAAGTCCTCAGATGCCTTGTAATTTATAGGAAAAAAATCTAGCATTAATTCAATTTCAAACGAATTCATTTATAGTTATAACTCCACCACCTGCGTGCACCACAACTATAAAAAGCCATTATCAATGGAGCGCAGATATTATGAGTAACCATGGCAACAGCGCCAGACAAAACGAGGAATTACTGCTATACAGTGTTGGGTGTAATTAATTACCAAGTAATCTAAATATTGTAATTTAATTAAGGGATTACTCTTAATTCTTCTGTTATTTAAAATAAAATCTGATGTACATTAAATAGGCCACTGCATAGACTATAGAACAATTCTGTCTAAAACAATAGTGGATTTAACATAACTTTTTAAAAGGTATATGTTTATGTAACCTTCTCCCTCTACACACTTTGGTCCATTCAATAATAAGTCATGCAATTGTATATTGTTAATTTGAAAGCATTAAAAGTGCAGTTTCTTGTCTCTCCTTGTATTGTTCAAGTGGTTGAGGTTGATATAGGATTTAGTAAAAAGTAGACCAATCCTTTAAAGATAGTAGGCTAATTATTACATTAATCTAATTACACTGTTGAATATGTCATTTGTAGTTAGTAATTAATAACTATTTTAGAGTAACTTACCCAACTGTTATAATATCAGAGGTGAAACTGGAAGAACAGTATGTTATTCAACCTAATTTTAATTTTCATGTATACATGATAGGCTAGGAGCAATCCAGCAGGCATTAAAAGAATGTGGCAGCAGCTGAAAATAAAATATAAAAACATAATTCAATCAGATAAGGCTTGAGCATATCATGGGTGTAGGCTACCTAACTTTACAAACATTTTACATATTAAATAACTAAATAGCATCCAGTGTCTAGCAGTGCAGCAGCATTTTGAGGGAATTCCTTCATCAGAGCCAGTCACTCCAGAAGATCCAAGTGCCTTCATAAAATGTAAGAGGTCTACATATGTGTTATTTTTTATATAGGGTATTTTTGATATTTCCATTTATTTTACTTTGGGTTGGGTTTTTCGTTGGTCCCAACAGATTCTGATGGTAATATCTGTCTTTTGGATCCTCCTTTCCCAACAGAACCCCAGGCATAGCCTACTCAATACACCAGAAATTATGACAAATAGTAGGACTATTATCTGTTTCTGCTGCCACAGAGAGGCCTACAGAGGTAATGTTAATATTATGTGTCTTTTAATGTTAATATTATTGTCACATCAGACAATCTACACGTTCACATTTTTATGTGGAGTAGCCTATATAATCTAGGTTTATATCTAAGTATGGACATTCTTGTCTCTCTCCCCCGCCCCCCAGAGTGTGGAAGAACAGCAGGAGGAAGGTCCATCAACTTCTGGTGCACAGATGAACACACTTCAGTGATTTTCATTAAATGCACAGTTTAATTCTGTAGAATTTGTTTAGAACTACATGATGTATCTCTAATCTACTGTATTTTAAGTTGCCAGTTAAGGAGTTATATAGACTTCATCTTGTAAAAAAAAAAAAAAAAACACTGGTAAAAACAGCAATGAATAAATGTACAGAAAAAATGAATGAGGTGTTTAAACACCACTTCCTCTTTAAAAAAAGGGGAGGAGACGGCAAGAAACTCTGGGTTTACCAAAGAAAACCTGCTCCCGACCAGGTTAGGTTCACAGAGTAAGTTACCATGGTAACCTACTCTGAGTATAAGTTACCTCTCTTTCAGAAACGGACTTGACTTACTCTGCTTTCTCGGGTTTGATATACCTCCCATTCTGAAACGGAAAACCCAGAGTAAACCCCTCATTTCAGGGTTAATATCGTCTCCGGTTACTTTCGTAACCTCGGTTCCCTGAAAGGCAAGGAACGAGACATTACGGATGTCGTATATGGGAACTCCTCTCATCCTTCACTTCCGCTGAAATCTTATAGGCTAACGCCAGCAGAGCTGGCCAATTGACGCAAATATGCAAATACTGAACTTCGTAGCAGTATAAAGCAAGTGCAGCGTCAATTCCCTTCAGAATCGAACAAAAAACGCTAAATCAATAGCGAACACGGCGGCGAGCGTAATGTCTCGTTCCTTGCCTTTCAGGGAACCGAGGTTACGAAAGTAACCGGAGACGTTCCCTATCAAGGCTACGGAACTCGACATTACGGATGTCGTATATGGGAACTGTATAGAATCCCGCCGTGGCAGCAAACAAACACTGACAACAGACCCAATACCAAAACCGCCCCTCCCCAGTATGCAAGCGTCTGATAGGCCGAGATTGACCAATAGCGAACCTCTAACCTCTGATTGGCCCGAGGGGACCAATCACAAGCTCACAAACACTGCCAGAATTTGCATATCCCGAGCAGTATAACTAGGGGGAAGTTTGCACTGTCGAGAAACAGGGCAATAACCACAGTAAGAGAAGGTCAACGCATAGCGGTGACAACAGTACAAATACACAAATAGCACACAGAACAACTCATAAGCAACGCGCAGAGCAGCTCTATCCAGTGCTGTGTGTGCAATCAACTCACCGAAAGCACTCGAGACGCTACGGAGGGCAAATCCAACTTGTAAAACCTGGCAAACGTGTTCTGAGAAGACCAGCCAGCCGCAAGACATAAATCCTGAATAGACATACCCTTAGTCCAAGCCCACGAGGAGGCAATCGCTCTAGTCGAATGGGCCTTGACGTTAAGGGGGCATTCCTGCCCCAGGCAATCATAAGCCAAAACAATAGCGTCCACAATCCAGTGAGCAAGCCTCTGTTTAGAGACACCCCGTCCCTTGTTGCACCCACCAAAGCACACAAACAGCTGGTCCGATTGTCGAAAAGCTGCCGAGCGAGAAATGTATTCCCTGAGCGCTCTGACTGGGCAAATAGCACTCTGAGCAACCGAATCCTGAGAGGTTGATGGCTCCGTGGACAGGGCAGGCAGAGAAACAATCTGCGCTCTGAACGGGGTATTGAGCGACTTAGGAACGTAACCCGGCCTCGGTCTGAGAATTACATCGCAGTTTCCGGGTCCAAAGCGAATACAATCTTCACTTACCGAGAAAGCCTGTAAATCCCCAACTCGCTTCGCCGAGGCGAGAGCGAGAAGCAGTGCCGTCTTAACCGATAGCTCCTTAATGGCAATCGAAGCTAAGGGCTCGAAAGGCGGTCGCGACAAAGCGTTCAAGACCAACATTAAATCCCACGGCGGCACCGAAGGCGGCCGTGCAGGGCATAATCTCCTAGCTCCCTTGAGGAACCGTGTCACCGACGCATGTCTACCGATAGACTGCCCGTCAACAGGGGGGTGAAACGCGGCAATAGCGGCTACATATACCTTCAGAGTGGATGGTAGGCTTCCTTCGTCCATCCTGTACTGAAGGAAGCGTAGAATAACCGACACAGAGCAGTTCGCTGGGTCTATACCGACATTCTGACACCATTTCGAGAACACACCCCACTTCAAAGCATACAGGCGCCTGGTGGACGGAGCTCGCGCCTCCGCGATGGTATTCAAAACACGCGCGTGCAGCGTGTCCCGCCCGCTCAGCGACCCTGCAGCGGCCACACATGGAGGTTCCACAGCCCGGGGTTGGGATGCCAGATCGTTCCGCTCGCCTGAGACAGAAGGTCCTTCCTGAGCGGAATCTCCCATGGCTGTCCTGCCAGTAACTCTACCAGATCCGCGAACCAGGGCTGATTCGGCCAGTTCGGGGCTACCAGAGTGACCGCCGCCTTCTCCTCCCTGATTTTGCACAACACCATGGGCAAAATTTTCACCGGAGGAAAAGCATAGAGGCGGACTTTCGGCCATCGCGCGGTCAGCGCGTTTACCTCCCGGGGGGAACGAGACAGCGAGAAGAACATCGGACAATGCGCATTCTCGCTCGTCGCAAAGAGGTCGACCTCCGCTCTGCCGAAACGATTCCATATCAGCTGAACCGTCCCGGGGTGAAGCCTCCACTCCGCTTGGGGAATCCCGCTTCTCGAGAGCATATCCGCCCCGCGATTCAGAACGCCGGGGATGTGCGCCGCTCTCAGCGAGAGGAAAAATCGGTCCGCCCACAGCAGAAGGGATTCCGCCTGCCTGAAAAGGGCTCTGGAATGTACCCCCGCCTTGGCGATTTATGTACGAGACCACAGAAGTGTTGTCGGTCCGAATCAACACATGCTGATGCTTCAGCTGAGACCGGAAGGCTTTTAGAGCTAGAGAGACCGCTTCTAGTTCCAAACGATTTATGTGCCAGTCCATCTGCTTCCCTAACCACCGACCCGAGGCGGGCTTTCCCAAGCAGACGGCTCCCCATCCGGTGGACGAAGCGTCCGTCAGGACCTCCACGCGCCGCGTCACTATGCCCATAGGGACGCCTGAGCTGAGGAGATCTGGATTCCTCCACGGGTCCAGGGCGCGGGCGCATCCGCGGGTGATCATAATGCGCTTGTGGCCAGAAAACCACTCGCTCGGGCGGACGCGCGCTTTCAGCCAGTGTTGCAGCAGTCTCATATGCAGCAGCCCCAGGTGACACACCGAAGAAGCCGCTGCCATCCGTCCCAGTAGCCTTTGAAACTCTTTCAGTGGGACGAGTCTGCCAGGTTTGAAGAGACCGAGAGAGGAGCTCAGAGTCTCCGCTCGCTCGGGGGAAAGGCGCGCTCTCATTCTCACTGAATCCAAGCACACTCCCAGGAATGTTGTAGTCTGGCTCGGTGTGAGCACACTTTTCTGGACGTTCACCCTCAAACCGAGCCTCCCCAGGTGTCGAAGGAGGGCTTCCACATGGCTGACCAGCGTTTCTCTCGACTGCGCGAGAACCAGCCAGTCGTCCAGATAGTTCAAGACGCGCATCCCGCTCGATCTGAGGGGTGAAAGTGCCGCGTCCACGCATTTCGAAAATGTTCGGGGGGCTAGGGCTAGTCCAAACGGGAGCACCGTATATTGGTACACCGAATTTTCGAACGCAAACCTCAGGAATCGCCTGTGACGCTTTACTATCTGGATATGAAAGTAAGCGTCCTTTAAATCCACTGAAGCGAACCAATCCCCGGGGCGAATTTGCGCCAGGATTTGCTTCAGAGTAGTCATCCTGAAGGCGCGCTTGTGAAGCGCTCTGTTGACCGGTCTCAGATCCAGAATGGGGCGGAGACCCCCTCCTTTCTTCGGTACAACGAAGTAGCGGCTGTAGAATCCGTCCTCCCACTCTTTCGGGGGAACCGGTTCTATAGCCTTCTTTTCGAGCAAGCTGCACACTTCTTGCCTCAGCACGTGAGCGTTTTGGGGCAAAGTTAATGACTGAATTACGCCCCGGAAGCGGGGTGGTCTGCGTTTGAACTGAAGTGTGTATCCGCACCGAATTATATTCAACACCCACGGCGAAATGCCCGGAATAGCCTCCCACGCTGCCTGAAAACGACTGAGCGTGGGCTGATCTAAACCTGCGGTCATCGCCGCTGCGGTCATCGCCGCTATGTGAGGGCTGGGAATATTTATTGACCGTGACTCTGCGCTGCTCGAAGGCAGGGCGGGTAACACAGTGTGTGGTGCAAGAGGAGAAAAAAGCTCTGTTTGTGAAGTAGTGATCTGCTTTATTTCTGAACAAGAAACAACATTCACAAAACAACTGCACGGGTCGCTCGCAGAACGCCGAGGGACCAAGTGCATTAGAGCGCGCCGCTTGGACGCGGGGCCGACCTGGCGCTCTCTTCTCCTCATATTCAAATCACATATCAACAGGACATCAGCTTCAGGAATGCTCTGATCGGATTTCGCGTGGTATGTGACTTTCTCATGCCATGTAAAATGTAAACGTCAGACGTTGTTATAGGGAACAAGCTGAAAGTCGCTGCCGAAAAAAGGCTGTGTTGTTGCAAAGTGCTGGATGAGCAGAAAATGATTATTTCTTAAACCAAAAAAGGAAAAGAGATATACCAGCCTCCTACAGTTCTGCCGCAGGCTCAAGACGCAGTATAGTTAAGCGCGAAGGCAACATATTTCAATGTTGAAAAATTTAAATAAGACAACATCTCTATTGCAAATGCAAACCCCTCCACCAACGCAACGTCATTGCCATATTGCCAAAGAGCTGCATGAACACACAAATCGGATTTGAACTAGAGGTCGACCGATAGTGGATTTTACCGATACCGATATTTAGGTTTGACCGTTCAGGCCGATAGCCGATTATTCAACCGATATTTTTTTAAATGGTTACTGGGATTAAAAACAAACATAACACTCCAAGAAAAATAGTGCTGCTAAATGTGCTAAATGAAATAAATATATAAATATGAATATATAAAAATGAGAAGTTGTACAGAACGAACTCTACAGAAAAAAATTAAAACATTTAAATATTACAGGTCAAATGTTTTTTTTTATTGTTTTTTTTATATAAAGCCATAACCTAGAAACATAGCCTATGTAAATTTCATAGGTAACACTTTGCAAGTCCCATTTGTTAACAAGGATGTATTAGCTAGCTTTCATGAACTATATGCCTTATGCAATATACGTTTTTACTGCATGTATGAATATTTGAGCAAAACAATTGTACCTTAATCATTCTTGTTAGTTCATAGTACATCAAGGTAATAACAGATCAAATACAATTTTAACTCAATTTAAAATGTATAAGTAAATGTTGAAATTAAATGTTGAAGTATCATTCATTGTTAGTTTTTTATTAACCATATTTAATGCTAAAATTGTAATTTTATTGTAAAGTGTTACCATTTCATATGATTCATGCTTAAAGAAGATGGCCATATTTAAATATCTGCAAAGGCCAGAGCACTAAAATGACATAAATGTAGACCTATATTAGCCTACATGTACAGTCTCTCACTTTATTTGCTTAGATTCTAGAACACTTGATGATTCTCTAATCAAAATAACTATGTATTGTAGTGATAAAAAAGAACTGAAATCGATTGCGTTTCTGATTTGTTTGTTTCTGTCAGCTGCATGAACATATCAATGTTGAGAAAGCAATCACGTCACTAGCTTTAAATATACTACTTTGCCGGCTAATGAATGCATAAAAGTGACCAGCTGGATATAAACTAATACAAATAGATGGTAACAATTGCGACAAAAAACATTTGGGTCAGGTCTGCGTGTGTTTTTGTCACTCTCGTACTGTGTAATGACTGCGCACACTTCTCAGTCGCTCCAGCAACAGACGCAACCCGGAAAAACTATCGGTGTGGATTTTTTGCCGATAATGATAGTTCCACCAATCAACTATCGGCACCGATATATCGGCAAAACCGATGAATCGGTCGACCTCTAATCTGAACAGTTGCGATACACAGTGTAGACATAATTTTAGATCTGATTCCAATCGGATACAAAGTAAATCGGATTTGGACTGACAGTGTGAATGTAGCCATAGTTAACTACTTTACGTCAACATTTTAGTCAACGTTTAGTCAACCATAAACGCCTCCTTTCATCAGTTTTTTGCACTCTTCTCTTTAACTTTTGAAAGTCTATAGAATTTTAAATGTTTTTCCCGGTGCGACCGATTAGTACAGACCAAAACTCGACTATTTTTCAGCAGCAATATCAGCCAAATTTGCGAGTCCGTTCAGTTCAGTGGCATTGTTAACGTTCAGTGCCTCCAAAATGGCCTATTTCCGGATTGATGAAGTGTAGTGAAAACCCTCTATAACTTGAACTCTGCTACATATGGCAATTTGTCAGTTCAATAAAAGACCTTAATGACCTGTTGAATAATAAAAACGCCATCCCATCTTCACGTCGCCTTTAGAACATTTCTAATTCATCAATTCTCGCAATCTCAGACAAGGCAAGCCAATGTTGATTATCATTTTAGAGCTCTGTCGTGTTATTGTTTTATTTTATTTTTTTGCCAACACACTCTCCTCTGTTCAGCGTTTTAAAAAAAATGTATGGGTGAGTTTTCTCTATTTACGGATATGATGAGACATGCATGCGTGTACGCAATTTCCTACGAAAACCATCCCATCCCGTCTAAAATATAAACACTTATATAGCCTATGCTTACCATAGTCAATTTAGGGTAGGGCCTATGACAAAAACTCGCTTTGGAAAACGGATTGATGATGTATTGAACTCTAATAAAATAAGAATGCTGGCATATATCTCAGGAATATGAATCCAATGATACAAATAATTTACACTTGATTTACACTTTAGTCTGTTAACAAACTACGTAAAAACTCCCACGCGGTTAAAAAAATAGTTAAAGGGTTCAATCATTTTAAGTTGACATCAGGAGCATGCAGCACTCACAGACAGGTGGACACCTCAGAGGACAAGACAAAAACATGTACATGGCTATTTAACAAGACTAATACGTCTCTAATGCTACACCTAAATCTTTTGAGAAAGACTGGAATAGTGAAAGCTGAAATCACTCTGTGTGAGTAATTTTGACACCCCGCTCGTGGAGACTTTAAGGTCATCTGTGCACAACTCCCTAAAAGTCATCAGAGAAAAGACACATCAGGCAATGATGTGATGAAGAGCCTCATGCACTCTGTGCAGCAAATTCCTCTGTGATGTCCAAAAGCTGATTCATTCAAATCTTTGGACTACAAATGAGCATCTTTTGCTCAGTTAGAATGACAAATATTTACATGGAAGCATTTGTCTGGATTGTGACGTGAGAAAAGGATGAGAAAAAGGGGTGAGAAGATTTAATGGAGGCTGTCTGTAAAATTGTAATATTAAAAATTGGTCAAATAGATTTACCAAAAGAGAAATATGTGCACTCACACTGCCTCCTACATAAAAAAACGACAGGGAAAACCACTTTCATGGACTGGTTTAAACAGCACAAAACAAAAGCTAAAGATTTTTACTGAAATTTATTTTAGAAGACATCAAGAAACCTGGAACTTAATCTGTAAAGATAAGACTTAAGGTTAACTTTGAATTTATATTACATACCACCCATAAATTATGTCGAAGAGTTTCCTTGCAGCTGAGGGCAGGCTGAAAATGAATTAGATTTTGAACCAGCTCCTGATGGTGTGTTTTTGAAAGTTTATATAAGGAAACATATTTCCTGAGTTAGCTTTATAAAATTACACTTGTGAATAATTGAAGGCAATGGGTCTCCTCACTTTTTTTTAAGTTAAGTCAACTGATCACTTTTTTACAGTGGCCTACTGTAGGGAAGTTTGTGATTTCGGATGCAGTCCGATTTGCTCAAACACGATCCTTTCAGGAATTAGAGATGTGTTTTTCAACCATCATGATTGAGTCATTGAATCATTCATTCAGCCAATTCCTTCATAAACTCTGAATCATTCAGGAACAAAACCACTGTTCTGTGTTGTGTGGAGACCTTACTTACATCTTCACACCGTTCCTCGCATTCGGAAAGATTAAATTTTTGTTCCGGTGCCTAAAAATAAAGCTCCAGAGTCTCTTAACGACTTTAGGCCTGTGCGCTCGCGTCACTCACTATGAAAACATTAGAGAAGATCGTGAAGGATGAACTTTTGAATTCTGTCCAGGATCTACTAGATCCATTTCAATTTGTCTATAGACTGAACCGGAGATTGGAAGATGCAGCATGTAGGCTACTCTTATGAAATTAATCCATACCCTTCTTGAGAGTGCAAAGAGCTTTGTGTGGCTGCTTTTTATCAACTTTTTTTAGCTTTTAATTGCATCCAACCACATATTTTAGCAGGGATTTTAAAGAGTACATTTAATATCGATCCTTGTCTTATCTGTTGTTTGACACATTTTTTTAACTAACAGGTCTCAACGCGTGCTCAATAGCTCAATAGCATTTTAACTGATGTCCTCCTTTCCTCCACCGGTTCCCCTCAGGGCTGCGTCCTCTCCTCAATCTTATTTATTTTATATACAAACGCATGCCAAAGCCAGCACACCGGGCGTCATATTATTAAGTTTTCTGATGACTCGGTAATAGTGTCGCTGCTGACGCACAATGACCCTGAGCATGGCGCTATTTTACATTATTTTACAGAGTGGTGCAAGTCGTCTTTTATTAACATTAACGGGGCAAAAACGAAAGAAATGCTGATCGAATTTAGAAAGAACACCCCCCCCCCCACCCTCTCTTCTACCCTCATTAATGATTAAGCTATAGAAGTGGTGAAGCAATACAAATACCTTGGTATTATAATTGATGACAAACTCACCTTCGAGTCACAGGTTGACGCTGTCTGTAAGAAATCACATCAACGCATGTTTTTTTTATCGTAAATTTCGCAATTTTAATGTCGATAAGAATTTTATGAGGATGTTTTATTGTTGTTTTATTGAATCTATTCTCTCTTTTGCCCTTGTGAGCTGGTTTGGGTCCCTTACGCTTAAAAACAAGAACAGGCTGCAATATATAGTTAAGGTGTGTGGTAAAATTTCCCACAACCCAGCTCTGACTGACCTAAATTTGGTATATGAGACAAGGACCCTTCAGAAGACACAATCAGTCCTCCTGGCTGACCCAAGTCACCCCCTGAACAGCTGTTTCATTTTGTTGCCGTCGGGCCCCAGATTCAGTCTGCGTAAATGCACGACAAACAGACACAAAAACTATTTTGTTCCTGCTGCTATAGGTTTCTTTTAAATAAGTCAATGTGAGTTGTGGACTTCTGTGTAGTATGTGTTTATTTAGTTTTTTACTGATTGTATGGCGGTTGTTTTTTTTGTTATTTATGTCACATGCTGCTGCACCACGAATTACCCCTCGGGGAGATAATAAAGACTCCTTGAACCTTGTAACTATTATTCAAAGAACTTCTATTGAGATCGGGGGTTGTGTTGAGAGGGGCTGTGTGTCATGCTGCTTTTGAAAATCTCCACCCTTGGGACATGTTACGTAGGTGGATTTATTTGTCGCAGTCACACCTCCGCTGTCCCCAATCTGCAGTTTGCTTTGAATGAACATGAGGGAATCCCTCTCTGAGATCAAAGCAAAGGAGCACCAAGCCAAGGCAAATCAGACAGGGAAACTTTCGTCAGCCAGCCAGCTCTTTTGAGGAAAATTGTGAAAGTGGTTTGCATTTAAGAGTCACTTTCCTCTTGCCCGAGCGGTCAGGACGACTGCTTAGGCCTCGCAGGGGACGCGGTGGGCTTTCTGCGCGGGCTCCTCTGCGTCCTCTTGCCGCCCGCTCCATGCCACTGGCCGCTACGGCCTCTACGGGCATCCGGTCCCGGGCGGGGCGCTGCCTGTCTTCTAGCCGCGGCCTGAGGTTGGCGGCCCGAGGCGGAAGACGAACGAGAGCGAGGCTGCGGCTGCTGCGGCGGCGGCGGCGCCCTCCGAGGAATCACGTGGCTCATGGCTTTCGCTTTCTTCTGCGTCTCGGAGTAACGCTCAGTGACTTTCTCCACGGCGTCTCCGAACAGGCCTGCAGGGGAGATCGGTGCGTTCAGCAGCGTCTTCCTATCGGCCTCCTGTACGTCCGACAGGGTGAGCCACAGGTGTCTGTGGGGGACCACCAGGAACCCCATCGAACGGCCAATTGCTTGGGCCGAACGCTTCGTGGCCAGGAGCGCGAGGTCCGTGGCCGAACGGAGATCTCGGATGGCGTCAGCGTCGATAGAGGCGGCGTCATCCAGAGACTTGAGTTGCTTAGCCTGCAGCACTTGGAGAACGGCCATGGCATGCAACGCAGAAACCGCCTCCCCCGCGGCACCGTAGGCCTTGTTAGCTTGGTGGGCCGTAAATCTACAGGCTCGGGACGGCAGGCTGCGGTCCGAGCCCAGGGCAGGAGCCGACGGGCAGAGGTGCGCGGCGACGGTCTCCTCGACGGGGGGGATGCGGAGGTAGCCGTGGTCCCCCGCCTCGTCCACGGGGGCAAACATGGCTTGGGGGGAAGTGAGGGTGCGCGCCGATTGCGGGGCCACCCACGACTTCACCACGTGCTCATGCACGTCAGGAAAAAACGGTGTTCCTCTTTTCGAAGCGGCCTGACGGCGGCTCGATTGGAGGAACCACGTATCCAGTTTGCTCTTTGAAGGTTCGTCGGGAGCCTTCCACGACAGGTCCAGTTCCTCGACGGCTTTCGAGAGGATGCGGAAAAGCTCGTCCTGCAGGTCCGCCGGGGTCTCTTGCTCCGCGGCCGTCCGTGATGCGGCCTGCTCCGCACCCCAGTCGTTCTCGGAGGCAGACAGAGACATGGAGTCGTCTTCCTCACTCGCCCCGAAGGAAACGAAGTCAGCGACCTCGCGAGGGGGCTGAAAGGTGGGGTCGGGAAACCTCACCGGGGAACGAACCTCGACTCCGCGGTTGGGGGGGGCTACCAGCGGCTCAGTGGCGGCGGTGGGCCCAATCCCCGCTGCTGCGCGAGCCTCATCCCTCCTGGCTTTGAGAGCTCGAAGAGACATGTCCGCGCAGTGGTCGCAGGACCCTCCGTCCGTGAGGGCTGACTCGGCATGGGCCAGCCCCAAACACGCGACGCAGAACAGGTGCGTGTCGGGGGGCAAGATGTGGCCCGCGCACAAGTTGCAGTTAGTTGCCATCGGATGCAGGAGACAGTGCAAGTATCTCGGCGCAACTTCAACGACGGCGAAGTAATTCAAGTTGTAGTATCAGCTTTCTAGCACACGATTTAAGCGTGAAGAGAGAGATTCTGAAGGGAATTGACGCTGCACTTGCTTTATACTGCTACGAAGTTCAGTATTTGCATATTTGCGTCAATTGGCCAGCTCTGCTGGCGTTAGCCTATAAGATTTCAGCGGAAGTGAAGGATGAGAGGAGTTCCCATATACGACATCCGTAATGTCGAGTTCCGTAGCCTTGATAGGGAAACTCAGTGTTTTCACTTAACCTCCTTTCTGAAACAGGCCCCAGAACTTGTTTGTAAGGATTCAGTAGGCTAATTCAAGAAATGACTACAAAGGAAGAAAATTATTTAGAGGAGTTTGTCAGTTCATCATTTGCATAGGTCCATTCTCCATTTATGCATTAACTTTAAGTTTTTATGCAAATAAACTTCCATTCAAGGTTCAGGTTGCATTCAAGGTTCATATATTTGATCAATATGCCTGTTCCATGGGAATCAATTCCATGACCTTGCTGTTGCTAATGTCATGCTCTACCAGTTGAGTTACAAGAACAATAATCTTTTATATATATATATATATATATATATATATATATATATATATATTGACATGCAATGCAACGCTCTTCTACTGATATTGATCTAACAGTGTTCTACCAAATATTTAAAAAATAACCTCATTTTGATGTCACATGAGGTGTTGTGATAGCACAATAAATGCACAGACAAATAAAAATAAACAAACCTAACATGCCACAGGAGTGTGAGACTAGGAACAGACAGACATCTTGAGAAAAATAACCATGGAAATTCATATTCCCTCTTCCCCTAAACAGGCTGCCAACTGGTGTTTTGAAACCTGGCCTCCCCACAAAAAACAGCGGTAAATAATTGTCAGTGGTAATGGTGGAGTGTGACCAGGTCAATAGACTACTTCTACCGAACTTCGTGATGCACTTCCATTTTGAAATAGTACGACTCATTTATTTCTTATGTACATTTTTAATGCGCTGTAGTCACCTAGTTGACTAAACGACACTAAAATGAGCACCCTCTGGACAAATCTGGACATTTTCAGAGACATGAGAAGAGATATTCTGATGGTTACGGTGTACATCATTTTCCCAAACTCAACGAAACCTGTTTTAAACCAACCCAAGCCAATCTGAGAAAGCAGCGGCTGGTAAACACACATCATTTCACCACAGGGTGTCAGTGCTCTAAACTAGTGATTGCGATGGTGAAGTGTATGAGACCTGATGATGAAGAATTTAAAAATGTAAACCCCACAGTTATGAGATATGATCAGTAAGAGTAAAACACTGTTAATGAAAAGACGAGCACTGGACTGCTGCAAGTTAGTGGGGAAATATATTATTGAGAGTGAATGCACATTTGGAAAGAAAACGCTTCATCAGGTTCAGGATAATTCATGTTAAAGCAGAACATGATTAATTGTTTTAATCAATTAACAACCATAAAACATAATCTTTGTTCTCATGAGTAACTGTCCGTACGTACAGTAGGTACGCTGAACGCGGTTACTGGAAACTCCAGAGTAGTAATAAGTAGAATGCGGAAGTAGTTGTGCAAGTAGTCCATTCGAGAATTATCAGCTCCTTCACTGCCAATTGGACCCACTCCCAGCTTTCTCTAGCGCAGAGGTGTCCAATCTTGCTCATGGAGGGCCAATGTCCTGCAGAGTTCAGCTCCAACCCCAACACACCTGAAACAATCAGGGACTTACTAGGCATTTAAACTTCCAGGGAGTTGTGTTGAGTTAAATTCTCCAGGAATGAGTTTGGACACCCCTGCACTAGCGGCATTGGGAGACGCAAAGATAAATAATAATACACTATATTATTAGTTGCAGTATGCAAATGTATAGAATTACATTTTTCCCAAATGTGCAGTAGATAACCAGAGCATTGCTCAACTTCACCCAATGAATTAAAGATGTACGTATGTAATAGGTCATGTTGCATAGCATACTACTGTTTAATGCAAGCTGTTTCATATATAATTTACTGTCAGCGTTGGTTGCAGCAGAGATGAAACAGGATCTTAAGTGCAGCAGTCTTTATTTTGAAAGAAATTCCAATATTCACAAAACAGAATCATGGGAACAAGGATCATGAACAGAACAACCAACATAAAACGATGTAGAACTTAACACTTACTGAACCAAATACAGGGGCTGTGTCCCAATTCGCATACTTATACTACGACCTAAAAGTATGTACTCTTTTTGTGAAGAAAAAGTACATACTTTTGAGTGTGTAGCAAAGGAGTAGGCAATCATTGGGACATACTTCTTCGTCATCTTTAACGGACAGATCTGTTGCGTGCATCCTGTCACCGTAGACTGTCCCGTCAATCATCTTATCACAGGTAAAATCCTCCATTCATTCTAATTTAATTTCCTACCTTTCGGAGAGAAATGTAGTAGGCTAGCATGTTTATCTCAAGGGGGTAAATCCATCAGCCGGAAACTGAAGCCTCCCTGCGTTCCGCCATTGTAGCAGAACTTCACCTGCTGTTAGCATCCGATTGACTCCCGTTCATTTTGGCGTCACTTTGACAGCAAATAACTTTACACCTTAGGCGTCCAAAGACTCCATTTGTCCATTATTTATTTCTAAAGAAACACGACAATGTATAAAAGACTGCATTACTTTGTATCTTACGTTATGGCTCCGTGGAAGCCGTTTTTGTAAAAATAGGCTAACGATTGCGTCATGACCACTCGACTCTCTGTCGAACAGTCGAGAAATTACCGTTTAGACAGGTGGAGAAGCTCGCAAGCAATCTGGGGGACGTGGAGGCATAAATTCCGATAAAGTAAAGGGAGAAGCCCATAGAGAGTCATAAAGTTGATCCTGCTGCTAGCTCTATACTGATAATTAATCACTCAAACCCCTTTATCTAAACCTCTCTACATTACTGCCGGACTCGCGCGTCCTCCAATGTCTGTAGTTTTTTTTTTTTTTTTTTTTTAAACACTTTTCACCAGTGTTTGTTTTAACCGAATCCTGGTCCAATGCGCGATGGGTTGTGGGCAAGATTAGCCGTCAGAGTGCGCATCGATCTGCACTTCGGATTCTGACCAGAAATAGTAGACCATCCGGGTATCTTTGGAACACTTATTTCAACATACTACGATTTAGGACGTAGGGCCTACTAAATCTATTTTCTAATACTATTTAGGACGGATAGTATGCGAATTGGGACGCAGCAAGGGTTTAAATACACAGGGACTACTCAAAGAAATGAGACACAGCTGACATGACTAAAGAGATAATAGATGAACAGATGACAGGAATACAGACACAGGGAAACATGAACTGAACAAAGTGAAAACTAATCTAGAAACAGGCATGAACAGAACAGATAAAAAAAACAAACTCAAAATGTGACATTTACAGTGTTTATAGCAACTGAGTGCTAAATATCCAATTAAAGACCCCCAGAAAGAGATGATCATATCTTGATATTCATATTTTATAGATGTTATGCACACTGTCACAGCATACAAAATGGCAGTAAGCAGACTGCAGTATGAAAAGACAAAAAAAATGATTAATAAATGATTTGCATAAAATGTATTTGGTTAAAGGGGTGTTAAAACACGATTTCACTTTTCTAACTTTAGCTAGTGTGAAATGTTGCTGTTTGAGCATAAACAACATCTGCAAAGTAACAATGCTCAAAGTTCAAAGCAAAGGGATACATTTGCTTTTAAAGAAAAGGACTACAACAAACGGCTGGTAGGGACTACAGGACATTAGTGACATCACCAACCCTAAAATGTACATAAACCCGCCCCCAGGAACACGCAGTCCATGTTGAGAAGAGGAAAAGTTCTTGTATAAGAGTACATTTGTGAGTCTGCTCAAACTTTAGCATCCTTCTTTTCACATGCAATAGAAAGTCACTCTGTGTGCATCTCACAACAGTTCCTATATGAGAGATTTATATTATCATGACAGAATGCTAATTGAAAATAGTTAACTCCACATCAGCAACATAAATTCATCAACTAACCATTCAGAGACATCCTGTTGCATTCTACATGTTGTCACTTCTTCAGTCTCTCCATCTTTGTGTTAACATTAAAGGCAGAACAGTTTCTGTCAGTTTAGTGTGTCTGCGTGAGGTAATTGCAGCTGTTAAAACACACACACACACACACACACACACACACACACACACACACACACACACACACACACACACACACACACACACACACACACACACACACACACACACACACACACACACACACACACACACACACACACACACACACACACAAGCTCTTGAAACCCTGCCCTCTGCAGCAGCTCATTTGCATTTAAAGGACCAGGCACAAAACCATATACACAGTCACGCACAAAAACCCAGACAGGCTTTAGCAGGCACGATACTGATTGTATGAGTGATGGCAGGTAAAGGGCATCTGTGTCTCAAAATCACAGGAACTGCATTTGAGACTTTATAAACATTTTATTTTAAAACATTGTAGTTTGCAGGAATAATATGACATGTTTGTGACAGAAATGGTTGTAAGTTAACTAATTTAGCTAATATTATTCAAGTCCTTCAAACTAATTTGGTTAATATAATTCAAATCCTTCAAACAACTGGTTAATTGACTAAAATGACAGTAAAGGGGTCAAATTATATTTTGTGTAATATTTTTAAGAATGTTTTTTGTCCATATATGAAAGGGGTGCAAAACAACATTGGGGTCCTTTGACTTTCATTGTGTGTAAAAATACCCATTATAATTAAAAAAATATATATATGTGTGTGTGTTTCACAGAAGAATTTGGTTGAGGGTTGGTCTAAATTGTGACAGAATTTTAATTTTCAGATGAACTATCCCTTTGGACACAAATGATCACAGCCCAGAATTCTGTACAGAAATTACAAAATGAAAAATCTCATTCAATGACCTCTTTACAGCAGTATTGTTTGTGTTATCTTATTAGCATTTGTTGAATGCTTTAATCCCTCCATAGTAGTTTAGGCAACTCAGAATGTCATGTCTCATTTGTGTTTCAGCGGTGTGGTGTCAGTGCTTGAACTGTTTCTGGCAGGTGACGTTCCCCTTTGGGATTCCTCCTGAAGAGCATGTTTGATGTTGTGGTGTATGAAATGTTGGCATTTTACCTGTAAGCTTTTTCTCACCCTGTCTTTAAAGTTTCAAGGCAAAATAACCATAAAAAAGACAGAGAGACTAAGAGAGAGAGAGAGAGAGAGAGAGAGAGAGCTGTCAGAAAGATAAGAGATAAACTATAATCAATCACAACCACTAACCATCTTGCCCGTACAGGTTGGCTCATAAAATACAGGTTTCATAGCCTCAGATAGCGAACGACTGTGATTCCTTTACATTTTGTTCTCTATAAAATGGAAATTTTACTGGTGCATTTATGCATTAGGACATCAGTCTTTTATTTACACACTTCACTTCAAGGCATCGTCAAAAAACTGGCATGGGGTCAAAATTTGGGTCAAAATAAAGCAATGCAACTTTAAAGGCTTTAACTGTTGGGTACTCACACACACACAGACAAGTATACACACATCTTCAGCTTATCTGAAAATACAGAGCAGAGAAATGTTCCATTAGGAAAAATAAACATGTCAGATTTGTACATGAGTCAACACGTGAAATAATGAAATAATATATATAATTTTTTAATTCCCAGAGTTGTCAAGGCTGTTGGAAAGAATGTGTATGTGTAAGATTATCCCTGTCAGTTCTTTTATCTCAAAGCTCACAATGCTTCCCTAAACTGAGTTTACAGAACAGACAGGTGTGATCAGAGTGAAGGATGATGATGGGAAATTCTGTAAACTCTTTTAATGTGGGATACATCTCTCATTTTACATGATATAAAACCTTCTTGTCATCTTTTTCTGTTCCTTTATTTTTGTACTCTCTCTCTCATAAGCGAAGGGGGGTGGGTGTGAATTTAAATTTTCTTGTTAAGATCGGCTTGTTTGCGGCTCAGTGATTTCACTGGTGGAGGAAATGGGAATGAGCTTGACTGAGAGATGACAGGACATACATGGGTATAAATACAGACACCGAAGAAGGAAAAACAAGAAGGCGAGAAACAATTACTCACAGTGAGCGATCCGGCAGGGAGACTTCAGGATGGACATATGGACAGACAAGCAGGCAAAATGCACAGTTTAAAAAAGGGCAGAAATACGAGGGCCTGCCCTGACAGGAGAAAGTAATTGTCTTGGAAAAAGAGAGTAAAAAGCTGGGGAAACCGCATGAGAAAGTGGGATAGAATGGAAGGAGAAAGCGTTTCTGTAATTCAGAGATGAGATCAGACCCCTGGACCTTAAGCACACACATGGACACACACACACACCTTGAAACCTCACTCAACCCGACGGAGAGTTTTAAGCTCACAGCTCTGAGACTGGACACACGCCAAGCTCATTACAAACAGAGCTCCCTCCACCAGCTCCCATCTCTCTCCCTCTCTTGTCTCTCTCTATCTGCTTTTAACAGGTTACACCCCCTCTCTGCAGGAGGAACCTTTGGCCTCCACTACGATGAGTTCTGTAATGGATAAAGCTGGGTTTACACACACACATACATCTTGGTTCCAATGAAACCAAGAGGAATCATGGTTCTATAATACTGCTGGATGCACCCATGTCCCTGAAGCCCTGATGGACGTATAGAGTGTAAGCACAGAGACATAGATAGATAGATAGATAGATAGATAGATAGATAGATAGATAGATAGATAGATAGATAGATAGATAGATAGATAGATAGATAGATAGATAGATAGATAGATAGAATTGGAAAACAGGTAGTATGCATAATAAATTACACAGTAAGCAGAACTCTGATATTCCTCATCCATTGAACAGCTTAAATGTTATAAATTGCAGGCTTGTTGAACTCTATCATAATATAAACGGTATGTCTTGTGTTTCTTTATCTCTGACGGCTGTTAATGACATAATGATAGCGAATGAAAGTGAAGGATTTTTTCTTCTGTGTATACTCTCAAAGAGTGATAATCTCCACCTCCTGCTGTCTTTTCCACACAAACTTGTGTGTGTACACACACTTAGTGTTGCTTGTTCATGATGTTCTGTGAGAGTGCACCATTTCATCTGCTTTCTCTTTTGACATCCATTTAAACATCACTTGCCAAATGGAAAACACAGACACAAAAATATAAACACTCACAAAAAAAGCATATTTTTATTCATAGCACCATCTCAGACAACACAGTAGAACAACAGTGTATTGTATCTGAGTCCACAAGAAGCCTCCTGGATTAGAAGCAATATTTGAAGAGAAAAACACTCTCTGTCCATTAAAGGCAGCATAAAGATGAGAAGAGGAAGACAGAGACAGGGGGTTAGAGAAAAACTCTGTTTCAAATATACAAACCAACAGCCCGACTGCAATATTGTTTTTAAACACGAGTTCAATAAACAGAAAGTTAATACCAAGTAACTAAACACTACCGTTCAAAAGTTTGTGGTTGGTAAGGTTTTAAAAAGTTTTTTTTTTTTAAAGAAGTCTCTTATGCTCACCAAGGCTGCATTTATTTGACCAAAAAAATACAGTGAAAAACAGTAATACTGTGAAAAACGATTGCAATTTAATATAACTGTTTTCTATTTTATTTGAAAATGTCAATTATCCCTCTGATGTCAAAGCTGAATTTTCAGCATTACTCCAGTCTTCAGTGTCACATGATCCTTCAGAAATCAGTCTAATATGCTGATTTGATGCTCACGAAATATTTGTTATTATTATCAAAGTTAAAAAAAAGATGTGCTGCTTAATATTTTTGCGGAAACTGTAAGCCCGTCTTGATCGGCCCAATTTCAGAGTCAGTCGGAATAAAATCAAATGTAACAATTTATTATGTCAGGTAAATGTATCATGCCAATTTCATAATCCATTCAAAGATAAAAAATATAAAACATCAAATACTATGGAATAAAGAGAGAAGATGCAAACCTGACATTATGCGGAAAATACAGTACATGATGCGGAGTGCCTTCATATATTCAGCATCACAGGCTAATTTGAGTTACAAATTGCCCTGAGCCTCTTGTTGCATTTCTTTATATAGACAGAAACTTCTTTCACATGGAAACATTTGCTAACAATGGGAATTTGCATTCAGAGTTTTCACCCTTTGGGAGCAGAATGCCTTTTGCCTGGAAGACACACCCTCCACATGTGTGCCAGTTATCTCTTAACTCTTAAGAACTTTATTACCTCTTGGTTTACTTCTTTGCAGGGGGTGAGACATTTGTACCAGTCACACTGAGACATTTCAAATGATACCAAACATGTATAATACTGTATGATAAAAATTCATATGAAACCATATAGATTTTTGGGTGAATTTTGGTGATCTCAGCATGAGAGAGAAAGGAGCGGGGGAAGAGGGAAAGAGATGTATTCTGAGGTGAGACTTGCGTGGTGATGCTAACTTCACAAGAGAGAGTTCAAATGTTAATTTCTTTTGTTTTCTCAGAGAGTTGGCCTCGCTTCCAGTTCTTCCAGTCTTACAAAACCATGATAAATACATTGATGAATAGAAAGTTCAAAAGAACAGAATTTATTTGAAATAGAAATCTTTTGGAAGATTATAAATATCTTTACATGCATTAATGAATTATGAATTAAATTACTAATTTCTTTAAAAAATACCTCACTGACCCCAAACTTTTTAACAGTATTGTACTACAGAATTGTACAACATACATAATGTTGCAACTGTCTATTTTTGCTCCACTAAAGATAACAATTCCAAACACAATCAAATGCATCTCCAAGCAAAAAAAGTATGTTTTCCCCTGAATAACTCGTTATTTTTGTTGTCATTAAAAACTGTGCGGTTCATCCAGAAACCATCACAGACTCACTTGACATTCACTTGATTAATTTATGAACAAATCAGAGTTAATCGATACAGCAACTTGAGAGTTGATTGATCCAGTGACTCATACTTGTGGCACTCAGACAGTGCCATACTTGGGAAAATATGTGTAACACGTTACAATAAGGTTTCAGTTATTACCATGGATTAAGAATGAACAATACTTCTACAGCATTTATTAATCTTAGTTAATGTTAATTTCAACATTTACTAATACAGTATTAGAATCAAAAGTTGCATTTGTTAACATTAGATAATGCACTGCACACACATTAACAAATGTTAACAAAGATTAATAAATACTGTAACAAATCTGTAGCTCATTGATAGGAAATGTTAGTAACCTGCAGAAAGAGTTACTGTACATCCCTCGTTGATAACGCCCAACTTCATACAGTCTGTCTAGTGGAGTGACACCTACAGTTAAAAGTCACAGGGCTGCAAATCAGCCAATCAAATTCGAGGACTGTTGTTCAATTATTTCTTTTTAAATCAGCATTTCTCTCATTCAAAATGAATGAATGTGTCTTTGACAGCGCAAATCACTGTTAGAGTGAAGGCCCTTTTCGAATATGGCCAAATGAAGTATTTTCCGGAGAAGCATAATTAAATTGCCTTCCCTTTGGACCAGTCTTCACGACGGGAACACACCTATGAAGTCAGAGGCAGCTCACTGCATATGAGAGAAAGACAGGAAGAGATCAATAAGAAATGATGGCGTTAACGTCTTCAAACATTAACGGCAGGGTAGCTGGATGAAACATCCGTTTAAAAAAAGTCAAATGATTCATTTAAAGAAAATGAAACACAATTCTACTGACAGTGTCCACACTTCTGAAAAGACTGGATCTGCATTTAAATGATGCACAAAAGCATCTGAGAGCCAGATGTTCACAATGACACAATTAACCAAACGAAATGCTATTTGGTGTGACTACACCAGTGCTATGCTATAAACCCATTTCATATTCATGCTTTTTCGACGCTGTCACCGGTTTTTGATATATGCTTTTGGTTCACTAGTCTCAGGGTGAGAATTCGGCACATGTATATTGTTATTTTACCCTTTCCAGAAATGAATGATGTGTGAGATGAATTCTAAGAATGAGGTGATGAGACGATTCAAGGATGAGAGAACAGAGTGATACAGAGAGAGTGAGAGGGGATGGAGAGGTGTGAGGAATTTCTGTGTCCCAGAAATCCGACTTGTGTGTGCTTATTTACAGTCATCGTGATTAGAGTTCTAATAGCAGAAACCTCAAATATCAAGGTTCAACTTGGCAAGATTGAGTTGATATAGATGTAGAATTGATCAACAAAACTCTTTTGGGGTTTTCACACACGTACACTCACAGGTGCACAGACCAACTGACACACAGGTACAAAGATTCACATTTGTGGGTAAACTGTCAGGCTCCCAATTAAAGGTGTGCTTTATTTAAAACACATGTTTACGGGATGTGAGCTAATTGATTTTTGTTTTTGAATGCGTATATAAGAGATATTACGATTCACCATATAGCCATCTTATCAGTCTCACCGCAGGTCAGCCCGAGGCGATCGGCTGCCTCTACTTTATGCTTCAGTCATATTGCAGATCCATCAGTATACAATCGTTGCAAAGTCGAAGGATAAATTAAACCTATGATCATGGAGTCCTAGAAAATCAAAGGCTCCGGTAATGCTGACCAAGAGTCTAATGCAAAAATGAGTCTCACATACACTTATATGTAAGTTAGATGAGGATTTAATTGGCTCAGTTGAATTAATTACATATTTGAGTGCTGCTGAAGAACATCAGTCAGAATTAGCCACAGCGTGAGAGGTTTAAACACCCAGTGAGAACCCACCGAGCGACGCACGCTTGTGGACACGCGTTCGAGGTGCATAAAGATAACAAGGGAAAAACAAATAAATATTAGCTGCCTTTATTGCCCTCAAACTCACCCAAACCAGATGATTATAGGGAGCTGAGAAATTGTAACACTGAGCTAAGGTATTTTGATGGAGTTATTATGGAGATAAAACTACGGGAGCATTTCAAACAACACCCAGGAGACGGAGCTTAATTTTCAGTAGACATTTAGAGAAAAACTCCCCTTTGCATCCCCAATCCCATTGCTAGTCTTCCACGCTGGTCATTTTTCCGCTTGGTTTGGAGTTTGTTAATTAGGTGTAATCCTGGGGCAGCTTTACCTTAACGAGCTCCCACAAGAGCTCTAAACGTGACCTTAACGAGAACCCTTGATTAAAGTTCCCTCATTAGCATATGAAGAGCCCTTCAAAGACACTATGAGCCTCCTAAAGCTACAAAATACCTCCAGGTTTAAGGAACCGCAGCTTTCTGAGCCTCTCGTTGGACACAGGAGTGTTTTACACGTCCACACACACACACACAATCGAAGAAAGAAACAGTTCATCAAAACAGGGTGTTTCAAAATGACTCAGAGCGGTTCCAGACATTACTCTATATTAATATCTAATATTTCATCCGTAACTTCATTTGTTAAATTATCATGAAATTAGTTAAGTAATCCTAATGACTGGCGATACTCTGCAGATGGGTGTTTAATGAGTGGGTAAGCTTCTCCATCCCCTCAGGCTCTGACAGATCAAGACTTTAATGTTTATATCAAAGAGAGAAGAACTGTGATTTACGCATTAAACCCGTGGAATTCATTCTTGACGGCAAAACGAAGAATCCTAAAATTACGGGGTTACACACGTCTGTGTCTTGACAGTGTGTGGATAAGATTGAATGATTTCTTTCTTTTTTGGCCGTCCTGAAGGATAGGTCATAATAATATCATTCCCTCTCGTTCACACCGCAAAAGATCAATGGAACCCACTTGCTTTCATTTCTTTCTGGATCTTTCAGTGCAGACCTCAACTAAACGACAGACCTCAATTTGTTTTGTGCCGGTTTTGAACATGTGACATTTTCAGAAATGAAAGCTATGAGTGTTAGCTATAGTGAGCTAAAGGCCAGGCTTCTCACTCATTACATGGCGTTCACAGGAGAGATGTGCCGTGGATGTATTAACGGCGGTGTTTCAGAAATCATTAACTATATCATTTTAAAGGGATGACTTACCCCAAGATGTAAATTGTCATTTTTTTACTCATACTGGTCACTGTTTTATTTGTAATTACAATGAATGGAGACTAAAGCTTACAAGCTTCGAAAAAGAATGCAAAAAAATGGTCCATGCATTTGAAGGGGTACGTCACCACTGGCAAAATAGGCTTTCAATAAAACTTGGCTACCTATACAGTAGAAAAGTGAAAAAAATTAAAAACAGTGCTACCTGTATAGAGAGAAAACAAAGAAAAAATGCTGTCTTCTCTTTTGCCAAATAGGCACTGGGCATGTTGCTGGCCAAGGCTGCTTCCACTAGTCTGCTATGGATATGCGTTATGTGGACCACATTTATGATACTTTCATGTTCGGTTTTCATTTTGAAAGCTTCAGTCCAATCTCATTGTAATTGCATGTAAAAGAACACGGAAACCATCATCCAAATTTCCTCTTTCTGAAAGAAAAAGAAGAAAGATTTGGAATGACAGTAAAAAAATGACAGAATATCTATTTATTATTAATATTCAGCAAACTCTCATAATATTCAGCAAAAGCATCACATTCTGAATAATCTAAGAAATCAAAGCTGTTCTTTTTATAAATATAATGTAAGTTATCAGCACATTCTAAAAATGTATCTTTGTTTACGTGGATTTTTTGTAAAATTGGCACCATAATGAGTATGTTATTGATCCGACCAACTGACATCTCACACTCCTTGATCAGAGCATCTCTATCACTATCCTCAGAGACATATAAAGAGATTCATTTTCACCAGCGTTTGATCTCCCAGATCCACTCAGAGACTGAACGACAGCCGACCAACACACTCCCGCTCACACGCGCGCGCACACTCATTTTCTCAGTCTCTCACAGGCGCACACAACCTCTCCGTACTTTCATTCCCTCCTCCAGGGCTGTGAAGTTCCATCAGAGCTACTTCCTCTCTGATTTTCTGTGTTTCCTGTTCCATAATGTCCAGCGGCACACCGCAGCTTGAAATTGTTTTTAAAAGTCGCACAAGAAAGAGAAGAGATAAGGAGAAGAAAGAACATCAAAGTCTGCTCTTTATTTTACTGCCTTTGGACTGGATTGGCAGCTTATCAGGTCTACAATGTATTTGTAGAATATGAGAGATTATTTAAAAGGTTTAAAAAAACATTTTAAATAGTCATTGAAACTTGAGTGAGATGTCACACAGACAACATGTGACAGGAATGATAGAGACTGAGAAAGAGCAGATACAAAATACACGGTAACACTTTACTTGAAGGGGTGTGCATAAGACTGACATGACACCCTAATAATCCTGACATGACACGTCATGAATATGAAGGAGGTTTTATGCATGTTTATGACAACTGTCATTAAGTGTCATTCGCTCAATTATGACATTTTTAATGCAAATATGACATTGGTTGAGATGTCTTTGTTATGACAACTTGACATTACTAAGACAACACAACCTGTCATAAATATGTCATAAACATAGCAGATTAATTATCAAACTTAAGAAACCACTTAGCTTTATGGGTTAACATTTCATTAAACTGTCATATGGTTGGTTTTGACATTGGCTGTCATGAAGCCATTATAACATTTTAATGACTAATTAAATTTGTACCACTGTAGTTGAGGTCAAGAAAAACATTCATGACACAGTTATAATGGCCTCATGACAGCCAATGTCAAAACCAACCACCTGACAATTTAATGAAATTACTAGAGTTAGTGTTTTGGATTAGGATTTGGTTTGGGGTTAGTTGCATAATAATTTAATGTTTTTACTATAGTAACTACATGTAACATGCAACAAAGACAATGTAAAAAAGTGGGTTACACTTTATTTTAAGGTCATTGTTACAGTGTAATTATATATTTAAGTACTGAGTAATAATTAGCAACTACATGTTCTTACTAGGGTTAGGGTTAGGATTTGGTTAAAAGTTAGTTGTATGTAATTAAGCATAATTTACTGTTATTACTATGGTAAGTACATGTAACATATGTACAGTAACAAGGGCACTGTAAAATAAAGTGTTACCAAAAAGTGTTACCAAAAGGTTTTTGTTTTCTAATTAAAATCCACGATTCATCCATGAATCTTTAACTGCTTTTAATACTGTGCATGTTGATATCAGCGTTGTTATTGTTAACTAAAGCTAAAAGTAAAATTATTCAAATCATTTTTGTTAATTGAAATAAAACTGAAATAAAATGAGATATAAATATAACAGAAAATCTTAAACTTAAAAAAATTAATGAAATTTAGTAATATTGCCTTGGCAATACTAAGATAACACAACTTGATATTAAATTTTAAATTAAGACAAATCATGGCTTTTCTAATGCTTGGATCTGAGTGTTTTAATGAACATACATTGCTAAATGTCCTGACTCGTACAAAGAGTTCAGATAAGGCAAAAGTACTTTGAAATCCCTTGAGATTCCCAGGTGAGTGTGTGTGTGGCCGCATGTCAAGTCAGATGAGTGTCAGGCTGTACTTGAACATTTGGTCAATTAAATTAGGCTAATTAATTATATGATATAAGTGTAAGTGCATCTGTATAAGGACTATATGTTATTTTATGTGTGTGTGTGTGAATGTGTGACTGCATGTAATTATCTATGAGACTCATCTGCCGCCTAAAAGAATCTACACATCAATAATTTCTCTATGTGTCCCAAGACAAAGTCATTCACGATCACATTCACACATATTCATTTTACACTATACTATCTTTCTACAAAGTATATAGTCTGTTATCTCAGGCATATTAAATCCTGACTCGCCAATAGCCCTGCAGAACACAGTAAAAATTACAATAATGTCATCTAAAAAAATCCACAGTGAAATATTGTGAGATTTTAAATCAACAGATCTTGACCCATATATAATATAGCCAGTGCAAAACAAATTATCTCCCTCAGAGTACACAGGAGACACTCTCGTATTCTATTGTTGTCATTCACAGGAGTGGGAGAAAGAGACATTAAGTCAGTGGATGAAAATGAAAGAGAATTATTTCTGCACAAGACATTCTCTCATATAGCTGTTGTAATATTTCAGACATCCTCGAGCAGCAACATGTCAATCCCCTTTACGCGAATTGAAAGGAAGACTGAAGGGGGAAAAACAGAGGGAGGTGGGGAGAGAGGGAGAGAGAGTGTAGTATAAGGTGTTTTGGGAATTTAGACGAGAGAACATAACAGCACTCTGCTCCATCTGTTATTCATGCTACTGTCTAATGTTGTCTGTCTATGGCTGCTATTACACATGCCCTGAACTAACGATGCATCTTGTAAGCAGTCGCCTTATATAATGGCATACGTCCACAGCGGAGAAGTTAAGAAGAACTAGCTGGACGAAGAGACTGGGATGTGCCATCTGCAGGATGGCACTTTTTGTTGGATCTAATATGGCACCTGCAGCTCTGCGCAGAGCGACTCACAAGATACTTACAAGAGCTTCAATATGGAGAGATTGATAATTGGTCAGAAGAAGACAGAAAGATGTCAAATTTGATGTCCCTCCCTGAGGCGTTATATTAGAAACACGCACGTGGCTGCGATTACCATTTTTCTCTAATTTAATGCCAAGGTAAAAAAAGCACAGTGTTAAATAAAAAAAAAAACTGAAACATTTTTTTTTTCACAATGTACTATGTTCATAACTCCAACAAAGCACGTGGTTAGTGCAAGTTTGTTGTGTTCAGAACAACTTGAAAATATGTTAGTGTGTGAACCTACAGTAAGTTATGTAATATATGTTAAATACAAAGTTGGCAAAGTTTATGATGCTTATAGCTTATTTAAAAGCTGTTCAGATTTTAAAAAGTTAAGTAGTGTATTCTGCCCTTTAGCTTCTCGACTGAATTTAATAATTAAGATTACATTTTATAATGTCATATTTTATCTAAATCTGCTGAAATTATTTTTAATTCATTGTAATAACATATTTTTTTAATGTAACGGTCACAACCACCAGCTGGAGCGCCCATGATCTCCACCAAAGGACATTCCTTCCATCTGCTTTATCTCATGAACTACATTTCCCATAATCCATTCCCTGGACTAATCATGCTCTGATTACTTCCACCTGTGTGTTATCTCATTTACACTTGCATATTTAAACTCTGTGTATTCACTATTACTTTTCGAAGTCTTCTATGTTGTTACACTGCATTTCTGAGAGTTATCCGGTTTACCGTGTCTTGGTTATTTGAATCTCTGCCCGTTTTCTGGATTTCCAATTTTCCTGTGTTTTCTGCCTTGTTGCTCATTGTTTGCCCGTGTGTTTGACCTTTTGCCCAGTTAAATGGAGATCAATTCTGGATTGACCCAATAAAGCTGCATTTGTATCTTCAACCCAAGACAAAAATGTAAAGTTTAGATGACTTTCCCCAATACCCCCCCCCCCCCCCCCCCCCCATAACACCCAATAAGGGACATTATTTTTTAGACCCTTTGTCTGGCATAATGAGTACCATCACATGTTAATTTAAGCTAAATCAAAACCTTGTTACCCACTCATATGCTCTTTAACAGCATCTACTCATCAATAATCATTCTAAGGCGGACAAAAACACAAACATTCACTCAACATTCATCCACAATGTAAGTGTAGTGTCTGTTATCTCAGGCATATGAAATCCGACTGAGCAACAGCTCTGCAGAGCATGGCACGGGGTCACAGTAAACATTACAATAACAACATCAGCTCAAATAAAACCCACAGTGAAATATTAAGAGATTTGAAATCAACAGATCTTGACCCACATGCAATATTATATTTGCAAAAGAAATGTTCTCCCCCACAGCACACACATACATAAGATTCTCTCATCCTCATTTTTTATCATTCTCATATTCACAGGAGTGAGAGAAAGAGACAAAGTTGAAAAGGAAAATGAAAGAGAATTATTTCTGAACAAGACAGTCTCTCATATTGCTGTTGTAAGACCTAAGACATATTCGAGCAGATCTCAAATCTCCTTATACAGAAGCCCTGTTACCCATTCTGGAGTATTTTTTGTAAATAAATATATACTTCAGGTTTTAACTGTAAAACCAGCAACCTCTAAAATAAATAGAAAAATGAAACTGCTCATATAATATTGTGCCACCAGGGTGACAATCAACATTATCTGAAGGCAACATACTTCTGTTCACCGACCATTTGTTGAACACAATTCGACTTCATTTTTTAAGTTTTTAAGAGTTCATTTTTTAAGAGTATTTGTGGAAATTAATTATAAAAATTAATTAATTAATTAATTCAAGGACTTCCTATTAGCTGTACAGTACATGGAGCAGTCTGTACATTATCACAAGCTTTCTAATGGACCAGAGGACATTTCAAAATGATTTTTTTGTTATGATTTGATTTGCACAGAATTTTGTTTGCTTTTAAGTTTGATAGCTCACGTGGCATCTCTTTTTGGCTAGCAATTTTGGAAAATCTATCAATAAAGTAAATTCATAATGTGAGATACTGTATAGGCAAAAATACAGCCATGGCTCTTAAATTCTCATTTTTGCATTTTCTCTATTAACTTTTCTCTATGTTTTATTAAACATAACTATTCTAAACACACATACATACATGCATAGGTAAAATGGTAAGTGACAGAATGAAACCGGAAGCAAGAAATGGAAATGAAAGCTTTAGCATAAGTTCTGCTAGGAAGACTCAATTACTGCGTCACTCGTTACCTTCAAGTTATCCAATCACGCCCTTATTCTTATTGTATAAAAGATCGGTACTTACACATGTTTGAGTTCGCAGATGCTGACGCGACAACAAGCTGATTCTGACGCTTTCACTCACTCGTGTTTCGATTCCATTCGTAGTCATCACAAGTTATATTGTTGATTTGATCTCACCAACTCTGGCGGTGCGCGAGTGCTAGACACGTGTGTAGGAAACCAGCACATGGCGGCTGTAAATCTAATGAGAGACGATCTCTTCAAGTTTAAGTTCCACTTTTAAGGCTTTTACGTTGGTTTCCAAGTTTGGCAGGCGCTTGCAGCAGCCAGTGTTAACATGTCCTCTTTATCACAATTAAACTTCTTTCAGGTAAGTATATTAACTTGGCTACTCAGCTGCTAGTGCTAACTTCATCAGCGGCAAAGTTCAATTGGTGACTGTGGTGACACGGCAGCTCGTCTTAAACTGCTGATTCAGAGACTGCAACAGGGTGCAAAGTATGGGGGCGCTGACATGGGCTCCCCTGAAAACGTGATTCGTGAAATTGTGGGGGGGTCTCAAAAAATATTGACAAAGTTTTATTTTGACGTGCAGTTTCAGTTTTGTGTAATGTGATCATCGTGGAGTATGTCTAAAATAGCAAAAATATCATTCACGCATGCTTGACGGCGATTTAAACCTAATTCACTTAAAAAAAAAAAAAAAAAAAAAAAAAAAAAAAAAAGATAACTATACATGCTGTTCTTGTCGTGAGCATCAAGGTGTGGTGGTGCTGCGATGCAAATTCCAATCATGTTTGCGTAGGCTGCATGTTAACTCAAAGATTCGAATATAGACGTGGATGCTATTGATCTGCACGCAAAGTCCTTGAAATCCATTCTGTGTTAAGGTAAGGCATTATTCCCAATTATGTCGTGGCTGGGTTGTTATAGGTCTTCAGACCGAACGCAAACAGAGCGTCAAATACGCGTCTATCGCGTCTAGTAGACGCTTGAACATTCGCTCGAGTTCAAATTTTGCGCGGAAGAAGTTCGCGGCAAACGCGTCGCCCAATCTATTTGCTTTGCATTGACTTTGTATGTAATCTACTCGCGCAAATAATTAAATTCGTGTTCGTTTTGAACACACAATTAGGCCTAATTGAACGGATGAATTATGGTATTCTTAATTAATAAGAGTTTAACCTGGTTCAAGTCTAATGCAGCCTATGTAGACTATTTGGGGATGGCTGTTTGCTGTTTGACTTCAATTTGTGTCGATAAAGTATAATAGGGTGAATCCTGTATAGTGCTTGCATAGTGCATACACTTGTAGCTGTTATGCATCTTTGGAAGTCCTTGAAATTAATGGGTTTCAAAGTGCAGCGCCACACATTTCGCGTCCTGTCTGAAAGGCGCCTCAATCCTCTGCACGCGCAAGTGCACGATAAAAAAAAAGAAGGGGGGCACGGTGTTCGAACAATGCGCAACACAACATACTGTAACGCTTTAACAGTAGGACCGAATATCTCGCTGAATGGTCATACCAAAGCCTATGCAGATTTATGTAACTGATTTTCCACAGTGCAGTGGTAAATTATTTTCAGCGTTCATTCCACGCACATATGACTAGTTTGCAAAATGCATACTATTAACTGCTTTGCTGAATAGAATTTAAAACAAGCTTAGGAGCAAATTTAAATATTAATTTGGCTTTATATGCAATATTTTCAGCTAGCATTCCTCATCTGCTCACTCAACATTGTGAGAGTGCCTTCCATCTTAAGGGGGACCCATTCAACTGGTTTTAAGCCCTTCCTTAAATTCGTTATTGCTTCGACATTTATGGTGATTGTTTTTTCCAATCTCTCCCACTCGTGGAGGATCTCTACTTACACCTAGATGATCGCAGACTTTAATAAAATAGGGGGCACATTATTTGATGTATATCTCAGCTCGTTTTTTAACATATATATAAATATATATGGCCATATCTTTAAGAAGCTGGAGCAAGTTGGTCAGCGAAAGTTTGCTTATGCCTAGTAGATATGGTTACGAAGTGTATATATGTTGGGCTTAATGGGTATGTAGCAGGAGTATATTTACAAAAGAATATAAATGATATATTTACAAGTGCTGATAATTCTCTATAACTGTTTTAGATTTTATATATATTATCATAAAAATCTTAATACCTAAGTTTAAGTTATAATAATTGAAATACGGTACAATCGGCGTACTCAAAATTTCATGGCAACTAATTTAATCCACTGACGTGTTATAGAAATATTTATGTAATAGGTATTTGGTACAAAACGTACAGAGAACGTTGACTAAGGATGCTCAGGGTAAAGGTCATAACTTAGCCAAAACATGATTTACACCGTAGAACTAACAGTTATATGTTAGATCATTACATCCAAACCAATCACCAGAACAAATCAGTCAAAGAGTTGAGTGACATTTACTCATCTGTACGATATAAATATCATTTATTTTTCTATTCAAGGGACTCCCTCGGTTGCCATGGCCAGCGCTCTCTCGGCCGTGAATAAAACTTTCTTCTACAAAAGCTACTCGAGAATAATGTCAGGTATATGTTTTACAGCTGAGAAATGGTTTCTACGCTCAAAAGTCAACAACAGAATATCAAGTGGGATTGAGGTATTATCTTATGCCTTCACCTTACTTCAGGTAAGTTTCGTATTAAGATTTAGTGGTAAGACGATTTACCAAGCCTGCTCAGGCTTTATTCATCGGTGCTTCACAGAAATGATCCTATAGCGGCTGTCAACCCTTGGGTTCGAAGAGAAGGCTCCCTACTTAAATCGTATT
Organism: Meda fulgida; assembly: GCA_030578275.1. Classification (NCBI taxonomy): domain Eukaryota; kingdom Metazoa; phylum Chordata; class Actinopteri; order Cypriniformes; family Leuciscidae; genus Meda; species Meda fulgida. The sequence continues at coordinate 17,058,271 of CM060632.1, read as the reverse complement.
TCTACACTATTTCTTATAACGTTCACTTTTCTTTTCAGTTTCCTCTATTTCCCATTCTGATTATGGCTGGTTGTTCTTCCTCATCAACATTTACTAAACTGATGCGTGACGGGTCTCCGGTGTCCCCAGGGTGTGTGCGAAAGGTTGGTTCGGAACGCCCCACAGATTTTCATATAGTATGCTGAAATTGTCATTCGAGGGGGAGTAAAGTGCATGTCTGTCTCTTGAATGCAGTCAGCCTGCGGCTCCCGGCACAAGGGGTAGAGTTTCAACAGCTTTTTTGCAGCTTTAATTACCTCTCTCAGACAAATTTCAAAACTTTTAGCTTCAGATTCAAACCGGAGTTTGATGGAGAAACTCATGAGGCATCAACATGTAGAGAACATTCCGAATGGTTAATTGATGGATTATGTAGCTTATGTGTAGTTATCTTCTAGCCAATGATTAGCTTATTCTGCCTTGATATTCTATAAATCATGTTCAGCGGGCACGATTTATGTAAAATTGGGGTTTGTGATGCCACTAACCCGGGAGGAATGTTGGGTAGTTCCTCAGCATTCCTGTAGTCTTTAAAAGTAACTTCTTAAATGAATTCTTTCTTTGCTCGAACTTTGTGCGTTGTAACTTTGCAGATGTTATGCTTAAACAGCAACATTTCACTCTAAGTAAGTTAGAAAAGCGAAGTCCATTCCATCCCTTTTATTACCTTTTTTACTTTTACTTTTACTTTTTTTTTTTTTTTTACCTTTTTATTGTCCACAATGGTCTCTCTTTTCTATTGTCATGTTCAGTTTGTAGATGTGTTTTTACAGCATTTACGGCTCATGCATTCAGGGGAATTATCTTTAGGAGCTAAACTGAGATTTTCCCATCGTCTTTTTCTGAATATCGTTTCTCACCGAATTCCTTTACTCTCTTCTTAAACTCTCAAGGCTCTGGTATCACATTAACAATTTCTAAAATTAGTTATACATTCTGTCCCTTCTCATCTATGATTACATTTCTTAAAATCTCCCCTCTGTCTATCCTAACTAATGGAGCACCTCTCTCTAAAGCCTGGTCAGGACTCTAGATTCTGTCCTCAAAGCTGCAGTCCATCTCCGTCCCAGTATACTGGTCATTCCTTCAGGATTGGGCCTGCCATTACAGCAGCCGAAAGTGGTATTTCTACTGCAGCTATCAAGATCCTCGGCAGTGGTCTTCCTCTGCATTGAGTTACGTATATAAGAAATGAAAAAAAAAAAAACCTCGAAGCTCAGCAAGCTCTCCAGTAACGGTTCAGGTAAATACCAATGCAACTACTGGTGGTGGTGTCATGCTATTCCATTCTCATTAATTTGTCAATCTCACCTTGCATTCTACAAATGTCAATGAGTCATCTATGTGTCTATGTGTGGCCTATCGTGGCTATATCTGTGATCTATCGAGACCTGTCTATATGTGGCCTATCGTGGCTATATCTGTGGTCTATCAAGACCTGTCTATGTCCGGCTATCATGGCTATATCTGTGGTCTATCGAGACCTGTCTATGTGTGGCCTATCGTGGCTATATCTGTGGTCTATCAAGACCTGTCTATGTCTGGCTATCATGGCTATATCTGTGGTCTATCGAGACCTGTCTATATGTGGCCTATCGTGGCTATATCTGTGGTCTATCAAGACCTGTCTATGTCCGGCTATCATGGCTATATCTGTGGTCTATCGAGACCTGTCTACGTGTGGCCTATCATGGCCATATATGTGGTCTATCAAGACCTGTCTACGTGTGGCCTATCATGGCTATATCTGTGGTCTATAGAGACCTGTCTATATGTGGCCTATCGTGGCTATATCTGTGGTCTATCGAGACCTGTCTATGTGTGGCCTATCGTGGCTATATCTGTGGTCTATCGAGACCTGTCTATGTGTGGCCTATCGTGGCTATATCTGTGGTCTATCGAGACCTGTCTATGTGTGGCCTATCGTGGCTATATCTGTGGTCTATCGAGACCTGTCTATGTGTGGCTATATCTGTGGTCTATCGAGACCTGTCTACGTCTGGCCTATCGTGGCTATATATTTGTGTGGTCTAACGAGACCTGTCTATGTCTGGCCTATCGTGGCTGCATCCATGGTCTATCGAGACCTGTCTACGTCTGGCCTATCGTGGCTGTATCCGTGGTCTATTGAGACCTGTCTATGTCTGGCCTATCGTGGCTGTCTTTGTTGTCTATCGAGACCGTCTATGTTTGGCCTATTGTGGCTGTATCTGAGTGGTCTACCGAGACCTGTCTATGCATGTATCTATGTTCTATTGAGACCTGTCTATGTCTGGCCTATCGTGGCTGTCTTTGTTGTCTATCGAGACCGTCTATGTTTGGCCTATTGTGGCTGTATCTGAGTGGTCTAACGAGACCTGTCTACGTCTGGCCTATCGTGGCTATATATTTGTGTGGTCTAACGAGACCCGTCTACGTCTGGCCTATCGTGGCCATATATTTGTGTGGTCTAACGAGACCTGTCTACGTCTGGCCTATCGTGGCTATATATTTGTGTGGTCTAACGAGACCCGTCTACGTCTGGCCTATCGTGGCCATATATTTGTGTGGTCTAACGAGACCTGTCTACGTCTGGTCTATCGTGGCTATATATTTGTGTGGTCTAACGAGACCTGTCTATGTCTGGCCTATCGTGGCTGTCTTCGTGTGGTCTATCGAGACCGTCTATGTTTGGCCTATCGTGACTGTATCAGAGTGGTCTACCGAGACCTGTCTATGCATGTATCTATGTTCTATTGAGACCTGTCTATGTCTGGCCATCATGGCGTATCCGGTCTATCGAGACCCGTCTATGTCCGGCCTATCGTGGCGTATCTGTGGTCTATCGAATCCTGTGTATGTCCAGCTAGTACATAGGTACATGACTATCGTCATCATGCTAATTATGGTATCTCCCTTTTCTTATTTCAGGAACCTCAGGATTCACGACCGGTGGGTATACTTCCATTCATCAATTTTGGGGGAAGGCTGGCCCCGTCCCTACGGATTTTCAATCCACCTTCTTTTGGGGGGTCGGCTGCGCCCCTGCCTTCGTCTTCAGGCAGGAGATGCTGATCCGCTACCCTCGGATTACGATCTATGGACGGGGCCTACGCCAAAGAACTTTACAAATAATGGCTTACTGGGCTGCCAATAAATTAATGCTTGTTACTTAATTTTATCCCCCGAGTCTTTCTGGTAGAAATGAAAGCTTTAGCATAAGTTCTGCTAGGAAGACTCAATTACTGCGTCACTCGTTACCTTCAAGTTATCCAATCACGCCCTTATTCTTATTGTATAAAAGATCGGTACTTACACATGTTTGAGTTCGCAGATGCTGACGCGACAACAACCTCCACCCTCCCCACCACCACCAGGATGGTCCCGTCTATACTTCCCTGGGGGGTCGGCTGCGCCCCTGCCTTCGTCTTCAGGCAGGAGATGCTGATCCGCTACCCTCGGATTACGATCTATGGACGGGGCCTACGCCAAAGAACTTTACAAATAATGGCTTACTGGGCTGCCAATAAATTAATGCTTGTTACTTAATTTTATCCCCCGAGTCTTTCTGGTAGAACTATGGAAAAGATCCATTTAACTATGAAAAGAACCATCAGGTTATCATTTTCAGAGCACCTCATTAAATGTATACTTGGCCTTTGCAGTGAAAGCATTTCGTGAAGTTTCTGAAGAAGGATTTTGATGGTCCCTTGAGTCTCAATCAATTTCTTGTGCGTTGAAAAAAAAAAAGAGGTGATGAACTTGCATGGTTTGTTTGACTCAGTTCTGGTTGGAAGTTCTCTCTCTCTTCATGTACATGGCTGGAGCGCAGATGCTGGCTTGCCGGCCATGTAGAGCAACCAGGAGAAGGGAGGAAGTCGGAAGAGTTGATGGTTTGAGTTGCGATGAACTTCTGCATTGAATGAAGAAGTTGTGCCAAACTCCTGATGTTGTCCTTGATTCTGTTGTGGTTCAGAGAGTCATCTCTATCCTGAATGAGCATATGGCTGGTTGTGAATCAAGGCCTGCTGCCCTGGGGCCTGGTGCGGCCCTGCAGGACAGCAACCCGAACGTACAAGAAAGGGCCAGGAGAGCGGAGGGCTTGTAGAGGCCATTTAAAGCCTGAGAAAAGTACCACCTTTCAGGGTTGGCTCAACCAATAAGAAAGGGGGGATTTCCAAGCAGGATTTATGACTGTCTCAAGTATGGGCCTTGCCATTTGTGTCCATTTATGCTCAGATAGATAACACGCGTGTTTCGGGCGTGCTGTTCCCTTTCGAGGGAACTCTACACTGCGTCGAGAATCGACTCTTTGGGGACGCTCCCTAAGCGTGCGCCTCTGAAGTATGAATAAAACTAATCCAATCCTGATTGGTGTTGCATCGTGACGTAACATGTGACGGCATACCCGGAAGTATAAAAGTGACGCTGTCACAACACACACTAGCTTTCGCTCTTCAGCAAGCGCTCTGTGTTGAAAACTGTCAGTCTTATTTGGTGTTGTTTGTCCTTATATCTAAATATTATAGCCAGCGAACAATTCAGGAAATGTGTGCATCCTTGTCCTCGTTTTATTACGGGTGGGGACACACATTCTTTTTGTGTGAATTGTTTGGGAGCGCAGCACGCACGGGCAGCTCTCGAGGGATTTGCTTGTGTTGACTGTGAAGCACTTCCCATTAGAGTGCTGCGCTCCCGGCTGGTGTGCTTTGATGAGCACGGTCAGGCTCGCGTTCCCTGCGGTTCTGGTCCCGCGTCTGTTGAGGCAGCGCGGCGATTGAGATCGTGGGGCTCGCAGCGGGATCTTTTAGATGAGAATGAGGCTGCTGAGGCACCTTCTCATTCTTCGTCTGAGGATCCCGTAGCCCCTGAGAGTGGTCCAGGAGCCCGCATCGCGGCTTCTCCTGCCCACGATCAGGTCCCAATGCTTGAGCTCTCTGCTTCTGAGGAAGTGGATGTGCTCAGTATTGATGTGGATGACCGTGATTTTGGCGCGCCAGTTCACGGCCAAGCGTATGAGGAGCTGGTAGAGGTTGTGACTCGTGCAGTGGCCAGACTTAACATCAGCTGGCCACACGATGAGCAGGGAACGCAAGCAAAAAGTAAGCTTGATGAGCGTTTCCTGCAGCACAGAGCACAACCTCAGCACCGGGGTTTGCCGTTTTTCCCCGATCTCCACTGTGAGATCTCGAGATCGTGGGATAAACCGCACTCGTCCCGTGTCTCCAGTCCCAGTGTGGTGGATTATAGCAATGTTGTGGGGGCACGGGACAAGGGTTATGGGAAGATGCCTAAAGTAGAGGAAGCTTTAGCAGGTTATCTTTCCCCTGAATCGGCATCTTCCCTAAAAACCCCGGCGCTGCCTAGTAAGCCCTGCAGAGATACATCTGCTTTAATAGGCAGGGCTTACATGGCGGCAGGTCGGGCTGGTTCATGTCTGCACACTATGGCTATCTTGCAGGCATACCAGGCCGACCTCCTGAAAGATTTGGATGAGGGGGAGGGGCCGACTCCTGAAGATATTGCAGAGTTGAGGAAGGCCACAGATTTGTCTTTCCGGGCCACAAAAGAGACGGCCCGTGCCATTGGCCGCTCTATGGCAGCTATGGTGGCTACGGAGAGACATCTGTGGCTGAACTTATCTGGTATTAAAGATAAGGATAGGTCTTTTCTGCTGGATGCGCCGCTCTCGCCTTCTGGCCTGTTTGGCGACGCCGTTACATCGGTCGTCGACAGGTTTCAGGAGGCGAAGAAGCAATCTGCGGCGTTCCAGCAGTACCTCCCCCATAAGGCGAAGTCCAAATCGAGTAGGGTGGGGCCGAGTGATCAGCCCCAGCCATCAGCCAGCTACTCACACCGAGCAGAGCAAAAAGAGAGCCTTTCCTCTAGAGCCCCTCCTCCTGGAGCTTGGCAACAGAGGAAGCGCTCTCAGAAATCGAAGTCCTCCAGCTGGAGAGGCGACCTGAGGGAAGTCATTCAGGCTAGGAGGGCTTCGGGGAAGAGGTCCTGACCGAAGTGGTAGGACCCCTGAGGGCTGTCCCCTCCACTGCAGGGCAACCGAGGTTGTTCTCGCAGCGGAGTCCTCTAGGAAACGATGTAGATTGCCCGCCGTTAACGACGCTTCGGCCGCATCTCTTTCCAGCGAAAATATTCTAATAAAGAAAAAGCATCAGTTATGGTTAAAAGAACCGTATCGACTACAGCCTGCCGGTATTCCGCTTCAGGAAGTCGAGAAAGATGCTCGAAAAACACCAGAGGCCAGTCTCGAGAGGCTGGTACCCCTAGTAGATTTTGTAGAGGCATGGTATCATCTTCCCAACATATCTGCATGGGTCCTGCATATAATAAAATCAGGGTACAGACTGCAGTTTGCGCACCGCCCCCCCCCAAGTTTTCTGGGGTGGTGCAAACTGCAGTGGTTCCAGAGCAGGCTCAGGTGATGGAACAAAAAGTACAGACTTTGCTACTAAAGGAAGCCATAGAACGTGTTCATCCTTTAGACAGGGGGTCCGGGTTTTACAGCCGGTACTTTATAGTTCCAAAGAAGGATGGGGGGTTAAGGCCAATTCTAGATCTCAGGGTTTTGAACCGATCTCTGAGGAGGTTCAGGTTCAAAATGTTAACCATTCCTGCAATCGTGAGTCAGATCAGATCCGAGGACTGGTTTGTCACGATAGATCTAAAAGACGCCTATTTTCACATCTCCATTCTTCCATGTCACAGGAGATACCTGAGGTTCGCTTTCGGGGGCGAAGCTTACCAATATCGGGTTCTTCCGTTCGGCCTAGCACTCTCTACCCGCACATTCACCAAATGTATGGATGTAGCCCTTGCTCCACTGAGACTTCAAGGCATTCGTATATTGAATTATCTCGACGACTGGCTCATTCTGGCCCAGTCTCGAGAAATGGCAGTTCGGCATCGAGATGTCGTCCTTGGCCACATTCAGAAATTGGGGTTGAGACTCAATGCAAAGAAGAGTGTGCTAGAACCATCCCAGTGCACGATATTTTTGGGAATCGTGTGGAGCTCGATTACGATGCAGGCACGAATGTCTCCCGCACGTGTCGAGTCAATTCTGGCGATGGTATCTGGGTTAAGGCTGGGCCAGGCCATCACTGTAAAGCAATTTCAAAGAATGCTGGGCCTCATGGCAGCGGCATCCAACATCATTCCTTTGGGCCTTCTGCACATGAGGCCCCTTCAGTGGTGGTTAAAACCCAAGGGGTTTTCTCCCAAGGGGAATCCGTTTCGTTAAATCAGAGTAACGCGCAGATGCCTTCGTTCTCTGCAAATATGGAAGAAACATTGGTTCCTATCCCAAGGGCCAGTGTTGGGAGTATCATGTCGCCTGAAATCCATTTCGACAGACGCTTCCCTCACTGGCTGGGGCGCGGTCATGGACGGCCGCTTTGCCAGGGGTCTGTGGCAGGACCATCATCATTCTTGGCATATTAACTGCCTAGAGATGATGGCTGTGTTCAGGGCTTTGAGGAGCTTCCTCCCAGACATCAAAGGTTACCATGTCTTAGTACGATCAGACAATACGTCGGTGGTAGCCTATCTGAACCGACAAGGGGGACTCAGATCGCGCCCTCTGTGCAGACTGGCGCATCAGATTATTCTTTGGTCCCAGGGGAAAATACTGTCTATCAAGGCAATGTATATTCCGGGGGTTCAGAATCAGGGAGCAGACATCCTGTCGAGGCAGGGGCTGAGGCCCGGGGAATGGAGACTTCATCCAGATGTGGTGAAGTTCATATGGGAGAGGTTTGGACCAATGGAAGTGGATCTGTTTGCGTCTCGAGAGACGTCCCACTGTCCACTTTGGTTCTCCCTCTCACTTCCAGCCCCACTGGGGTTGGATGCCATGGTACAGGCCTGGCCGAGGCTTCGCCTGTACGCTTTTCCCCCGATCACTCTGCTCCCGGGAGTCCTGGAGAGGGTCCGTCAGGAGGGCATCAGTCTTCTTCTGGTTGCCGCAATGTGGCCGACCCGAGTGTGGTTTTCAAACATAATATCACTCCTGATAGCTCCGCCATGGCAGATTCCTCTGAGGAGGGATCTGTTGCCTCAGGCGGGGGGCACAATATTCCACCCTCAGCCAGAGCTGTGGAAATTGTGGGTCTGGCCTCTGAGGGGGTTCAGTACCTGAATGCTGGTCTATCAGCTGGAGTGGATGAAACCATACTTAGCTCCAGAGCTCCATCTACTAGGAGATTATATGGCCTCAAGTGGAATGTTTTTGTCACTTGGTGTAGAGAACATGAGTTAGATCCAGTAAACTGCCCGGTGGCTTCAGTTCTGGAATTTCTTCAAGATCGTTTCTCTGCGGGTCTCTCCCCTTCCACGCTTAAGGTGTACGTAACAGCCATTGCGGCTTTCCACGCTCCGTTAGGTGATGGGCCTCTGGGGAGGCACCAGTTGGTCATTCGGTTTCTCCGCGGTACTTGGAGGATGAGGCCGGCAACCAGGTCTAGGGTTCCTGCCTGGGACCTGGCTATAGTTCTGGAAGGTTTATCCCTGGCCCCTTTCGAACCTCTAGAGTCGGCTTCGCCGAAGGATTTAACGCAGAAAATGGTTTTTCTCTTGGCCATTACCTCACTTAAGAGGGTGAGAGATCTCCAAGCCCTGGCAGTGACACCAGCTTGCTTGGAGTTTGCCCCTGGCAGAGTAAAGGCCTTTTTGCACCCGAGTCCGGGCTACGTGCCTAAGGTTCCTTCGAACACGGCTCGGTCGACAGTCCTTCAGGCATTCCATCCTCCACCTCATGTGTCGGCAGAAGAAGAGAAGCTTCATTTGCTCTGCCCCGTCAGAGCTTTGAGCGTGTACCTTCAGAGGTCCTCTTCTTGGAGAAGGTCGGACCAGTTATTAGTATGTTTTGGGTCACCTAAGAAAGGGCTCCCGGCATCCAAGCAAACTATTAGTAATTGGATAGTTCAGGCTATTACTGAGGCTTACAAGGTGCGCGGTTTGCCTTCACCTTTAGCCGTAAGGGCTCATTCAACTAGAAGCATGGCCTCTTCTAGGGCTCTTCTTTCGGGAGTACCTCTACAGGAGATCTGTGAGGTAGCCGGTTGGGCTACTCCACATACTTTTATCAGGTTCTACAGTCTCCACCTTCCTAGTACGCCTGGCGCACACGTGCTCAGTCCTTGCTGAGTGCCTAGACAGTTTCACTCCGGGACAGGCCTATTCGGTGCGTGGCCTAGTGGGCACTCGTTCCCCAAAGAGTCAATTCTCGACGCAGTGTAGAGTTCCCTCGAAAGGGAACGTCTCGGGTTATGACTATAACCCTTGTTCCCTGAGAAGGGAATGAGACACTGCGTCGTTCTGCCACGCCCCTAGAGGCCTTTGAGCGTCTTGCTTCATCGCGAGGCTAGTGTGTGTTGTGACAGCGTCACTTTAATACTTCCGGGTATGCCGTCACATGTTACGTCACGACGCAACACCAATCAGGTTTTGATTAGTTTTATTCATACTTCATAGGCGCACGCTTAGGGAGCGTCCCCAAAGAGTCGATTCTCGACGCAGTGTCTCGTTCCCTTCTCAGGGAACAAGGGTTATAGTCATAACCCGAGACGTTTCCTTGAAGCTTAAAATAATGAAATACGGTAAAATAAGCAACTTTCAAAAAGTCTGAACTTAAAGTCGGATATGCCAATCCATTTATTTACATAACGAAAAATAAAACATTTCTTCAAATTATAACTTAACTCAAGCCAGTTTCCATTACATGCCGTGTCTCACGGTCAAAAACCATACACCTCGCTGTGCGCCACACCTGCACTAATTAGCACACATCTTAAGTAGCCTGGTGGCAGATCACAGCGCCATCCTATCACAATACACAGAATGGCTCCAACAAAACCGGCCCCTAATTGTTCAAGGCATTACAAGACATAACAATTATAATCATATACGGGTATGGAGACATTAATACAACAAAAAACAGCTTACAATAAAAACAACAAACAAATAAACAAACAAACACATAAATCCCTCTTTGGTGTGTTCATTTTTACATTGACTGTTCTACCAATAGGCCTAATTTTGTCACTGGTCTTTCAATTACGTTTGTTTTGGTTTTGATTTGCACGGATCTGACTATGCCTGATTTGTCTGGAAAGGATTTAATAATTCTTCCAATCATCCAAGAATTTCGTGGTGCTGTAGCATCTGCAACCAAAACAATATCTCCTGCTGTAAGATTACGTTTTGTTCCACTTTTGTCTTTCCTGTTGAGTAACAAGATACTCTTTTGTCCACCTTTTCCAGAATAAATCTGAAAGATACTGAGCCTGTTTTCATCTTCGTCTTACGAACTGGTCCTTTTGATCAAACAGACCTGGAGGCAAAACTGGTTTCCTTTTCAAAGTAAGAAGATGGTTAGGTGTCAGGGGTTCTAAATCATTAGGACCATCAGAAACTCTCGTAATTGGTCGGTCATTCAAGATTGCTTCGGCTTCGCATAAGACTGTGACTAAGGTTTCATCAGTTAAAGCCTGTAGATGTAAAACAGATACTAAGACCTTTCTAACCAGTCTGATCATGCTTTCCCAAACACCGCCATCATGATGTGAAGCTGTAGGTGAGTTGAACGTCCACTTGATGTTGTCATGCATTAAAGCTTTCTCAATTGATTTGTTGTTTAACTCTGCAGTTGCTCTTTTTAGCTCCTTCTCTGCTCTTGTGAAATTTGTGCCATTGTCTGACTGTAAGTGTGCTACGGGTCCTCTTCGGCATATGAATCGACGAATGGCACTGATGCAAGAGTCTGTGTCCAATGAGTGTGCTACTTCTAAATGAACTGCCCTGCTGGCCATACATGTAAAGATAACACTATAACGTTTCACATTGGAACGTCCTTGTTTTACCTCAATGGGCCCAAAATAGTCCACTCACACATTAGTAAATGGAGGTAAGTCTGGAGTAATCCTTTCTTTGGGGAGATCAGCCATTTTTTGATCACACAATTTCCCTTTGTGACGTTTGCAAAATGCACAATTTGACAAGATTTTTCTTGCTGCTGCATTGGCATGAGTGACCCAGAACTTTTCTCTCAATTTGGAGAGGATGTAATTTCTCCCACCATGCCTCGTCTGTTCATGAACACTTTTAAGAATTAACATGGAGATGTACTGATCTTTACACAGGATGACTGGATGTTTGCTCTCTTCGGGCATTGCAGTCCTTGACAATCTTCCACCTACTCTTAACAGTCCATCCTCTAGAACAGGATTCAGCTTGTAGATAAGGCTACACTTTTTTATGAGTTTTCCTGTCCTTAGTGCACAAATCTCTTTGTCAAATCTTTCCCTCTGACAGAACTGAAGGATAGTGTTTTCTGCCGCTAATAGATCCTCAGTTGTTACACCGTCTCGTCCCAATGACTTTCTGGCTTCCAACATTCTCTTGTCAACATAACAAAGATCAGCTATTTCAACCATCACAAGTTGTTCCCTTTCGATGGAACTCACGATGCGTCAACGACGCTTTGGGAACGCCCCCAGCGTGAATGCGTATGAGCATCAATGTCAACTAGTCCAATGGAAAGAATGAGCGTCACGGGCGGGTGACGTCATGACCAGGAAGGTTTAAAAGCACATCCGGTGCAACTGGCATTAGCTTCTGTGTCTCAGCAAGCGATCTATGTTACTCTGTCTTTGTCTATTTATTGTTGTCTGTTGCAATTATATTGGAAAGAGTTATGGCGAAACAGCTATTCAAACAGTGTGCTTCTCCCTGCCCACGTTATTTAACGGGTGGTGACACACACAAGCTTTGTGTAGTTTGTTTGGGAATGGAGCATGCGGTCTCAGCCTTCGAGGGGGCTGAGTGCCTGCATTGCGAGATGCTTCAGCTTCGCATGCTCCGCTCTCGCCTCTCACTCTTTGACGAGAGTGGGCAGGTTCGCGATCCTTAGGGTGCAGAACCCGCTGCTGCCGAGGTAGCACGGAAAATGCATTCCTGGGGATCGCAAAAGGATCTTTCAGAGGGATTAGAGATGGGTCCGAGGGCCTTTTCTCCTTCCTTACCCGGAAGATCCAGTGCTCTCTCCCCGGTGTCGGAAGCCAGCTCTGCAGCTTCTTCCGCCCGGGAAGAGAGCCCTCCATTACTTCATTGCTCTTCCTCTGAGGAGGTTGATGTGATGAGTATGGAGAGTTCAAGCACACACACAGGGGAAGTAGATTCGCCAACTATTTCCCCAGCATATGAGCTGGTGGATGTGATGTCTAGGGCTATAGAGAAATTAAATATTGAATGGCCAGCTGAGAACTGGGGCGCTCGTCCCAAAAGTAAATTAGACAAGCGTTTCCTTTCTTCAGTGACATCATCTCCACCACGAGGCCTTCCCTTGTTCCCCGATCTCCATAATGAGTTATCTAGATCATGGGATAAAGCGTACTCGTCACAACTTTTCAGCCCTCAGGCTCATATATATTAAAAAATAAGAGGGCTGAAAGAGTACGGTTATGAGGCGATGCCCCAGGCTGAACAGACGCTCGCGAGCTATCTGTCACCTGGTCCAGCATCGTCTCTGAAGGCCTCAGCTTTGCCCACTAGACCGCTTAAAGCAACCTCGGTTTTAGTGGGCAAAGCATATACGGCAGCAGGTCAGGCTGGAGCATGTCTGCACACTATGGCAGTGCTCCAGGCTTACCAGGCTGACCTGCTGGGGGATCTGGATAGAAGCGAGGGAGTTGGTCCTTACGAAATTCGAGAACTTCGTCGGGCCACCGATCTGTCTCTCAGGGCTACAAAGGAGACCGCTAGAGCAATTGGGCGGTCTATGGCAGCCCTTGTAGCTACTGAGAGGCATCTTTGGTTAAATCTGGACGAAATAAAAGAAAAAGACCTGGCTTTTTTATTAGATGCTCCGCTTGAGCCTTCTGGTCTCTTCGGCGACGCAGTCAATGCGGTCGGTCGAGAGATTTCAGGAATCAAAAAAGCAAGCGGAGGCTTTTAAAAAGTTTCTCCCTCGCCGTGTCCAGCCCCCTGGGGCTCCTGGGCGTGAGCAGCCCCAGCCGTCGAGCTCCTCATATCGTGCGCAACAAAAAAAGAGTGTTTCGTCTCGTGCACCTCCACATAAACAATGGAAACAGGCACAACACTCTCAGTCGAAGTCTTCTAAGTCGAAGCTGGATCTGAGGACCGTTCTTCAGGCGAAGAAGACTTTGACTCAAAGAAAGAGGTCCTGACGTCACTGGCGTCAGACCTGTGAGGACAGCCCCGACCGAAGTGGAGCGGTGTACACCTCAGAATACGGTGCCCGTTCCACTTCGGGGTCCTCACGGGACCGTTCTGCCAACCCCGTCACCCTTGGTGCTTCGGGGCGCAGCGGTTTCCAGCGAGTCACTGATGCTATGCTGCGTCACTGCATCGGTTTCGCGCCCTCTGAGGGGGGTTTTAGAGCAGCCAGTTCAGGTAGTTCCTGCCATTATGTTTCAGGCTCCGGAACTGGCTGTCCCGTTAACACCAGAGATCAGCCTCGAGAGGCTGGTTCCCTTAGTAGATTTTCTGGCAGCGTGGAAGTTACTGCCAAATATTTCTCATTGGATCCTGCAGATTGAAGAGAAAGGATACAGAATCCAGTTTGGTTCTCGTCCTCCTCGCTACAACGAGGTGTTGCTCATAGTAGTACATCCCGAGCAGGCTCTGGTAATGGAGCAAGCAGTAAAGGCCCTGTTAGCAAAGGAAGCTATAGAACAGGTGTACTCACCCGACAGGGAGTCAGGCTTTTACAGCCGTTATTTCATTGTTCCGAAAAAGGATGGAGAGTTGCGTCCCATTTTAGATCTTCGTCTGTTAAATCGTTCAGTACAGAAACTCAAGTTCAAGATGCTGACACTCAAACAGATCGTGACTCAAATCAGATCCGAGGACTGCTTTGTCACGATAGATCTGAAGGACGCTTACTACCATGTCTCCATCCTCCCTCAGCACAGGAAGTTCCTAAGGTTTTCTTTCGGGGGCAAAGATTACCAGTATCGGGTACTTCCTTTCGGTCTAGCTCTGTCACCCCGCACGTTCGCGAAATTCGTAGATGCAGCTCTAGCCCCGCTCAGGCTGCAGGGCATACGTATTCTGAACTATATCGACGACTGGCTGATTCTAGCGGAATCAGAGCAGTTGGCGGTTCGGCACCGAGGTGTCGTTCTTGCTCATATGCAGATGTTGAGGTTGAGGCTCAATACCAAGAAGAGTGTGCTTTTTCCAGTAGAGAGAACCACTTTTCGCCAGGAGTTCGCCAGTACGGAATAAGCCTACTGCTAGTAGCACCACGCTGGCCGAGTCGGATCTGGTTTGCGGACCTGATCCATCTCTTAGATGGTCCTCCCTTGGAGATCCCGATCAGGAGAGACCTTCTGTCTCAGGCCGGGGGCACAATATTTCACCCCCGACCAGAGATTTGGAACCTGTGGGTTTGGCCTCTGAGGGGGCCCAGCTCATAGAGAGTGGTCTCTCAACTGAGGTTGTTGAGACCATTCTAAGCTCCAGAGCTCCAGCTACTAGGAAACTATATGCGCTTAAATGGAGAGTTTTTTTTCTGTATGGTGTCACCGACATCAGTGGGATCCGGTTAACTGTTCTGTGAACACAGTACTCGAGTTCCTGCAGGAGCGCTTTACGTCAGGTCTATGTCCCTCCACGCTTAAGGTCTACGTGGCGGCCATTGCGGCTTACCACGCCCTGGTGGGGGGTACATCGTTGGGTCGAGACCCCCTGATTTCATGTTTCCTTCGTGGCACATTGAGGCTGAGGCCTGCAACTCACACCAGGGTGCCAGCTTGAGATTTGGCAGTAGTACTAGAAGGCCTGTCTAGGGCTCCATTTGAGCCCTTAGATTCAGTCTCGGGGAATTCTTTCTGCTAGCTATATCATCCCTTAAGAGAGTTGGAGACCTTCAGGCCCTTTCGGTTTCCCACACTGGCCTTGAGTTTGCACCGGGGATGGTCAAGGCATTTTTATATCCGAAACAGGGATACGTCCCTAAGGTGCCGACCTTGATTCCGAGGCCTATTGTGCTGCAGGCTTTCTGTCCTCCTCCTTTTACATCTGCGGACCAGGAAAGGCTGAACCTCTTGTGTCCAGTGCGAGCATGAGGAAGTCTGACCAGTTATTTATTTGCTTTGGATCACCTAAGAAGGGTCTTCCTGCTTCTAAACAGACGGTTAGTAAGTGGATAGTTGAGGCTATTGCACTTGCATACGAGTACTCTGACCAGCCGTGTCCTTTGGCGGTCAGAGCTCACTCTACGAGGAGTATGGCGGCCTCTAAAGCCTTATTATTTGGAGTTTCTCTTCAAGACGTGTGTGATGCGGCAGGCTGGTCCTCACCGCTCACATTCGTTAGGTTTTACAGCCTGGACCTGGATGCTGCCCCAGGTTCTCAGGTGCTTAGTGCTTAGTTACAGACTAACAGTCAGGTACTTGGAATTCTGGCGTTTTGGGTATTCTCGTTCCCAAAGCGCCGTTGACGCATCGCGAGTTCCCTCGAAAGGGAACGTCTCAGGTTAAGTCTGTAACCATAGTTCCCTGAGAAAGGGAACGAGACAATGCGTCACCCTGCCATACTTCCTGCATCCCTGTGATCAGCTTGCTTCGAAATTTTTTGAAGCTAATGCCGGTTTGCACCGGATGTGCTTTTATACCTTCCTGGTCATGACGTCACCCGCCCGTGACGCTCATTCTTTCCATTGGACTAGTTGACATTGAAGCTCAGACGCATTCACGCTCGGGGCATTCCCAAAGTGTCATTGACGCATCATCTCATTCCCTTTCTGAGGGAAATATGGTTACAGACGTAACCTGAGACGCTTTCTTCTTTGACTCAACTCCAATAGAGTCTTCTTGACCTTGAGTAACCATGCAACTGCAACCTTCAACCTTTTCCAGTCAGAGAAATATGTGATGAGATGATTGGTTGCATTATCCCATTGAACAGTTATTGTGTTTGTAGAGATCTCCAGTTTGACCTCTGGATCATCCTCTTTCACTGTGGACTCTACTTCATACTGTATCCATGTTTCTCTTGCTTTCCACAGGAATTGTGGACCTGATAAACACGTTTTGCTGCCCAGAAGCTTGTGGACTGGATGCGTCATCTGCAGGATTTTGTTTTGTGTGAAGATACCGCCACTGCGCTGGGTCTGAAGCTTCCCTAATGATGGATTATCAATTATTCTGTTGGCAACAAATGTTCAGAATCTTTTGTTTTCATTGCTTATGTACTTCAAGACTGTACTACTATCAGTCCAGAAACAGGATCCCGGCAAAGAAAGCTTTAACTCTGATTTTACCATCTAGTCCACCCAAACAGCCAAAACAGCAGCATTGAGTTCCAAACGAGGGATGGTTACGGGTTTAACAGGTACTACTCTGGCCTTTCCAAGAAGAAAGGAAACATGTACATGACCTGGTTTGTTCTGTAACCTCAGGTATGTTTCTTTATTTCTTTATTTTATTTTATTTAACAGGGACAATGTGCAAAAAAACATTAATTAAAGACGCTTTGCACCAGATTTAGCTTAAACTAATTTCCATCTGCAGTCCCCGAGCAGGTAATGTTGTTATCGTGCCATATCCCCTTTCGCTGGCATCAGCAAAGTGGTGCAATTGGGCATGAACTGGTGTTCCAAAGTCGTGTGGTTTCAAGCACCTACTCACTCTGAACTCTGAGATCCCTTTCAGGTCAGTCAACCAATTTATCCATGGTTGTTTTAGGGCTTGTGAGATTTCTTCATCCCAACCATAGTTCCTTCTGCACAACTCTTGTAAAATGTGCTTGGCTGCAAGGAGAACTGGCGCAAGGTTACCCTAAGGGATCGTACACTGAACTGACGACTGATAGAATCCCTCATCGTGTTTGCATCCGTTCTTTGCAGTTCATATGAAGTTAAAATTGTCATTTTCCATACACCAATGCAGCCCTAGTGCCCTTTCCACCGGGAGTTGGTCTATGTCTAAATTCAGTTCACTCACATTTTTAGAGTGTTCCTTCTCAGGAATTGTTTGAAGGACTTTGCGACTGTTACTGTTCCATTGTGTAAGATTAAAGCCTCCTTTCTGGCAAAGGTCAGCCAGGTCATGGACAATCTGTACCGCTTTCTGCACAGATGGTGAGCTTTTCAGACAGTCGTCCACGTAGAAAATTTCTATGTACTGTGTTAATCACCTCATCCGAAACACTGTTCCGATTGTTGTCTGCAGTCTTCCTTAAAGCATATCATGCACAACTAGGCGACGATACTGCTCCAAAGAGATTTACAGTCATTCTGTACTCTTCAACTTGCTTGAACAGATCTCCATTAGGCCACCACAGGAACCTTAGAAAGTCTTTGTCTTCCTCACCCAGTTTGACTTGATAGAACATAGACTTCACATCACACATAAAAGCAACTGGTTCTTGTCTGAATCGTAGAAGCACTCCTATTAAGGAACTTGTGAGGTTCGGACCCTGGAGAAGCTGTTCGTTGAAAGAAGATCCTTTAAATTTAGCTCCGCAGTCGAAGACAACTCGCAACTTGCGTGGGTGATACGCTCCATGATGAGGAATATAGAACAAGTTATCTTCTCCACAACGCAATTCATCCTGTTGTACCATTTCTGCATAGCCACTGCTGATGATATTCTCAAGAAAGCTTGCGTACTCTTGGTGGAACTTCTCATTTCTTTCCGTTTTCCTTTTTAGTCCAATGAGGCGCTGTTGAGCAATACAACGATTGTTTGACAGTGTTACCTCCTGGGCTTTGAATGGCAGCTTTAAACTGTAATGTCCATCTTTTAAGTTTACAGATTGTTCCATTATTTTAATGAACCTTGCCTCCTGCCTTGACATTTCTTCTTTGTCGTCGGCGTTTTTTTCATTGAAGTCACTTTGGTACTGCTTCTCCAATAGCAGCTGAAGTGATTCCACAGATAATCTGTTCACCGTAACACTATGACAACCATTGTCATTCATGTTGTTGTCATGTTGTGGAATCCTTTCCTAAGCCATTGACCACCCACCCTAATAGGGTTTTTGACTAATTGTTGGCACACACTTAAGTGGTTTTGCACGCGTGTTTCGGGCGCGCTGTTTCCTTGTAATGAAATACGGTAAAATAAGAAACTTTCAAAAAGTCTGAACTTAAAGTCGGATATGCCAATCCATTTATTTACATAACAAAAAATAAAACATTTCTTCAAATAATAACTTAACTCAAGCCAGTCTCCATTACACGGCGTGTCTCACGGTAAAAAACCATACACCTCGCTGTGCGCCACACCTGCACTAATTAGCCCACGTCTTAAGTAGCCTGGTGTCAGATCACAGCGCAATCCTATCACAGTACACAGAATGGCTCCAACAGATATCACAAACACACGCTGCATTCTATGAGAAGGCGATGTACACTAAAGTTTGAGTCATTAAATGAGGATTAATTAGATATGATATAGGTGGGGTTACATTAACTAGTAGTTCTCTCATAAAATACATAGTATCAAAGACATAATAGTATGAAAAGACAGTAAATCATTCACACAGTGTCCTGGGGTACATGTTCATTATTATATCAGTTCGTCCATAGATTAATGCAGGAAAGTCTGTTTTAAAGGAACACTATACTTTTTTTTGGAAATAGGCTCATTTTCCAACTCCCCTAAACTTAAACAGTTGAGTTTTGCTTTTTTCGAATCCATTCAGCCGATCTCTGGGTCTGGCGGTAGCAGCTTAGCATAGATCATTGAATCTGATTAGACCGTTAGCATCTCTCTCAAAAAAATGACCAAAGAGCTTCGATATTTTTCCTATTTAAAACTTGTCTCTTCTGTAGTTACATCGTGTACTAAGACCGACAGAAAATAAAAAGTTGCGATTTTCTAGGACAATATGGCTAGGAACTATACTCTCATTCCTGCGTAATAATCAAGGAACCTTGCTGCAGTACCATGGGCACAATGATATTACAGAGTGAGTTTTAAAGATTATTTGTTAAATATACCAAATAATTGTGTCTGATTTGTCTCAGTCGTTACAGCTATGAGAAAGGTTTCTGTTTAGTGCGTGACAAAATAATCCAATCTTCCGTGCAACTTGGAAGTCTTTGCTACATCTGCTCTAAAAACAAACACCCCCCCCCCCCTCCCTCTCCTCAACCTAGGGTCTTAAAATTGGATTAAACCGATTTCAAGACTGGATTAAACTGATTAAAGACTGACGCAACAGATGGGTCTGTCTTTTTAACGCCCTGTTGTTTTAATAATCATTACAGTTTTTTTATCAGCCTCTCAGGCCCTGTGAACTTAAAATGACTCTCTGCTATTCATTTCATGATATCTAGAGAGTGGAAAAGAGGGACTAAAAGACTGACATTTGCGCTGTCCTATCTCTCTCCCCATGCACTGGTTTAAACTGATCTGGACTCTAGGGCCTGAATCCATCGATGTTTTTTCTTTTTATCAGGGCAGGTAGAAGGAGGACTTTTACCAGGACACATTACATGGCCGGGAGCTGTTCCAAAAGATCTTTTGCAGTACTTTGCTTTGTGTCTTGTGCTAAAATAACATTTTTACTAATGCTTTGTGATATAATATATTTGGAGAAATTTTTAAATGCTTTTGCATAGATTGATCATTCAGATTTAAAGGGAAAGTTCACCCAAACATAAAAATTCAGTCATCATTTACTCACCCTCATGTCATTCCAAACCAATATGTGTTTCTTGTGTGAAAAAATGAAAGTCAGTCTGGTCCAATGTTGTTTGGACCTCAATCAATCTTCAAAATATCTTCTTTTGTGGTCTGTAAAAGAAAGTAAGTCAGGTTTGGAACAACATGAGGGTGTGCAATGAGGCCTTATTATTATTTCACTATAATGCTTAAACTCTGTATGCTGACAACTTTATAAATGAATACATTTTGCCTGTCACAATATGAGGTAAGTCTGGCCCTGCTTGGCTGGTATTTTTCATCAGCTTTTGAATCAGAATGTGAATCATTCAGACAACTCACACTCAAAGTAATGGCATACTTAAAAAACACAGAACAAAATGAGCACTGCATGAAGTGGATATTTACAGTATACAATCCATTGAAACCTGTAAATGCATTCTATTGTTTAGAGAGATTAAGATGGTCTTCATTAGGTTCAACACCTGTATGTGCTGCTCATGAAGAACGACTGTGCAAGTAAAAAACTTTCCAATCAATCAAAAACACTTAGTAGTAACAAAAATACTATTTCATCACCATGTGCTTTCAAAATATCATGGTACATGAATATGAATATGATTTTGCATCTGGTACTGTATAAGCATCTGATGGATAT
Source organism: Meda fulgida (assembly GCA_030578275.1). NCBI lineage: Eukaryota > Metazoa > Chordata > Actinopteri > Cypriniformes > Leuciscidae > Meda > Meda fulgida. The sequence continues at coordinate 17,037,940 of CM060632.1, read as the reverse complement.
GGTATTGCCACAATAGGCTGCTTTTTGAAAGCCAATTTTTAGAAACTTCTGCTGAGTCATATGAATAGTTTTTTTTTTTAGATGTAGTTTGTATTTGACAGTATGCGCCTGGCATCTGGTTCATTTTTTACCACTCACTTTCTCTACTCATTAACACAACTGCCAACACCAAATTACATATTTCTATATTTCTAAGAATATATAAAAATATGAAGCTACTTTTGCCATGTAAGGTTACTTTCTCTAAACAATAGCTTCCAGCTTAGCTTAGCAAAATATTTAGTAGCTTTCCCAACATTGTTGAATATATAACCTGGGGGTACACTGCATCTTATAAACCCCTTTTTTTGGTCCATTGTCATTATTTGAATGTATGGTTATTATGCAAATATATAGTTATGGTTCTCACAAGTATTGTTCTGGTCTTTCAATAACAGAGAGGTAGACATCACTCTCTATTTCTCTTTCTCTCTCTCTCTCTCTCTCTCTCTCTCTCTCTCTCTCTCTCTCTCTCTCTCTCTCTCTCTCTCTCTCTCTCTGTCTTTTAATCCATTGCACGTCTCATAGGCTCTTCTTTTGATTTATGTCTATTAAGGGACTCATATAGAAAACAACTTATTTATTGATTTGTTTTCCCTAAGAGCCAAAGTCAATCTGATAGTATTGATTCATGCTGTGCCTTGGAAAAACATTAGACGGCACAAACTGATTCACTTTATCATGTATCTGAAGAATAGAATTCTTTTCTGCCCCAAATGACACACTTATGAACCTCTGTCTGTCTGTAGCAAGTGCATGCGGAAGACTAAAAGAGAGTGAATGAAACTAAGTGGGTCAGAGAGTTTGTTCATTAACAGATGGTGTTTGCTTTCCAGTGGCAATAAACAAATGCACTCAGCAGAGCCATAAAGACCTGTGAATATCTGTTTGTGTGCATGTGTTTGTATTGGTAATATGCATGGATGCCGAATATAAATGAATAGGCTGCTCTCTGATTAAGATTTTGTGTGGCGAAGCTGCAGCTGTAATTGCAGAGCAAAGAAAAGAAGTGAGAGAGAGAAAGAGAGTAAACATTAAAACACAGAGAGAATGATTCCAAAACCCCATTAAAGACAAACCACATTGTGTGTGTAGTGGTCTTCATTATTCATTAACAGTTAATTTGCCAGCGTAATTGTAACTGATGGTCTCAGACTGATTGTGTTTATTGCCCTCAAGATGTGTCACTGTTTTCATATTTAGTGAATTTAACATAAGATTTATTGTAAGAGGTACCAATGAGTTCCTCTTATTCCTAATCGCGGTGAGTATAATTTTGTTACATAATAAAATAAGATATTTGATTTATCATTTCACTAACTGCCATGACAATGGGTCAATATGTTTGGTGCAATTAAAAGTACGTGTAAACGGATCATCTTTAGCTTTTCAAATGACCTGACCTCTAACAGGGAAACATCCGAATGAAATGGATCAGATTGTATGAGTAATTTGTTCATTTCAGATGGAACACTTGATTGTAAATCTGTTGAGCACTTGATGCATTTCCACTGGTTTTAGAAGAGCACAATTATATATATAACCTTTAACCTCACTAATTGACGGGCTCTTATAGAACACTTCTCAATCGTTTCCCTACGTGCAATTCAAGCACTTTAAAGGGTTAGTTCACCAAAAAATTTGAATTATCCCAATATTTCCTAGCCATAGGTTTATATGACTTTCTTCTTTCAGCTAAACACAAGTTATGTTAAAAAAGCTTTTCCAAGCTCTTTCAAGGTTTATAATGGCTGTGAATAGTAACTGAGATTTTGAAGCCCAAAAAGCACATACATCATAAAAGTGCTCCACACGTCTCCAGGGGGTTAATAAAGGCATTCTGAAGCAAAGCGATGCGTTTTTAAGAACAATATCCATATTTATAACTTTATTAACTAGAATCACTGGCTTCTGTACGCAAGTCTGGTTTCGGCAAAAGAGTGACCTCTGACCCGACATATGACGTATTGACAAAATTGGAAGCGCAGAGGATAGAGCAAAACAAGACACCGGTCACGAATTAGATGTCTAAAATTAGATTTTTTAAAGTGTTTCCCACCCCTTAAGCCCTATTTGCTTCAACCATGAGAGGCATCTACTCTCACATAAGCTCACACTACTCCTAAATCCTACGCCAGGACTCAACTCTCTCATGAACGCATGGACGGACGTTACCGGAAGCTATAGTGATTACAGTTTATAAAGTTATGAGAAGGCCTTTATTAACCCACTGGAGCCGAATGGATTACTTGTATGATGGATAGATGCGCTTTTTAGGGCTATAAAATCTCAGTTATTCACTCCCATTATGAAGCTTGGAAAAGCCAGGATACTTTTTAATATAACTCTGATTATTTTTGGCTGAAAGAAGAAAGTCACATACACCTGGCTTGAGGGTGAGTAAATAATGGGATAATTTTCATTTTTGGGTGAACCACTAACACTTTAATGGGAGAGTTTGACAGGTGGGTGAACTAACACTTTAAGCTCCAGACTGTCACTTAAACCCCACCAAGAGAAAAAATACTCTTAAGCTCAGTCTATAATGTTGCCTCTGACACACTATTTTCCGTTCTGCAACAACAAAGGCTTTTGTTGATCACTGTAGACCTTTTCTGACCTTGTTGGAGATTCTTGCCCATGTGTTTACCAACAAAATCCAGGCTCTGCATTTAAAAAATTCATCACGTCAAGAGTTTGAGACTCTTTGAATTGTCTTTGAAATCCGGAGATTTGTTCTAACTGTGAACATTACACAGATAAAGAGGAGAGCCATAATGAAGAGAAAAAAAACACTGCACAGATAATGAGCCGCAATGAACAAAAAGTACATTGTCTTCGTAAAAAAAATGAATCTTATATGGATGATTCAGTTTGAGGACAGTCAGGAATTTCATTGCTCTTCTCTCCCTTTTCTTTCCTTTTCCTTTTTTTTTTAATTATAAATATATCCAACCAGTGTGAGCTGCTTCATTATGTCAGTTTCTGGTTTCTTTCTCTTTGTTGACTGTGCAACTGAAGCCCATCCACTAGGACCAATGAAAGTGTGCTATTGTGTGTGTGTGTGTGTGTGTGTGTGTGTGTGTGTGTGTGTGTGTGTGTGTGTGTGTGTGTGTGCGCGTGCATATGTGTGTGTGTTTTCCGCTACACACAATGGCAACTGCAGCGATAAAAGCTCTGCAGCACTCTCTTTCACATGTCTGCATAAGTGTGTGTGTGTGTGTCTCTGTGCAGGAGGAGACCATTTCAGTGTCTGTCAGATCTCATATGGAGTGTCAGAGCTAACAAGCTCCTGCATGGACTGAGAACACTGCAAATGGGACACTGCCTGGAGGTTGCTAGTCTTTGCATACACATGTTTGAATGTGCATGAACATACGTCAGTCTGAAGAATGTGACATTAAGCGTCTATATTTTGCAGCAGTATATTGTAAACTGTAGAGAATACTGTGTCTGTTTGTGTTTGAGTATGACAGAAGTGTGATATACTGAGGATGTGAGAGGACTAACAGCTATGAGTCGCATATGATTAAAAAAAAATACCATTGCTGCTGGCGAACGAGTGGAGTATTCAAGGCTGGAAATCTGGAATCATAAGGTAATCCTGACAGAGGCTGCCCTAAAGTGAAAATGTCACAGAGGAAGAGGTTATTGATTAATTTCCCTTGAAACTGTCAGAAAATCTGACAAAGCATTGACACAGCAATAAGTGATTAGTGAAATGCCAATTATCCAATACATGCAAAACATTCCCGTCAGTCACATTCACATTGCGAATACACCGGGCATTCTGCCAGGAAAAAGCTCGCTCGCTTTTAAAACACAAACAAATGATTTATGAAGTCAACAAGTGGAAGGAATCACATTAAAAATGCTGATGCTGCAATTATTCATGCAAAATGACACACAACTTTAGCACATTTAAAATGTTCTGTTTTAGGCAGATGATTGTCTGTGTTAAGAGGTAAAAAGCCAGATTGTTAAACGGGGTGGTAACCATATTGAAAACTCAGGCAATGATCAGCGAATATGCCATTTCGCAAAAGTTATATTACTTTCAATATATATAAAATTCACCTTGAATGTGCTAATAAGGTAAATCAGGTCGACTGAACAGGTAGGTAAGTTGATTAGTTAAGACAGTGAACTGCAATACATTTCAGTAAATCTTTCTAGCTGTTAGCAAGGGTTAGAGTTCAGCTGAGAGGGCTGGAAAATAAAGTTATCTATATGGAGCTTACGTAAATCCTCTGGGTTTTCTGTGATGGACAGAGTAATTTCCAGACTGTCTTAATCATGGTAAAAAGAAAAAAAGACCAGATATTTCTGACCTTCCTCATGTCAGGGTGAACATGCATGTTTGTATACATACATACATACATACATACATACATGTGTGTGTTTGTGGAAGTGTTTAATTTCATACAGAGCCAGTTGTAATTGTGCATATTTTAACTCAACTGCATAAAGAGCTTTCCTTACCCCCTCCTGCTTCAAACACACGCCACTTCTTTCCCAAAGGAGAGTAAAGACATATTTTGCCCTCTCTCTCTCTCTCTCTCCCCCTTAATGTCTGTTTCTCTCTCTAATCATGCTATCGACAGGTTTTAAATTAATCATAAATGCAAATTTTCTTCATGCTTTCTTTCCTTGAAAAAATAAACATGCTCACTCTGATGTCATTCCACATGAGAAAAGTCCCAATAGGGCCCAATGTGTGTTACAGTATGAATTTTCCATATTGATTTTTGCAGGTATTTTACCCTTATTTTGAATTACGTATTGCATTGTGTTTTAGGGTTAAAGTATTACTCAATTTCTTGCAACACAATATCACACATTAAATCATCACTGGTGTTTATGTGTCACGATTAGCCAATCACTCTCTGGGTTATCACGGTCTACATTTCCCATCATGCACCTCCCTGGACTGATTACACCAAACACCATACACCTGCACGGGGCTGATTACACACACCTGCATCTCATTCACACACACACACACATATAAACCACTTCCACTCACCACACCAGTGCGAAGTCTTGACTTTCCTGGCTGTCATTCTGAGCGTTTATTACTGTGGATTATTTATTGCCTTCACCTTGGACTGTGTACCCCGTTTCTGATCGTTCTCTGCCTACCTCGACTTGGATTGTTACTGGACCTTGCTTCTCGCCGCCTGCCCCGACCATTGCTTGTTATCTGGTTTATCTCTGCCTTGTCTCCATTGCCCTGTTTGCTGTTGTTGATCCCTGCCTGTTTGACTACTCTATAAATGCTGCAAATGGATCCCCTAGTGTCTGCTGCTTCATTAGTTATGAACAAAAATGCTGTGCCACACACCAGGACCGATATGGTATCAAGTTTCATTTTTTCATGATTATACTTTATAACAAGTATTGTTCTACATTTCTGTCTGAAGACTTAAGAAAACTTGACAAAATTTCTAAGCAAACATATTAAGCAAACAAAAGCAAAAAAGTTTATTTTTGGTGCATTGTAGACATTTTTGAACGTGAATGTTGACTGTGAGTTGTTTGAAACATATCCCAAGTCTTTTAAAACAGTGAGGAACCAAAATGTAAGCTGTTAAAAATTATTTGCTCCACCGAAGCTCTGAAATCTCATTTGTATCAGCATTTAACATTTTTTTAAATTTAAATTTACCTTATTTTTGACATCATTTACGCCAAATAGGCTACCATTGTTTGTGTTGAAAAGTAACTCTTGAGTCTCCACTTTGAATATCCAGAACAGTGAAATTAGATAACTGCAGTAGAAGGAAATAATCTTAATTTTCATCATATGGCCTCAATAGTACATGGACAATTTGTACATGGCATTTTCTTTTCATTTTTGGAGCTTGACCATGTGTTTACAACAACTGCCATTGAATGGAAAAGAGTTGCATACAGATTCTTCACAAGATGTGTTCCACAGAAGGACATGAGAGTGAGTAAACAAAAGTTTATTTAAGAACGACCAGTTTCACAGTAAATCAATTTTACTTCTACTTTAAAATGAAGACTTATCAGTGGTTTTCATTTAGCTGTTTCTGTATTTAAAAATCTCTCTCTTGATGTGACAGCAGACGAGGTTATGTTTTCCTCCTTACATATTAATATGAGAAGATGCCGTCTCGACTGCTCCAGATGTCTCTGCTCGCGGATACCCTCGGGGCCATCGCTATACCCCGCGCGCGCACCTGTCACACACTCTGCTCCCGAGCTCAGTCCAAGCCGGTGCGAGTGAGTGAGCGCGTGTCACTCAGCAGCTCCACCCCTTCGGTAACTACACCCAGCTCACATCCGACCGAACCCGCACATCAGATACATTCACCGCTATACAGGTATCCCCTCAACGTCACTAACGTGGCGAAAAGTTATTTTAGGTGTTTTTGTTGGGATTTTGAGGCAACTTACGTGGACTTGTTTGGGTATAAAAGGTGAAAATGAGAGTGAGGATGATTAAGATGACGGAGTGTAGCTGGACGTACTGGACGCTGTTTTTTCTCTGCGCTCTCGTGCCGCTCCCAGCGCGCGCAGATATTACTTGCACCTCATGCTTCGCTCCAATGCGCCGAGATGAGGCACAAGTGCAGACAACGGCGTTTGTCAGCCGTAACTGGAAGTGGGGAATTGATGGAGCTCAACTTTCCCCTGAAGCGCACATTAAGTCTCCTTCTGTGGACTGGAAAGAGACATCGGAGAACTCGCAAATATCCCAAGCGGAACAGACGAGTCCAGCTGAGGAAGAAGGCGGAAAAGTTTATCCAACATGGTTTCCTGAGGAAATGAAAGTAAACAGGAGGGAAAAGCGCAGTCTGTTTCCGTCTAACAGCGAGGCCGGTTCTCGGTTCGAGTTCAGGCGTACCGGAGGAGTTGACGGTTCTGGGAAGAGTCCGAGGCCGAATGAACCACACCTGATTACGTCCACCTTTGCGTTGTCTGGAGATTCTGCTCATAACCAGGCTATGGTGCTGTGGTCCGGACACAACAGCAGCGTGAGTTCAAACTTTATCCATGCATCACATTTTAGAGAGCCATAATTCTTATATAGCCTACTTGTAAAGTTAAAACTGACCAAGTGGGTCATTTTATCTGTTGTTTTATTTTGATGGATTTCTTTGACATTCTGGACTGTAGTTCGCGCACACACTGGTGCGTGGCAGCTGCAAAATCGTGCACGCGTCACCATTTCTTTCTACACCGCTCTTTCTTTATTGGAAAAAAAAGGGGAAAAAAACTGTTTTTACGGACAGAGACTGCAACCAAGGCGTATCATCCAAAGAGTCAGCGCAAATTCCCTGCGCGTGCATTTGACAGACCACGAATTAATCCATGAATGAAAAGTCAATCTGTCTTCCCTTAGTATTAATTTCTTTAATGAATGTATATTTTCCATAAATAATTATATTGATTATTGGAAGCCACTGTTCTCATTTAACACACATGCATTCATTTTTCTATTATTTTGATTAAAGTATGTGTGATCATAATAATCTCATTTTGCTTTTCATTATGTGATACTTTCTCTGAAACACTTTATTTTAATGGCAGATTTGAAGTAATGCATGGAAAGATTACATTGAAGATTTTTTTTGCGTGTTGTTGCTGTGCCTTATGATTTCATGTGATAAACAATACAATAATTCTTGTTTTTAGTCTCCTATAATATAGACATTTGTCCCTACACCCGATTATGTGTAGCCTACTTTAGTTTACTTCCTTACTACACACTGCAAAAAGAGTAGGATGCTAGAATGTGTAGTATTTATGAAACTGCAGGCAAGCAATACCCGGATGACCTACTGCATCTGCTTAGATACTGAAGAGTGCAGCTAGTGGACACTTTTCTGTCCCATAAGGCCACAGGAGCTAAGAGAAGTCGAAATATTACAATAAATTGTCTCAGAATTGTGAGCCAAGTGCTGTAGATAAGAAAGTTGTTTCTTGTAGCTAAATTGTTCATATTTATCACCTTGTTTTTGTGGGTGTTGTTAGTAAATCATAGGTCTAAAGACAATGTCAACATGTTAGAAGAAGTATAAAGATGCAGTTTTTTCTTTATCTGCTCCACTGCATACTGAAAAAGTACAGGATTTCGGACACAGCTTTATTCTGATTTGCCATCATCCCCTTTGGTGTTTGTTGCCTTCTTCATTATAGGGCATCTGTTCTGGGATGCAGATGTTTCAGATGAACCTGCCAGAAATGCAGTTTAAGTGAACACAGTGCACAGTTCAGAAGAATAAATTAATATTACTTTAATTTGACTGTCAATTATTTGCCTGCAACTCTTTACTTTATTAACAATCAATTTCTTTCATCAATAATCCATTTGCTGCATCTGCTAGAGACCTACATCTCTTGCACCCTGGGTCCTATGCTTGTATTTCTCCATATGCTGCTGTGGTGTGAGTGAAGCCTTTTTTTTTTTTTTTGGTAACCCGAACTCATTCCTTTTCCTTCACAATTTCTGTGCCTCATCTGAAATATAAATGACTGACTCTGTCAGCATACTTTTAAGATTGGCAGGGTAATACCTGCAGAATTAATGTATGCGTGTGTGTGTGCACTTTTCTGCAGTGCTGCTGATGCCATCGGTGTATCTTTTACCAAACCGCATGAGTGATGTTTTTACGACACCACAGATGCAAACTGAACGTCAGAGAAAAGATAGCATCCACACAAACTCTTTCTTCCTCGGTGTCTCTATCTCACCCTGACATACACACATTTATGCATTGCACATAGACATTTGTTGTATTGATTTGGCACATTTGACACTGCTATACATAATGAACCACCAAATTGTTTAAAGGATAACACACTCAATAATATATTAAACATCATACACAATCATGACGTTAAATGAAAAATGAGGCCCATATAGTAGTTTGAAAAGATCCGTTTAGGAAATGATGTTAGCACGAGAAGAGATGACACCGGTAGCCTCTCAGCGGCAAGTAACAAATGAAGTAATGTAATGAATGTAAGGTAATGTAAAAAAGTAATGATGCTTTTTACTATTACAGCACAGCCTGCCTTAAAAACCCTTGTTTGCTCCAGAAGGTGAGAGCAGATGGACAGATACCTGTAGAGTATGCAAATACCGGGATACAGCTAGACTCAAGGGTATCATAGAGAGCGTGTTTCAGGCGTGCACGTTTGTGTGATGATGTCATGGAAGAATTAAATTCATTTGACAGTCAACTTCACAGGGTGTTCTGCAATCTTAACACAAAAATGAAAATTGTCAACATTTACTCAACCTCATGTCGTTCCAAACCCATAAGACTTTGGTTAATCTTCGAAGGTTTCTGTCCCTCCATTAAAAGTGAAACAAATTGATATGAAGCAGTCTAATCCAAGCCTTGTAAAGAGAGACGATCGCTTTATTTGATGAACAGATTCTTCAATTTTAACATAACCAAATTACATTTAATTTCATATTAAATAATATAACATACATTTATCACTTAGTCTAACACTTTCAGATATGAATTAAAAAAGTAATATATTTGTATTTAAATAAATAAACATAGATATATTATGTGCATGTATATTAAATGTATTATGTTATCATAGCTCAAACTCCTCTAATATGCAAAACTCAAATTTCATCTATGTGTGATGATTTTGCAGGGTGTCCCAATGAATTAATTTTGTGAAGTGAACTTCAACAGATATCCCCTACTTGGTGAGTAGGGCGCAGTGAACACAGATTAGGGACCCTGCCATTCTCAGATACAGTCTGCTTTTTTTGATGGTACTCATTTGGCAACTTACTTGGCTCATGTTTTAGGCTATGCCTTCCATATAGAGTAACGTTTGCATGCGAGTATTTGCTTTATTTTGATGTTAGTGGCTTTAGCGACCAAATTGATCCACAGCGTTAAGCAGTTCCCTTTCGAGGGAACTCTACACTGCGTCGAGAATCGACACTTTGGGGACGCTCCCTTAGCGTGCGCCTCTGAAGTATGAATGAAACTAATCCAATCCTGATTGGTGTTGCGTCGTGACGTAACATGTGACAGCATAACCGGAAGTATAAAAGTGACGCTGTCACAACACACACTAGCTTTCGCTCTTCAGCAAGCGCTCTCTGTGAAACTGTCTGTCTTATTTGATGTTGTTTGTCTGTGACAAAGCTCTACATATGGCGAGTGAACATTACACTAGTGTGTGTACCCCTGCCCTGTATATCTCACGGGCGGGGACACGCATCAGTTGTGTGTGTATAGTTATAGGAGCGCAGCACACACAGGCAGCTCTCGAGAGGGCTGCCTGTGAACACTGTGAAGCACTTCCTAATAGAGTGCTGCGCTCCCGCTCGGCCATAGTATTTTCTTATGATGGCCAGGCTCGCGATCCCCGCGATTCAGCTCCTGCGTCCGTTGAGGCGGCGCGGCGGCTTGGATCGCGGGGATCGCAGAAGGATCTCGCGGATGAGAAACGAGCCACTTTTTCGTTCATCATCTGCTGATTTCTATAACACTCGTTCATGACGCAGAAGCCCGCGATGCGGTTTCTTCTGCCCGTGACGAGTGCCTGTTGCTTGAGCTATCTGTTTCTGAGGAAATAGATTATGCTCAGCATCGGGAACGAGCAACATGAGTCACACTCGCCGGCTCATGTTTCTGCTTATGTAGAGCTTGTGGAGGTTGTGATGCATACTGTGGAGTCCAGTCTTAAAATAAATAATTAAATATATATGTGTATATATATTAGCTGGCCACAAAATAAGCAGGATGATCTTTGTCAAAGCAAGAAGAGCTAGACTAGAGATTTCTGTAGCACTATTCACAACCTCAGCGCCGGGCTAACTGTGTTTTTCCCCAAATCTAAGAGACACCAGTGGCTAAATTTGTTTGGTACAAAAAAAGGGAAAGACAAATATTTTCTGCTGAACGCTCCGCTATCACCTTCTGGCCTGTTCTCCGACGCTGTAACTTCAATCGTCGACAGGTTTATAAATAAATAAAATAAAAATAAAAAAATATAAAAAAAATATATAATAAAAAAATATATAAAAATATATATGTTGTCCCGCCGTTTTGAACGTTTCGGGCTACATTGATTTCCAGCGAACGCACACCGTGGCGTTCACCCCAAGAGCTTGCAACCGGGCACCGACTATGGTCACAACATTTTTTTAGACTTTTCTGCCGGTCATCTGCTTCAGGAAGTCGAGAATAGTGCTCGAGAAACACCCGAGGCCGGTCTCAAGGGGCTGGTTCCCTTAATAGATTTTGTAGAATGGCAGCGCCTTCCAATTATCTATATGGGTCCTGAATATTTTTAAATATGGGTACAGACTGCAGTTCGGTTACCGACCTCCCAAGTTTGTTGGGGTCGTACCGACCGCAGTGGTTCCAGAACAGGCTCGGGTTATGGAACAAGAGGTACAGACTCTACTGGAGTTAAGGGGCCATAGAGAGTGTTCCCTTACCAGACAGGAAGTCCAGGTTTTACAGCCGGTACTTTTTAGTTCCAAAGGAGGATGGTGGACTGAGGCCAATTTTAGATCTAAGGCTATTGACTTGTTCTTTGAGGAGATCCAGGTTCAAAATGCTTACAATTTCCATTATCGGAAACCAAATCAGATCCGAGGACTGGTTTGGCATGGTAGATCTAAAAGTTGGGGCTGTCCACTCAGTTGCAGGGCAACCAATGTTGTTCTTGCAGCGGGGCCCGGAAACGATGTGTATTGCCCGCCGTCTATGACGCTTCGGGCCGCATCATTTTCCAGCGAACGCACTCTGCGTCGTTTTTTTCCTCGAAAAAAAAAAAAAAAAAAACGAGCATCAGTTATGGTCACGAAAAACCGTATCGACTACAGCCTGTCGGTATTCCGCTTCAGGGAGTCGAGAAAGATGCTCGAAAAACACCAGAGGCCAGTCTCGAGAGGCTGGTACCCCTAGTAGATTTTGTAGAGGCATGGTATCATCTTCCCAACATATCTGCGTGGGTCTTGCATATAATAAAATCAGGGAACAGACTGCATTTTGCGCACCGCCCCCCCAAGTTTTCTGGGGTGGTGCAAACTACAGTGGTTCCAGGGCAGGCTCAGGTACAGACTCTGCTGCTAAAGGAAGCCATAGAACATGTTCATCCTTTAGACAGGGGGTCCGGGTTTTACAGCCGGTACTTTATAGTTCTAAAGAAGGATGGGGGGTTAAGGCCAATTCTAGATCTCAGGGTTTTGAACCGATCTCTGAGGAAGTTCAGGTTCAAAATGTTAACCATTCCTGAAATCGTGAGTCAGATCAGATCCGAGGACTGGTTTGTCACAATAGATCTAAAAGACGCCTATTTTCACATCTCCATCCTTCCATGTCACAGGAGATACCTGAGGTTTGCTTTCGGGGGCGAACCTTACCAATATCGGGTTCTTCCGTTCGGCCTAGCACTCTCTCCCCGCACATTCACCAAATGTATGGATGTAGCCCTTGCTCCACTGAGACTTCAAGGCATTCGTATATTGAATTATCTCGACGACTGGCTCATTCTGGCTCAGTCTAGAGAAATGGCAGTTCGGCATCGAGATGTCGTCCTTGGCCACATTCAGAAATTGGGGTTGAGACTCAATACAAAGAAGAGTGTGCTAGAACCATCCCAGTGCACAATATTTTTGGGAGTCGTGTGGAACTCGATTACGATGCAGGCACGAATGTCTCCCGCACGTATCGAGTCAATTCTGGTGATGGTATCCGGGTTAAGGCTGGGCCAGGCCATCACTGTAAAACAATTTCAAAGAATGCTGGGCCTCATGGCAGCGGCATCCAACATCATTCCTTTGGGCCTTCTACACATGAGGCCCCTTCAGTGGTGGTTAAAAACCAAGGGGTTTTCTCCCAAGGGGAATCCGTTTCGTATAATCAGAGTAACGCGCAGATGCCTTCGTTCTCTGCAAATATGGAAGAAACCTTGGTTCCTATTCCAAGGGCCAGTGTTGGGAGTGTCATGTCGCCGGAAATCCGTTTCGACAGATGCTTCCCTCACTGCCTGGGGCGCGGTCATGGACGGCCGCTTTGCCAGGGGTCTGTGGCAGGACCATCACATTCTTGGCATATAAACTGCCTAGAGATGATGGCTGCGTTCAGGGCTTTGAGGAGCTTCCTCCCAGACATCAAAGGTTACCATGTCTTAGTACGAGCAGACAATACGTCGGTGGTAGCCTATCTGAACCGACAAGGGGGACTCAGATCGCGCCCTCTGTGCAGTCTGGCGCATCAGATTATTCTTTGGTCCCAGGGGAAAATACTGTCTATCAGGGCAATGTATATTCCGGGGGTTCAGAATCAGAGAGCAGACATCCTGTCGAGGCAGGGGCTGAGGCCCGGGGAATGGAGACTTCACCCAGAGCTGGTGAAGTTAATATGGGAGAGGTTTGGACCAATGGGAGTGGATCTATTTGCGTCTCAAGAGACGTCCCACTGTCCACTTTGGTTCTCCCTCTCACTTCCAGCCCCACTGGGGTTGGATGCCATGGTACAGGCCTGGCCGAGGCTTCGCCTGTACGCATTTCCCCCGATCGCTCTGCTCCCGGGAGTCCTGGAGAGGGTCCGTCAGGGCATCAGTCTACTTCTGGTTGCCCAAATGTGGCCGACCCGAGTGTGGTTTTCAGACATATCACTCCTGATAGCTCCGCCATGGCAGATTCCTCTGAGGAGGGATCTGTTGTCTCAGGCGGAGAGCACAATCTTCCACCCTCAGCCAGGGCTGTGGAAGCTGTGGGTCTGGCCTCTGAGGGGGTTCAGTACCTAAATGCTGGTCTATCAGCTGGAGTGGTTGAAACCATACTTAGCTCTAGAGCTCCATCTACTAGGAAAGTATATGGCCTCAAGTGGAATGTGTTTGTCACTTGGTGTAAAGAACATGAGTTAGATCCAGTAAACTGCCCGGTGGCTTCAGCTCTGGAATTTCTTCAAAATCATTTCTCTGCGGGTCTCTCCCCTTCCACGCTTAAGGTGTACGTGGCAGCCATTGCGGCTTTCCACGCACCATTAGGTGATGGGCCTCTGGGGAGGCACCAGTTGGTCATTCGGTTTCTCCGCGGTACTTGGAGGATGAGGCCGGCAACCAGGTCTAGGGTTCCTGCCTGGGACCTGGCGATAGTTCTGGAAGGGCTATCCCTCACCCCCTTCGAACCTCTAGAGTCGGCTTCGCCTAAGGATTTAACGCTGAAAATGGTTTTTCTCTTGGCTATTACCTCACTTAAGAGGGTGGGAGATCTCCAAGCCCTGGCAGTAACACCAGCTTGCTTGGAGTTTGCCCCTGGCAGAGTAAAAGCTAATTTGCACCCGAGTCCGGGCTACGTGCCTAAAGTTCCACCGAATACGGCTCGGTCTACAGTCCTTCAGGCATTCCATCCTCCACCTCATGTGTCGGCAGAAGAAGAGAAGCTTCATTTGCTCTGCCCCGTCAGAGCTTTAAGCGTGTACCTTGAGAGGTCCTCTTCTTGGAGAAGGTCGGACCAGTTATTAGTATGTTTTGGGTCACCTAAGAAGGGGCTCCCGGCATCCAAGCAAACTGTTAGTAATTGGATTGTTCAGGCTATTACTGAGGCTTACAATGTGCGCGATTTGCCTTCACCTTTAGCCGTAAGGGCTCACTCAACTTGAAGCATGGCTTCTTCTAGGGCCCTTCTTTCGGGAGTACCTCTACAGGAGAACTGTGAGGCAGCCGGTTGGGCTACTCCACATACTTTTATTAGGTTCTACAGTCTCCACCTTCCTAGTACGCCTGGCGCACACGTGCTCAGTCCTTGCTGAGTGCCTAGACAGTTTCACTCCGGGACAGGCCTATTCGGCGCGTGGCCTAGTGGGCACTCGTTCCCCAAAGTGTCGATTCTCGACGCAGTGTAGAGTTCCCTCGAAAGGGAACGTCTCGGGTTATGACTATAACCCTTGTTCCCTGAGAAGGGAACGAGACACTGCGTCGTTCTGCCACGCCCCTTTAGGCCTTGGAGCGTCTTGCTTCATCGCGAGGCTAGTGTGTGTTGTGACAGCGTCACTTTAATACTTCCGGGTATGCCGTCACATGTTACGTCACGACGCAACACCAATCAGGATTGGATTAGTTTCATTCATACTTCAGAGGCGCACGCTAAGGGAGCGTCCCCAAAGTGTCGATTCTCGACGCAGTGTCTCGTTCCCTTCTCAGGGAACAAGGGTTATAGTCATAACCCGAGACGTTTTCCTGAAGAGGAGTGAGTGTGTGTGTGCGCGCAAGAAACTCTGTGTTCTGCTGAAAGCATACTCTCTTAGGCCTAATGTCACCGAAAGCTGAAAGCTTTCACTTTTGATTCACGGCAACTGAGAGGCTGTTTGGCCGCTTTCTCAATTGTAAAAACAATCAATGAAAATCCATAAAGATGATGGAAATGCAAGAAAATCATTTTGCTGCCCCTGAAACCCCTGCCCTTGGGTCCTGATCCATAGTTTGCCCTCCAAAGTCCACGTTGACATTTTCTCTGAGAGGAGCCCCCGCAGAGCAAGAAATCATTGTAAAGGTGTGGTTTGTGTATTTCATTGTCTAGACAAAATGGATCTTATGCAAATGTGGCTAAGGAAGCACATCTCCAGAGGAAGTCTCTCCGTGGGAGTTTGATTGCGATCAAGCAGTGATTTTAGTGTTTAAAAAAACTCTCCGTCCTGCTGTGAGTGAATCGCAGATTATGGCTGTACAATCATAGGCTGCACAGGGTTTATTTTGTTTGCCTGTCTGTTGCGGTCGAGTTTCATGTTGATGCTCTGTTGGTGCCCTACAGGAAGATGGCAGTCAACTATGTCCAAGTGTGGGCTTGTGCGTGCGTTCATGTGAAATTTTGCAAGGGTGTGTGCGCATGTGTTCATGTGAGTACACATAGCCTGCAGAGAGCATGAGGGATGTCCTTGAGTTTGGCTGTCCATCCAAATATCTACACATCCTCCAACAGTTTCACTCTGGAGTGACAGCCAAAGTGTGTGTGTGTGTGTGTGTGTGTGTGTGTGTGTGTGTGTGTGTGTGTGTTCTAGACCTGTGTGTCTATGAGTTTGTGTCCTATCTATCTCAGGGCAGCAGAGTGGCTTAGCTTGTAGCAGTACACACTCTGACTCGGGGACACATCAAGCTTGGTTAGTTTTAAAGGACTTTTCGATATTAGGGCGGTTTGAGAGGAAGCCAATGTTTTAGTTTTGCGGCAAGTCATTGCTGGTACTTTTTTTCAATAGTAAAAATAATAAATGCACCAAGGCTGCATTTATTTGACCAAGAATACAGTAAAACAATATTATAAAATCTTTAATATATATATATATATATATATATATATATATATATATATAGAAAATATATTGTTAAAACTTTATATAATTTTAAAATAGAATATATTCTGACATTCTGTCACATGATCCTTCAGAAATCATTCTAATATGCAGATTTGGTGCTCAAGAAACATTTATTATTATCAAGGTTGAAAACCATTGTGTTGTTTTTTCAGGATGGAATAGAAAGTTCTTAAGAACAGCATTTATATAAAAATATGTGTATTTTGTAACATTATAAAAATCTTTATTGTCCATTTTTATCAATTTGATGCATCCTTGCTGAACAAAATTATTAATCTTTCTGTTCCCAAACCTTTGAACTGTATATTAAAAAAATGGTTGTTTCCAGTATTCCCTTTTCTTTCATTTGTTCAAAGATGATGAAAAATGAAAGAAGTTTCAACAAACTATGCTTTAATACCAAAATTAAGTTCTTGAATGAATGCTCATGCAATCTAAAGTAGAGTTAGCCTACCTCTTTTGACATCCACCTATATTTTTTAAATTAGCCACCGCCATACAATAACTAACTTCCCAAAACGTACTAGTCCAGGGGGCGATTTTACAGCTTCTGTACATCTGTTTACAGACAGCAAGCCGTATCCATGTACCTGAATCATATGATCAAGTGAATCTGCACATTCTGTCTTCAATAATTTGTCACCTAATGTGCAGAGCTGGTTGCATAACCTCAGGATTTATTCTCTCCAACCCTGAAATCTCATAATCATTATTAAAATCTACCAGAGCAATGCGAATATATTTTGTTAAACTCCATGTTTTACAGATTCATGTATTGTGTCACTTACTAATCATTTTAAAATCCTATGATTTATGAGACACAGCCATTCCAAAGTATAGGAATATCCAGTACCAATAAAAGTTTGAAGCTAAAATAATTTGTCACTTGCTCAGCACAGAGATTTATTCAAGGGAAAGCGAAACAAACAGCCCAATTCTTAACATTTCTGAAGCCAAGGATCATAAATATCTACAATTAAATTTTTTTTTTTTTGTCATTGTAAAAAATATTGCTGTAAAGCTTGGCAATCTCTTAATATTATGGTTTCTTAAAGCCATCCATAAACCTAAATAATTAGACTTCTTGTGATACTCTTGATCTTCTTTTCAGGTTATCCTGCTAAATGCACAACTCCATCATATTTGCTGACACTCACAAATGTGGTGGTGATGGTAAGTTCAGTCAAGACTGCAGTACAACACTTTGTGCCAATTTAGTCAAAATTGGATTTTCAGAGGTGGGAAGAACATCATATTTCTGATTTATAAGATGACAGTTTTTAAAGTCTGTATATTGAATGTGCTAAATATGTCCTTGGTCTTTCTATAGCCCTTTATTATGTGACTGTCCATGACATGCATAGAGCCTATACAGAAGTGCAAAATGTATGAAAACCCTGGTGAAGTTACAACCAAATCACAATAAACACAAATCCCAAAAGAATCTAGAAAAAAAAAACAGTATAACTAGAAAAATGATGGAGATTTATGTACTGCATGTAAGATTTATGATTTATTTTTTCCCAGACGAAGTTGTATGTGCTGACAGGGCACATTTCCATATACTCACATTTTCTTGGCATGCTTTGACTTTAATTTAGTGAGCTTGATTTTCTAATCAAAATCACTAAATATGCATTAAAGTAACAGTAAAAATAAGAATATTTAGCTAATGAAAATAGTTAGTTAACAATTTTAAATATATATATATATATATATATATATTTCATAAACTATATTTTATTTTGCCCCCGAGTTTCAATTTGGGTCAATTTTAGTGGATATATGAAGTCAGTTTGGTCTTCTTTCTGAATTATATCTTTATTGATTTCAAATTGAACAAGCTTATTTTTGTGAAATGTTTTGCTTAAAATATTTGAACTATATTTCTTTAAAATAAACGCCATTTTATAGAGACGTTTTTGACACATAGAGTTAATTAAGTGTCCAAATACTTGTCCAAATATATCTCAATTATAAAATGTGCTCAATAATAATAAGATATGTGAAAGCGCCCATGTACCCTTCACATTTAAATGTATGCAGACCAGTGACCTGGTTTTCCTTCCAATGGGATTCGCAGTGACGGATTTATTCATTATGAGCTATCCAGGCTTTGTCTCAGTACTGAATATTAATGAGCATGCAGATTAATTGTGGTCATTGTACATTTTCCAGGGATGTAGAGAGCAAGTGTCAGAAGTGACCTGGAGATGAGAGATGAGAGCATTTGTCATTGGTCTTTAGAGAGAGTATGTGTGATTGTGTGTGTGCAAGAGTGCTTGGGTAGTGTGTGTGTGTGTGTTTGGCACTGACGTGTGCGTGTGTATGCCTGTGAATGTCTTTGAGACCTGTGTGTGTCCGTGTGTGTGTCTAATTGTTGGTCTGTAGAGAGTCAGCTTGTCTCTCTGTCTTTTTAATTAAAGGCAGAGGCAGCGGAGGTCGAGTGGGTATCCAGACTCTAGAGAACGGCTGTGAAAGACATAGAGAGGAGCAAAGGAAGCCAAAGAAACAAAGGAAGTCAGATCAACATAAAAAAGCATAACATAAAGGTCACAGAAAATTTAGAGAGCAGGCTATTATAACCCAATTCTGCCACAAAAAGGAAGTGACATCACAGAAACGGTGTTTAGAGGAGCAGAGATACGTTCAAGTCAAAGTAAAAAAAACCTTTTAGTCTCATTCTCTTTGTTTTGACTTTGTTCAGATGACGGCTCAGTTCAATCTATTTTTACCTCGGTGGCAAAACTTTCACTCATATTTCTAGCCCTTTAACCCCAGTCACAGCTTGGGCTAATGCTCTGTGTCAGGTCTGAAAAATAAATCTCCTCTAAAAGGCTACATCCTTTTTAAAAATGACTAACACCTCTGTTTGACATTTTGTGGAGAGGAGCTATTAATATGTACTGCTTTATATGGGCCAATAATCTCACAGAGAGCTAAACAGTTCATTGTTTATCTAATACTTTTAACATCTGACTTTTTATTAGAAGGCAAAAAAATAAATAATGCTTTCTCCCTTTTTTCTTCACATTTGTTTTTGCTTACTGTTCATACGATGTGCTGCAAGCAGTCATTATAGAGGAAATTGTCTTGCTCTGTAATTTTTGTTGTTGTTGAAACAAACTTAAATGATCTATAGGCTCTGTTACACAAGTAACTAGTACACTGGTACAAAACCATTAGGAGGTGCAGTTTACTTTGATTTTCCTTAAAATAAATCATTTTACTTGATTAAATTAGAAGCATTACAATATCAGTCTATAGTTCAGCTATTTTATGCTTAAAATATGAAAAGCATTGCTTAAATATTAAGCAGACAGTTAAAGTGGTTTCCTTTTTTACCCTGCATTTAAAAGTAATTTGAAATGTAATTTGGGCTAAATCTATTACTATAGTTTTGTATTTTTAGAATCAAAAATGTAATTTAATATAGAAGAACTGGTAGCACTCTACAGTAAGTTCCCATTAGTTAACATTTTTTAATGCATTAACAAACAATGAGCAATTTTTTTGTTACAGCATTTATTATCCCTTGTTAAAGTTAATAAAAATACAGCTGTTCATTTATAGTTCATGTCAGATCAGGTCCATTGTTCCAATGGTAACAGATACAACTTTTAATTTTAGTAATATATATTAACATTAACAAAGATTAATGAATGCTTAAGAATAATGTTTCATTGTTAGTTCATGTTAATTTATGTAGTTATCTAATGTTAACAAATGGAACCCTACTGTAAAGTGTTACTGAACAACTACAACACCATAGTTTAATATCAATATAATTTGATTATCTTGGCTCATGCTCTTGGTTTGGTTCTTCTGAGTTTTTCTTTTTTCTTTTTAGTCACTAGAAAGGTTTACAGTTTTTTTAAGAGACATTAAAGACAACACCACTTACTTGTGTGTAGGATTAGCATTGGCCTTCTCTGCATGGGTGAATTGTTGAGATCTGTATCTCATAGGGTTCTTCAATGGTGTTATTATCTTTGAGGCGACATGGTCTCACAGGACAGATGGTCCTATTCTTATGGACAAAGAAACACTCAAAAGCACATTGATTTTGTGATGGAGAAAAGGCTTACTTCTTTAAATGCAGATTCTATTTACTGTTTTTTTCTTTTACATGCAGATACACCCTTACATCAAATGGTCACTGAAGGCATTAGTCTGAAGACTAAAAGACTAAAATTGGATTGTTTTAAGAAAATAATTTTGACTTGTCTCTGTGTTAAACTAAATAGTGCCTTTATTTACGCATTGTAAGCTCTTACAATGAAAGTCTAATGAGGTCATTCTACTGAAGTGTAAAACCTGAATTCTTGTTTAAGCACTTATACATGTAAGTGTTTTGACAATACATTGTTTTAAAAACAGCATGATGAGTTCCAAATTAAATTCCAATCCTGTATGATTGCCGTATAGACTTTTTTAACTGAGGAGAACAAGTCTACATTAATGTCTGTTGTAGTCAGCAGCATGTCACAGCTGTTGTCAAAAGCCCCCCCCATCTCTCAAATATTATTTAAGTAGCATATCACTAATGTAGACATATTTGTTATAACACGCAAATATAAATGCGGATTCGAATTAATTTTTTCTAATACATTTATGATTTGGACTCTGACATCATACACGTTGCGGCAGGTAATGACAGTCTCGACATATGGCCATATGGCTTCCAAACAAAGCTATCTGTCCGTAGCAGAAAAAAAAAAGTAAATGCACCAAGAACAAAACGTAGTTTTGAAATATTTTAATTCTTATTTAGTCTTGACAGATCTCTGGGTTCAATATTAGTCCACTGTGTTTCATTAGAAATGCCCCACGATGAAATGTAATTTTAAGTCTGTGTCAGTATATACATCAATAATCAAAATGCTCTTGTGGGTGGTTAAATGTACAAGAAATAAACACATTCCTGTTTAGTCATGCAAGCTGTACTGTGAGTCCTGTCAATTGCTTTAGTTTAATCTAAAGTTAGTATATTCAGAGAATTATTGATGTATTTTCGTATGTTTTCTTAAGCTTTCTAAACTATATTTATCTCGCTTTAGTTTCATTAGTAAATCACACATTTGGAAAATCCTTTCAGCTGTGTGTTTGTTATAGTTTTTTTGACAGCTATGATGTTAGAGTGATATTTTCATAAAGCATTTATTTAGCTGTCAACAAAATTTGGGATTTTATTTTACTTGTTCTTACTGGCAGTTTAATGTGTTTTTAAAGGGTTTCCCTTGACATTTATGTACTTCTAAAGTACAATTTGTTGTTCCTTGCCTATGGAATTCCATTGTCATAAGTATTAATGTTTACTGAAATTCAACTCACTGTATGTTGTTTGTTGACAGTGAAACGGCTCTTAATTTAATTAAGATAGGGACGTTTATTTCACGTGAGACCTTTCTCAAAAATGAGTTGTAAGAGGACATTTGTGAAGACATTATCAGAAGTCTGGTGCTAACAAGTATAGCAAAAACCAGTACCCATAGTACTAGCTTTATGATTTGTTTGTGTATGTATGTTGGCAGAAGCTCATGTGCCAGTAATTCGTCTGAAAAATGGAGCATGGAACATGACTAAAGATTCAAGGAGTTTTGCAACCAGAACACTTGCCCAGTTCTCTTAGCTTTAGAAAATCTAGAGAAACACTCAAAATAAACAAAACAAAAAGTACAAGCACAAGAATACAATATAAAGCCGTATAACTGAACATATGCACAAAATGTCTAAGTTTGGTTACACATAAAGATTTATATGTGTGTGTGTGTGCGTGTGTGTTTATGTGTATGCTTACATGAAGGTTTCTTTTTATATCATGCAGTAAAATAAACCTCCCAGCTGTTGGCAGCGTTATGAAGGCTGCTGCCCTCAGCAGAAACTTTGTGCACATTGTGTGCATGTGTGTTGTGTATGAATATGTGCAGATCTGTGCACCTGCTTGCGCTCTAAGTGAGGATCATCTCTGAGGGATGTCTATAAAGGTCATTTATATTCATACATGTATATTCATATGCAGATGTGTACTTGAGGATTATGTTTAAGGAGCAGGATAATGTACAGAGTTTTATTATGGTCCTGTGTGGCCCCCAGGCCTTCTGTTGAATAAACACAAAAAAAGATCCAGAAGTGTGGTGAAAATGATTGAAATTTCCAGCGAGGCAGAATCGAGCAATGCAATGATTTGTGGTTTTTCCAAAGGCAAAGCAGTGAGCATTAATAAAACATAAATATGAATAAGTATTCTTCTTTTCTAGGTGTGTGTATGTATGTGTGTGAGAGCACACATCTTTCGCTTATTTGACTGATGAGAAAATGCCTCTCGCCCCAAAGCGCAAACTAATTCTTGAAATTCATCTATTGTTTATATTATCCCCATAAACTCTATTTCATGCTATGAGTGTCTGCAGTTCTAATGATGCTGTGAGAACTCTGACATAGTCGCAAACACAAAATACAATGAGTCTTTCATTTACCTTGATGGTTTATCATTAGAGTATGAGACCCTACAGCCCCAAATAAACCACTGGACACAAACATAAACACGCACTAAGATTTGATTACTCCCACTGAATTTATGATACTTACATTCAATATCCCCACTTTTTTTATACTAGTTTGTTATACTTTATTCAGATATATGAAGCATACAATAATACAGCTGTCTTTTATTAAAATAAACCATTCAAAAAATCAATTTACTTTTTCATTCCATCCCTTCCCTCCATTTTGCAACATATTTTAATACCTTGAGGTTTATTGATTCATATGGCAGCTTCTAAACATGATACTCAGAGAGCAATAGAAGACAGATTGAGGAGGAAACACTATGAAAGGGAATGAAAAGAGAGGGTAAAATGAAAAAGTAAGGAATTTTGGATTGATATTCAGCACACTCCAAGAACACATTGAAACTGATTGTTTCAATTCCACTAGAGCTAAACTGATATATTATACCCAGTCTGTTCATGATCACTGGATTTATGAGAGAATAAAGATTCCTCCGTCCTTTGTATTTTATTTAAATTGTGAGCATAAATTTCAGTTTGGCACTAGCTCTGCGGGTGTATTACAGTACACAGACACAAATTAGTGCCAAAAATACTGAGATATGAGCTGTGAAGTCCACCAGAGAGAAACAAAAGCCACAATGTGCTGCATGACTCCTTTGAGAGCAGAATCGTAATGAAAGTGCCTCCTCTTTGCTCTGCCGAGAAAAAGTATTGCAATGGAGAATTCAGTGTTCTATGGGTTCTGTAGAACGTTCAGTGCTTTACTCGGAGAGCATTGAGCTGTAGGAATGCCATTGGAACAATGAACAGGTAGTTCCATTTCATTTCACCATTTTAATTGAATTCATCTGAGTGTTTGTGAAAACAAAGTCTCTGACCGAAAACTGGCTCACAACATATATACTTTTTAATCACCTACCCGTGTTAATGTGATTTTGTTGTTTAGGGTTTTGGAAACGGTTTTAATTATGGGCTTCATCAAAATCACCGCTTAAAATGGGTATTCATGTTTACTTGATTTGTTGTGTGTGCAATCCCAGATTGCTGCTCTTTGCTCTCAGGTATGCAGGTGATATTGCTAGTTTTTTTTTTTTTTCCCTCAAACAACCTGCTGGTGAATCATGAACCTCTATAGTCTGTTTTACTCTCCAATAGGGTTGATAGTTATACTGGCACTAAAAAAGTAATTTAGCAAATTTCATTACCTGGCTCAGTCAACAATGGTCTGCTTGATTCATTAAAATGGTTGTATTCTTGCTTAGAATAAGGCCTATGAGGTTTTCTAGTTCCCTGTAGCCACAGAACTTAAAAACGGCAGACTATGACAACACTCCTGGTTTAACTACATGAACTGGGGGTTCCCTCTCGTTGTCACTCCGAGTTACGTCGGATGACGACGAATGGGGTTTCACTTAGAAAGCCTATCAACTTCAAGTATTACAAAACGAGCCAATGGCAAAGAAATGCCATTGGTCTGCGGAATTTGCATGACGTAACTCCGCCCCACCTCGTGGGTATAAAAGGAGGATGCCGGCAACATGCAGTTATGTTTTCGCTTCGGAGCCAAGTTTATTTCTTCTCTCCACAAGCCATCTCTGAATTGTCAGCTTCACGAACGAGTTCCTCTAGTGTTGGTGTGACGCCGATCTCCAGCGAGCGCGCGCTTCCTGCTTATCTGTGCAGTGGTTTGCTGGATGATTGGTTTTTGGGTAAGGCCGCCGACCCTCGTCCACGGCAAACTCCAATTCCTTTCTTCCCGGATGTGCATGATGAGATCTCGAAGGCCTGGAAGAGCCCCCTGTCTTCTCGGGCCCGCTCGTTGGTCTCATCCGCCTTTCCTCCCCTCGATGGGGCAGCTGTCCGTGGGTACACTGGGCTTCCCCCAGTTGAACGCTCTGTTGCGATGCAACTGTGTCCTCAGAGTGCTTCTCGTGGTGAGCCTAAGCACCCATTCAAAGCATGTAGATGCCCAGATGCTCAGAGACATGCACAAGGGCAGGACAGACCCAGGGCTCTTCGATGAGCTGCGCGCCGCAACCGACCTTGCCCTCCGGGCGACAAAGGTGACCGCGCGCTCCCAGGGTTTGGTGATCTCCACTTCGGTGGTCCAGGAGAGACATCTGTGGCTGAACCTGGCTGACATGCAGGATACCGAGCGGACTCGTCTGCTTGATGCACCCCTGTCCCAGGCCGGCCTCTTCGGTGGAGCAGTCGAGGACTTTGCTCAACAGTTCTCGACTGCACAGAAACAGACCGAGGCCATTAAGCACATTCTGCCCCGCCGACCCACTGCTGCCTCCACGTCGGTCGGGCAGACGCCTCAGCCTGTTAACCGCCGAGGGCGCCCTCCTACGGCTCCCGCCCCTCCCGCTCGGCCGAAGCAGCAGCCTCCACCTCCACGGCCCAGTCGTGGAGGAAGCCGTAAGAAGGCGCCACAGCCCTCTCCACCCCCGCCCCCCACCAAGCGCCTGGCCAAGCGGCGCTCCTGAGACGGGCTGCTCAGGGATGATGGTCGTTTTTTCAGGAGATGGTAGCAGGACCACTCCTTCCCCCGGTGGAGGGCCGGGGGAGACTATTTTGTTCTCCACTCCCCGCTCCTCGCCCTCGGGTGGGCAGCACCCTAATGTGGTTAAAGAAAGAAAGAAACTGCGACAGCACCTTGCGACAGCACCTCCTTGGCCAATCCTTCTGAGGAAGGACCTCCTTTCTCAGGGACGGGGCACCCTGTGGCACCCTCGTCCCGATCTTTGGAACCTCCACGTGTGGCTCCTGGATGGGACGAGGCAGGTTTGAGTACCCTACCACCTGCGGTGGTAGCTACCATCACTTCTGCTAGAGCGTCGTCCACGAGACACGCCTATGCGTTGAAGTGGAACCTCTTCGTCAGCTGGTGCTCTTCTCGCCGAGAAGACCCCCGGAGGTGTTCGGTCGGTGTCGTGCTTTCCTTCCTTCAAGATGGGTTGGAGCGAAGGCTGTCTCCCTCCACCCTCAAAGTTTATGTTGCTACTATCGCCGAACACCATGACTTGGTAGAATGTAAGTCCTTAGGGAAGCACAACCTGATCGTCAGGTTCCTGAGAGGAGCGAAGAGACTGAATCCTACTCTCGTTCCCTCTTGGGACCTCGCGGTGGTTCTAACTGCCCTGCAAAGTGCTCCCTTTGAGCCTTTGCAATCAGTGGAGCTTAAGCTCTGTCAATGAAGACAGCGCTCCTGGTTGCACTGGCCTCTGTGAAGAGGGTAGGAGACCTGCAAGCCTTCTCTGTTGACAAAGTGTGCCTGGAATTCGGGCCGGCTCACTCTCACGTGATCCTGAGACCCCGGTCTGGATATGTGCCCAAGGGTTCCCACCACTCCCTTCCGGGACCAGGTGGTGAACCTGCAAGCGCTGCCCTCGGAGGAGGCAGACCCAGCCTTGGCACTGCTCTGTCCAGTACGCGCTCTCCGCGCTTATGTAGACAGAACGCAGTGTTTCAGGACCTCAGACCAGCTCTTTGTCTGTTATGGTGAGAAGCTGAAGGGAAAGGCTTTCTCCAAGCAGAGGTTTTCCCACTGGATAGTGGACACCATTGCTTTGGCATACCAGCAGCAAGGTCGACCGTGCCCCCTTGGTGTGACTGCCCACTCCACCCGGAGTGTGGCATCCTCTTGGGCTCTAGCGCATGGCGCCTCGCTAACAGACATCTGCAGAGCTGCAGGCTGGGCGACACCTAACACATTCGCCAGATTCTACAATCTCAGAGTGGAGCCAGTGTCCTCTCATGTACTCGCTTCAACCAGCTAGTATTGGACCCACTCAGGTGTCTTGGCTTGCTCGCCATTCCACTCCACGGACTGGATACGTGCGATATTCTCCTCAGGTGAGCCTTTTCGAAGGCCCTGAGTTCCTCCAGCACTCCTGACGCTGGCGCCGGTGTTTATTGCCTGTGCGTCGACTAGGTGCCTCCCGTGTGCATGGTCCCTCTCTGGAGCTACCCCCACATGTGTATTCACGCTGTAAGCCTCTCCGAGCATGTGTCTTTCCCTTGGCAAGCCACCTTGCCACCCCTGGGGTTGAAATATTCCACCTGCGGCTGGACACCCCAGTGTTCTCCATATGCATCCTTCGGGTCATGTGTGTATTTTCTATGCCCCTCTGGGTTGGTGTTAATTGCATATTTCCTCTAAACTGGGATATGCTTCCCAGTGTACCTTGGTATTCCTGTGTTAAATAGGAGTCCTTCGTCCGTGCTAGTCTCACGACAGGGATCTCAGATTTACGCAGGGCACTGGAAGACAGCTGTGAAGGTGGTGTGATTAGACTGGTAAGCCCATTCGTTTTCATCCGACGTAACTCGGAGTGACAACAAAAGGGAACGTCTCGGTTGCGGATGTAACCCTCGTTCCCTGAGTAGGGAACGGAGACATTACGTCAGCCTGCCACTTCCGCTGTACCGCGGGGATCGCCTGAGCTTAGTCTTGGCTCCTCAACGAGGAAACATAACTGCATGTTGCCGGCGTCCTCCTTTTATACCCACGAGGTGGGGCCGAGTTACGTCATGCAAATTCCACAGACCCATGGCATTTCTTTGCCATTGGCTCGTTTTGTAATACTCAAAGTTGATAGGCTTTCTAAGCGAAACCCCATTCGTCGTCATCCGACGTAACGTCTCCGTTCCCTACTCAGGGAACGAGGGTTACATCCGTAACTGAGACGTTATGGCTGCATCAAAATACCAAAATATTGGCTTCAGTACAATACCAGCCTCTGGCACCTCAACAAAATCAACATCTTAAGCATCACATTAACAGCCTCAGGCAACCAGTGAAATGAAACCAAACTCTGACTGTCAAATATATATTTAAGTCAATATTTCTTGAGATTCAGTGTCAAAAATTAATAAATAATCTCATAGTTTCACCCAAAAATTAAGGATTAGTTGTAGTTGTAATCATGTCACATAAAAAAGATACTTTTTTCTGCTGTTGTCTGATCATCATCAATAATGTGATCCATGTCTTTTGGATCTTCATTTGCCTTCATTTTTCTATTTCTAAACTACAAAATGAAATGGCTATAATGTCAGATTTGAAACACAAATGGGTCAAAAAAGCACATTCTATAATGGCTACAAAAGAAAGATGGAGAAAGTAAGACTTCCAGTCAACAAGTTGATTTAAAATGTCAACCTGTCCCAGTCTATGTATTTCATTTTTAAAAAGTTACAGCTTAAAAGCTGAAGTTTACAAGTGTATCATGATTTCCCAAGAGTGGATTTTAAAAGGCTTATGGTCCTCTTTGAGAATAGCCTTGAGTCTTCTTCAAAATGTCATGGTCCACAACAACATAAATAAATCAGAATAATGTAAGTAGTGTGGTCACTTGTAAAACTGTAATCAATGGGTAAAAAAAATATAATCAGACACTTTTACTGCTAGTTGTGCAGTTGTTTTTGCCGTAAATAATACGAATATTATGGTGAATGGGTCAAATATGTAGGAATTCGCAAAACGTGGTTAATATTCAATTCAAAACAATAAACTGGATCATGTTGTTCACGTTTCGTCTTTTTTACTATGTACATCTAATGTCTTTTGTGCAATATGAATACAGTACACTTTAAGATATTCATAGGGTGTAACGATACCCTAATGTCACGATTCGATACATACCACGATACGATATTATTGCGATACTCCAAGACATAAGGTAAAAGGTTGACAAAAAATTTACTGTTGATTAAAATTCTACATTTGGTATTACATCAGGGGGTGGGGAAATAGGGGTGAGCGATATCACGATTTTTGATCGTGGACGATTAAAATGTCTCCACGATCTGCTTTTGAAGTATCGTAGTATCGTGCTATAGTGCATTCTATCAGTTTCAGTTTTGGCGCCTCTGTCCCAACATACTGTACAATGCAACGCACAGTCACATCACATGTTAATGCAGAGGTTGAGTTACACTCACGGGATACTGCAATTCACAAAAGTTCATTATTTGCATGTGCTTTAAAGCCTTGCGGGTTAAACATTTCATTCGCCCGCTGATGCGCTGTTCTAACATGCACTTTTCTGACCGCATGCACATGCACTTAAAAGCCTGTCAAACAGCGCCTGATTACTACACTAAGTTATCTTTTGTGTCTTATTGGGTTAATACTGTCAAATACACGCAAGGTTTACATAAAAACAGTTGGTAATGTCTAAAGTCAAAGCAAACATTTGAGAACACAAAAGAAGATATTTTGAAAAATGTGGCAAAGCAAACATTTGTAGCCCCATTGACTCTCAGTTGGAAAATATATGCTATGGAAGTCACTGGGGACCAGCAACTGTTTGGTTATCCACATTCTATAAAACAACTTTTATTTTCAACAGAAGAAAGAAACTTATTTGGGTTAAAACAACTTGAGTAAATTATGACAATTTTTATTTTGGGGGGAACTATCCCTTCAATGTTAATAAAACAACAACAAAAACAAAGAGAAAATCACTCACTGCTCTGAGAACTTTAATAGTAGCTTTAAAAGTATCAATGTATAATTTATACAGTGAAGTCTATGTGAAGTCTGTGTTTTATTTTTATATTTGTTCATTTATATTCTTTCTTGAAGGCTTCTGTTAAATTCACCTACTGTAGCTGAAAAAATAAAGCACTGTTTATTTCATTTGTATATGTTGTGTAATTATAATGTGTGTATCTTTGGGTGTCCTTAACCGGTGTCTGTGCCGGTGCCCGTGCCGTTTCCATGTCTGTGCCCGTGCCGGTGTTGGTGACCGTGCCGGTGTCAGTGCTGGTTTCCGTGCCGGTTTCCGTGCTGGTTTCCGTGACATTTCCATGTCCGTGTCCGTGCCGGTGACCATTCTGGTGTCAGTGTGCTGGTGTCTGTGCCGGTTTTCATGCCATTTCTGTGTCCGTGCTGGTGTCGGTGACCGTTCCGGTGTCAGTGTACCGGTGTCAGTGCTGGTGTCAGTGCTGGTGTCCGTGCCATTTCCATGTCCGTGCCGGTGACCGTTCCGGTGTCAGTGTGTCAGTGCTGGTGTCCGTGGCGGTTGCCATGCCATTTCCGTGTCTGTGCCGATGTCGGTGACCGTGCCGCTGTTTGTGCCGTGTCCGTGTGCCGGTGTCCGTGCTGGTGTCCGTGCCGGTGTTCATGTTGGTGCCGGTGTCCATGCATTTGTCAGTGCCTTTTTTTCAGTGCCGGTGTGTCCGTGAACTGTACGTTGTGCCTGCCCTGACACGGCGCGGTCATCGGCACGGACACCAGCACGGTGTTTGACAGGCTTTTAAGTGCAAGTGCGCTGCGGGTGTATGTCCGTGTCGGTGCCGGTGTGTCTCAGACACTTCAGTAGTAGCGTCTTAGACACTTTAATAGTAGCTCAGATATAATAGTAGCTCGTGTATAATTTATACAGTGAAGACTATGTAGTGTTTTACTTTTATATTAATTTCTTCTTTGAAGGCTTCTATTAAATGCACCTACTGTAGCTGAAAAAAAGCACAGTTTATTTCATTTGTATATTATATGTTATGTATATGTAATGTGTATCTTTGTTCTTATCTTTTAATAACAAAGAAAATAATGACAAAGATTTTTATCTTCACCACTTTGGCCTAAATGTCTGCCATTCTTTTTTATTTAATATTTTGTTATCTAGTAAAGCTTTGTTTTTAAAATAGGGGGATTAGTTTGGCTGTAATGCTCAGTCACTTACAAATATAGTAAAACCAACATGAAAAAGAATCATGATAAAATAATGAATCATGATCTTCCTGAAAAAAATCGTGATATGATATTTTTGCAATATCGCCCACCCCTAGGTGGAAATTAATAGGCTTGGACTTAGTGTTGGTAACCCAAAGCAGAGGACAATAGTGACACCAGAATAAAAATGTTCATGATTCTGAAGCTGAAAATACAGAATTATTTTAGATGAATATGCTTGCACTCTGTCACTTACTAGATACAGTCTATTTAAAATAAAATAGGCCACTTTTTTACTGGTAACATAAGACATCTGGCATTATGAAGACCCACAAATACTCCCCCACTGCATTATTATACATTACATTCAACATTGTATATAGTAGTTTAATGTAGTACTGACAAAAACTCTGTAAACTTGAATCACACAGTCATTTTTTATTTTGGGTGAACTATACACAATACAGATTGTCACTATCCACGATACATTTTGTTGCATTTTTGTATTGCAATATTTTGTGGCATGATATATTGTTACACCCCTTATTCATACTGTTTTTTGATGTTCATAGGCAACAGAGTAAACATCCAGTTTGGGGAAATAAAAGAGATCTTAAAGTGATATGTCTTGCCATTTTAGTCATAAAAGCTGTAAAAAGTATTGTCAGCTTCCTCTGGTCTGGAAGATTCATCAGCTATGTTAGTAGCATAATACCATATGTTCTTACTCCGGCTATTGTTTTTGATTTCACTGCTACTTATTGTCACTGTCAAGCGAGCAGCCTTCAGTGGATACTGATTGGTCTTTGCAGGAGTTGTTTCCATGGTATCACGCAGAGCACAACAAAATGGCCATTCACGGCACTATAAGCTGCAATTTGGATAATAATATTTCATGGTAAAACGCAATAAAGTAAATGAAATAGATATGGGAATTATGGAAATGAAAATGTTCAGTTGTAAGATTCAGCATGTAATACGGATTTCATGACATGCCAGCTCTAGCTAAAAAAAAGACAGGAATGTTGAGTCTTCAACAATGTTGACATGTTTCGCATGTAATGAAACATTTATTTCAGAGAGAACAAAAGGTAGAGGAACAAAAGTTGAATGTAATGGTAAAGCTTTTTCATGTATTTGAGGTTAGAAGAATAAAGCGACTGAACAGACCTCAGTGCATTCACTGTAATATGAAGGTAAGTCATTCATGTTTAAACTGAATCTGATCTTAGCTTGAACATGAACTGATCAAACCCACCATTCAAATGCAAATGTAATTAAATCTGCATAACATCCCTGCACATATTATTGACCTCATAGAAACGGACAATAGAAGCCTTGACTTTGAAATTAATATTCATTTTCAGCCCCATGGACACTGGTCTCCCTCTCTCTCTCTCTCTTTCAAGAAAGAGATGTAATTAGTTCCAGTATCACGGTGGTTTTGCTGGTTCAGGAAGCTGAGTGAGTTTGACTGGGGTCCTGCTCTTTCAGATATGCTGTATTTGGATATGCTAATAGTTTGTCCTCTTCTGATTGGTTAATTAACCTGAGATGAAGCCGTCCCTTCACAGGTGGGGCCGTGAAAAGTGAAGGTTGCTCACACACGCATACACAAACATAGGACTCGGTTATAGCGGTGTTAGTAAAGTCACAGACTATCGGTAGGCTGTAATAGGTTTTTTCATGAATTATTACTCGATTTTCTTTTAAGTTAATGACAATACTCCTGTTGACTGAACTCTCATTAGGGAACAATCATGGAGTGTGAAATGAAATATTGGACCTTTTAGTCTAATATTCATTAGTGTGTGGAGTGGACGCGATACTGAAGACTGTTCTCACACAGACACGGACGCAAAGGGACCACTTACTGTCTTCTTTTGATTCAAAGTCTCTCTCTATCCCTTTCTTTTTATGGTAAAAACTCACAGTGGAAAGACAGATGCTTGTTTGTTCACTGTTGTTTATGAGTGTGTGCTCAGAATGTTTTGTCAGTTGGGAAGAGCAAAGCGTTTTACCTGCCACGTTTCAGCGTGGCATTTGACAGCTTGAGCGTTTGTGTTTTTAGCGTATGTGTACAGCGTCATGTTTTTTTTCTCTCTCTCTCTCTCTCCTCTTCCCCTGATCATCATTAACTCCATCAGGCTGTCCTGGCTCTGAGTGCATTGCCTCTTATTCTGCTGTCATCTCAAGATAATAAAATTCACACCTGAAATTTACTCTCATCCATCACTGCGAGGCTGCATGACAGACATTTTATCATTTAAGTAGCACATTAAGAGTGCTGTAGCTGGGGAAATGTGTAAATGGAGATTGCTTGGTGATTTGTTAAATGTCTGCGTGTTTTTCTTTCAGGTGATCCTGATTTTGACAAAACTGTTCGACTTTAACCTGGGAACCGTGACGGAGAGTTCGCTCTGGAGGTAAACCCTTTTCTGTGAAGGGAAATACTGAGTTTATTCACTCCTCTGAGTACTTTGGCCATCAGTGCTCTGGTATTCCTTATAAAAAAGGAAGTACTCTTTAGCATACTTTTAATAAGAGTACCTATAATAATATACTTTCAAAGAGTATACTTGTGTACAAAGTGAACGTTTTAGACACTTATTTGCATGTTAATTGCAATTAAATGAAATATACTTTAATGCCATTTCTACTGAAACTTGTATGTCATGAATAAATATATATTTTTAATTGTACATTTGAAGTAGCTGTTCAGTACATATAATATATATATATTAATTTGAAATGTAATATCAAATGTACTCTACAGTTCATTATAATATAATTATAAAACATAGTTCTGCTTAAAGCGTAACTAAACATTAAATATACTTTTTTTAGTTAATGATCTGTAAGAATGGAGCTTCCTATATGCTGTTCATTGATTCAAGTAAATTTTTTGACATTTGGGTATAAAGTGTTTTAATTTTCAAATATATGGTGTAAAAACGTCTGAGTGCTGCCCTCTTCAGGTTAAACGGAAAGCTCCTGCAGTAGGGGTTCTCTGTGACGTAGGGTACTCTCTGACGTCACTCTGCCACGCCCTTGCTGCGAGCTCACCACGCCCTTGGCAGCCCCTGGTATAAAAGCATCTGGTTCCGTCAAAACTACTGTAACCAGTCAGGAGGAGTTGGAATTACGAGCAAAAAATTTACTCGAATCATTACCAATGAACAGCATGTTTACAACAAACAACAAATAAAACAAGCAGGTCTATGCACTTTTTAAGGCAAGATTCTATTCTGTGGCATTTCCTTCTGACCGTCGTCAATAGCAACGCATTATAACACAGCGCAAATCCATGTATCACAACGGACGCGCTCTCTCGTTTCATTCAAATACGTCTGGCAATCTCCGTGTTTAATTGTATTGAAAATGAAATCAGAGTTTATTTATTGTTTACAGAGTTTGATAATATTGTTTTTATAATCTTGTCTGGATGATTGTTTTGTACGCTGTACAAAATGGATTTATAAACAGGTAAGATTTAAAACATTAATGCCAACTTTTCTTCGCGGAAGCTTCACGATTATTTCAAGTGAGTGAGATAAAATCTCAAAACAACATTTTGAAGTGTATTGCAGCGACTTTTTTGTGCATGTTCTGCAGACAGGGTGACCATCCTCGATTAAGTTTCCTCAGGACTTTTGTAAAAGTCAAAATATGACCACACCTCAGATTTGGTCCTCTTAAAAGGCTGGAAAATCAGGTGAAGTTGGGGGGAGAAAAAAATCCTCGACTTCAAATGACCGCTCTGTTGCAAAGCTACTTGCGTCCCTCCAGTTGCTCTCCATTTTAGCGAGTCTGACAGCAGCTGTCAATCAATCCTTCACTGCGGGTCTCAGGTGCACGCCCCCCCCGCTCAGCCCCGCCCCGCCCTCGGTTCGTCCCCTCTATCTCCGCTGGGGTGTGCCCAGGGGCGTTTCCAGCATTGAAGGACATCCGGGGCTTAGCCCAGACCATTTTGTGTAAATACAGGGATCACTCGAAGCGTTTTTTAGGGGCCAAGCACCGAAGGTGCGGAGGCACCTATTTTATCTGTTCCGGTTCTTATTAGGGGCCAAGCACCACTAAGTGGCAAAAAGACTGAGCGGCAGCATTTGTTTTCAGCTTGAATGCCGTGAAAAACACAAAACACATCTAAAACGGGAAAGAGCTTTGCGATTGACTGTACAACTAGATTTGACCAGAAATCTGAGGTACTGTATATTTTTATAGACTGCAAAAAGCTACAGAACAGACTATATTCTGCATAATTGGATGTTTTTAAATAAACACTGACAAAAAACTATACAAGTTTTAGGGCTGGATGATATGATATACAGTATAACATTAATGTAAGTGATCACTCAGATTTAGACCTATCTATATCTATATGCATTCCCTCTATACATGGATGACTTTAGTCTACGTTCATTGACACACCATGGCATCGAACTGTATATAATTCTCAGTGTACATCTGTCAAAAACTTTTCATTAGGAGCATTGGGATAAACAATGTTTCACTTTTATCTTTCTCCAAAGTAAAATGACTGATTAATTGTTACCAGTTTCCATGTCTGATCCTGGCACAGCTGCTACTGCTGCTGCTGGCTCCTCCACAGTCTGCAGCTCATCTTTGCTACCCTCCACAAAACCATTTAATCAAATCAAAGTGTATATTTACTACAAACTACAAACAAAACAAGTCACACATACATTTTATGTTAATGGTTATCCTTAGAGAAAACACCTGATAAACAAGGAAAGTATTCAGTGCAGTGGGATAGAACTAATGTTTCTGGCTACCCTTACGAAAAAGAAGTATACTTCAAGTTCATTTTATGAAGAAGTATTATTCGTTTAAATGTATTATAAGTGTAAGAGTAGTAAACTTTGTACACAACTAGGTTTCTCATTTGTAATGCATCTGTACTTCAAGTGGACTTATAAGTATACTAGTAGTAGTTTACTATTTTAATACAATTAGTATTTTTTTAGTTTATGAAAGTACACACTGAAGTGTACTGTCAGTAAACTACTAGTTTATACTGCAAGTATACTTGCAAGTTCTTAAAGTGAACAAACTTATACTTGTTAGTGTTCAGTATTTATGTATTATTTTTGCACTTGCAGTATACTATTATGTTCAAATGTAGATTTTTTTTATTAAAAAAATACCTTTAACTGTACTTTGATTTTAAAGACATTTCATTAGCTTCATGCATTCTTTTTTATAAACACTTGAATGTTGGTAAGTTTCATAAAGAAATGCAACATTAGAATTGGAATTTAAAGGATTAAATAAAATGATGCAGACAAAATTAAAATGAGGCACACTGCTTATGACTTGCGTGACGCGGGACAACAAAGCTTCACATTCTTCACAGCTTCACAAAATGCAGGACAGGTGGTCCCCCTTTGATAATATTAAGCGGATTTTTGATTTACGTTTAATGTTTGATGATGATCACGTTATTTTATATTTGAGAGAGTGAGCAATCTTCTATCACTTGTTTCAGCTTCTTCTCCTGTGTTTTTATCCGGAAGAGATTCTGTACTAGATAATGCCAGTAGGACTAAGTTGCTAACGTTATAATGTTAGCCTATGGTAATAACTAGCTAGTTAAACAAATAGGCCTACAGTGAAAGCCAGCCAGATGATGATCTATCTTCAGACCTTAAGGATAAAAAAACTGAATTTTTACCCACTGACTTACCCAAAGTCTCGTTTGCTTCATTTTTCTTTATTTTTTTCTTTCCCGCTCGCTGACTGTCTCAGTTGTTAACTCGCGCTCTTGCGGTTGACTGTGCTAGCTCCTCCCCTACCTGCTGCTGCTGCATATTTAACAGAGAGGAAGAAACGGAGTAGCCCATAGGCTACCGACAGCAAAGAAATGTATTCTATAGGCTAGATTATTTTTAAGATCTATTTTTTTTACAGGCTGTATGCATGCAAAGCCAAAGCGCAATGAAATAAAGCAACTTGTGATTTCGGGCGTTTACATAGGCTATTGTTTGTCCAGTTTCATATTTGCTCAGTGACAGTCATCATTACATTCGGGGCTTGACTCAAAACATTCGGGGCTGAAGCCCCGGCAAAATCGGCTGGCGACGCCCCTGTGCCCACTTTTTCAGCATTTTTCAAATATTGCCAGTGGGTGGAGTCAGGCTCTGACCAGGGGTTTAGTTACCCTTTAAGTATGTTAGTCAAAACATCAAGTGTACTACTTTTAAAGGATGACAAATTCTTAGTAAAACAATTTGGACATTATTGCAGTGCACTTTTTAAGTGTACTTAAGTGTGTTAAGAATCAGCCATGCAATTGTACTAAATACTTGAGTGGACTTTTATTTAGTTAATATTATATTATCTGCAAGTACAGTTTTAAAAAAAACACTTTAAAGATTTGAAATATACACTACAAATGCGCATTAAATAAAATCCAGCACACTTATTTTACACAAGGAACAGCTCATCATAAATGCATGAAAATACAGAATCCTGTGTTGGACACCTATACTGTATGTAAAGTTTGCCATTCCTCATGGGTATGTGGCAAGTTTTTACTTTTTTTTCCAGCATTTTTTACTCAGTAGTTTAAAATGAGAGCATAGGGGAAATTTAAATCAGTCCTAGGAAAAGGGCAGGAACACAAAGCTTGCATTCTTTAAATAGTGGTGAACCTTCTAACTGCTGCAGCACTGCTGAACCAGCCTGAATTAAATGATCTGATAACACTGTGGAATTAGTATGCTTCCAGCCCATTACAAATCAACACACATTCTTACATCCGCCACAAGTGCGTTAGTGGCAAGTACACCGGACTATATGAATGGCAAATATCTGTGATGAAATACTGCTCAGTGAAGCACTTTCACTGACCATTTGCTGATATGCGCCTGGATAAAGTACTTAATTCCTTGTCTTCTCCTGGGACGCTCTGTACCATGACCCGGCTCTCTCTCTTTGTCATAGTGTGTAGACAATGGAAAGAAACGAATTGCAAGGTAACTGTGTAAGGCAGGCTTATACATAGAGAAAGAAAGCACTGACTGTACATTCTGGCACCTCACGTTTTGATCCCGTCCCCCCCCCCCCCCCCCATTAATTTCGACTTCAACTTCACACAGAGTTTACTCATTTATAAACCTTCACTATTCATAAGACATTTTTTTCTAGCCTTTGCTAGAACAAGTTTGCGAGGAGCGCTTCATACTTTGGCATGCTTTTTAAAGTTTCAGATTAGACTGCAGCGGTGCATTTCTGTCTGGCTGTCTGAGAGGGGTCTGTTTAAAAATTCCCTGCTCAACTGGGGTGTTTTCTCACATCCAAACTATTTTATCCATTAA
Source organism: Meda fulgida (assembly GCA_030578275.1). Classification (NCBI taxonomy): domain Eukaryota; kingdom Metazoa; phylum Chordata; class Actinopteri; order Cypriniformes; family Leuciscidae; genus Meda; species Meda fulgida. The sequence continues at coordinate 17,000,022 of CM060632.1, read as the reverse complement.
AATGGCTCCCAGTGAAATCTACAGTTCACTGTGATTTAAAATTCCTTTAATTACATTTAAAAACCCTAGACCCTCAAATTTTAAATGGCTAACTGGTTCTTTCTGGAATAATATACTCCCTCTACTTGTATGCTTCTGCAGTGTATTGTTCAGGTCACATTGGAACTTCCAACTGGGATTTCAATTTCAAAGATGTTGAACTGATCATTTTTTTTATTTGAGTCATTTATTTAATTATTAATTTTTAAAGGTTTTTCATTTAAAGCAGCCTGAATTATAACACAACATGTTATTATCAGTATTACTGTAATATAACCACCTCTCTGCATTTTAAATGTAATTGTTTTTAATTTACTCTGTATTTATTATAGTTATGTGTTTGATCGTTATCCACTTATTAAAGCTGTGATTTACACAAAACTCTATAAATACCACCTGAAAGTAAATGGAATTTGAATGAAAGAGTAATTGTAGCCGCAAGAGCAAAGTGATCATCATCAGTACAGCTGATATTTGGTTGGACTTTTGTCATTTTTAATTAAAAGAATAATGAAAACAATATTGCAGTAATTTAAAAGGAATGCTTAATATGTTTTGGGAGATATGTAGTATGACATCATCCTTTATCAACATACCATCACTGCAAACCTGCACATACACCCAAACACCTCACACATACACACACTGCAATCACCTTGAAGGAAGCTTTGTTTAATTTCTTTTGGCTGCAAGCCCTGATGAGATTTCCTCTCCTGGTGAGTGTCACTCAGAGAGGGGGGTGAGCTGGGGGGGGGGGTTTACAGAGAGAAAAACAGAAAGCCATTACCCAACTTCCACAAACAGAAATGTCATAAACAGGAAATGAGGAAGAGGAAAGTAAAGGAATGGGAAAGCTGATGAGCGAGAGATGAGGAACAGAGAGAGAGAGAGAGAGAGAGAGAGAGAGAGGAGAGAGAGAGAGACAGTAGTGGGGGGAGGGGATGTGGCATCATGTTATTAAAAGAGGTGAATGTTAAAGCTCAGCTTGCAGGCTGTAGTAAATGATGTCAGTATAACAGAATGAATGATTAATGAATGTTGCTGTAGGCGGCATAAAAGGGGGAGAAAAAATATGAAGACAAATCACGACTCATTCAGAGGAGCTAGTTAATCACACTCTCGTGTGTTTTAAAATAAAGATACATGCTCTAAAAAGTATCCAGCCTTCCCATGCAATTGCTAAATTACACACATGTACCCAGGCGTATTTGTCCTTAGGAGGAGGAGTAATGTCCTCTTGAGTACAGAGTAGATCTGCCAGAGAGAGAGAGAGGGAGTCTGACCGACCAGAAACGTCAGAGGAGCGTTTTAGGGCAGGCACTCAGCATCGTTTGAGGGTGCTCAGAGAACCATCTTCCTCTTCACCTGTGCTGCTACAGCTTACACAGCCCAAATAACCTGAACAGCAGTCAGAACGGCTGTGTAATTGTATCCGATGGTAAAAGTGTATGAGTATGAGCCTCTCAACACATTCAGAGATGCGCACTCGAGCAGATAATGCTTCAGACGACTCGCACACGTGTGCTTCTCGAGCACCGCATCGCGCAACTGTCTGGCTTAAAACCATTAACGTTTAATTATACTTGTAAGAGTTCGGCAGACTCTCCTGTCTGCTGTCATACCTGCCGGAGAAGAGACGGTGTTAATGAGTTCCGATGGAACGGAGACGCTTGCATACACAACAGCTTCGGTTAATTACGCCAATGACTTTTGAAAATCTCAGCTTCACTGCAGCTGTGGTGCGCCATGCTCCTGACACGTTGAGTTCTAGCGCTCATGTGGGTGATACCGGGTTCTAACATGGCCCATGATGTTCCTGTCACCCTTTATTGTACCCGTCTAATATAAAAAGCCTTAAGCCTGTGTCCACATTATTTAGAGTTTTTGTCCTAACCAGCTGTGATGGCAACAAGGGATGCGCAACAAGACATTTTGGACGTTTGGTTTTTATTTCTGTTCTGCTGGGAAGAAGATTTTCTTTGTGAAATCTCATTGGTCCAAAATCCTGCTTCACATGTATATTCAATATTACATATAATGACTCGCTTTGCACTGAATTTTTACATTTAGTGAGTGCAGAAAAATTACATGACACAGGAAACCTGTTGTGTCACACAGGTTAGATGAAAAAAATTCTCTGCTCTTCCTTTTGTGTTTTCACTTTGGCTTGTGCTTTGTGTGAAATCAAATGTTGGTGTGGGTTGGTCAATGACACATGAACTAACATTATCTAATGGGCGCTTGTAAAGTGTTACCGGATTTTTAAATAAATTAATAAATAAAAATATTACATTGTTCACCTTTGTATATGTATTTGTAGGTCAGAAGATTTTGGGACGACATACGAGAAGCTGACGGATAAAGTGATGATAAGAACCATGCTGAGCTATCTGTACGTCTGTCCCACCAATAAGAGGAAGGTAAGTGTGTTCAAATGCATCAGAGATATGGATGTATAAAACTGTCAGATAGAAAATATCCAGCTAATATAATTCTTGCTCCTACTCCCCTCTCTCCTCAGATCCTGATTTTATCTGATCCGGAGGTGGAAAGTAGTTTACTTATCATTTCTGTGAAGGAGCCACTTTTCAAAAGTTCAATATTACTTCTATATCATGAGTCTTCTGTTTCACCCTACGCAGGAGAATTGGATACTGCCTATAGCCATGATCAGAGGGTACACACACACTCACACCTCGCAGTCACACTCACACACACACACACACACACACACAACACACACACACACACACTCACACACTCACACACACCACACACACACACACACACACACACACACACACACACACACACACACACAACACGCACGCACACACATCACACACGCACGCACACAGCCTCGAGAGGGTCTAGTTCTACTGAACAATTAAAAGCAGATAATGGGGATAATTAAGTGGTGAGGGAGATAATTACCTTTGTTGGCTGTAGTTAGGGATCTTACAGTGAATGTGTCTATTTCTCTTTTGGCTGTAGCTGTATAGCTCAGTGGACTTCGGTAAGAAGTGGATTCTTGTTCATGAGAGAGTAACTCCGGGGCGATTCTACTGGTAAGACTCTCTCTCTCTCTCGCTCTTTCTTACAAACATACACACACACACAGACAGAGTAATTTTTTTACTGATCATCAATCTCATATAACACGCCTACAGTACAATTTCACACTGAAAATTAATCTGACTGCAAGAATACACACAAACACAACACACACACACACACACACACACACACACACACACACACACACACACACACTCACCACACACACACACACACACACAATATCACATCCTGAAAATTAATCCAATATTAAACCCACTCTCTACATCCAATGACACTGATAAACTTATACACACACTTTCTATGACTCTTTCCCTTCTCTCTTTCTCTATCTATCTCCATTTATCTCACTGTCATGTCACTTCCCTCTCCCCTGTGCTTCATGTTATCGTATATGTGGAATTTTGATCAGGTTTTATATTTTAATCCCATCAGTGTGAGCTTGTGTGTGTGTATATGTGTGTTTGTGTGAGGTGTAGTCAGAATAACTGGTTGCCTGTCACATGCTCGATGAGCTGTGGAGATGGGCAACAACATGTCTTCACCCCTGGGTTTAACATCCCTCTGCACACACACACATTCCTCTATTCCTCCCTCACAAATATATATAAAATGCATCTTTTTTTGTTGTTGCTGGTATTTGCAACACACAAACACACATACACTATTCTGCTTATGTTTGTGTCACTGAAGCCCTGCTGTGTCAGGTTTGGTAACAGCATTAGGGGAAAATGGAAAAGTTTAGCATTGGACTATAATGGGTCTCAGTATCAGACTGTGTTTTAGATTAATGTTTAATCTAAGTCTGAGTTACAGTAAACGTCTGTCTGGGATTGAGAGAGATGTTAAATCTCGGTCAGATAATTGAAACAAGTGTTTTTCTCAGACTGAGATATTGAGAAGTGGTTAAAACTTTGACTGAGATTAATGAATTTGTTTATATGTAATATTATTTTGGTAAAACTTGAAAACTTTCTATAAGCTTCAATTTGTTAACATTAGTTAATGCATCAGGTATCATGAACCCAATCTGGGTTAATGTCGGTCAGACTTGTCATTGTTACTTCTAATGTTAATGAACTTCTTTTTTTGATCGCAGCTGTTTTTTGTTTATTGTTAAATATTTTTACAAAATAAATTTAACTTTTCTATTTTAATATATTTTAACTCTATATTACTCCATGCAGTTTTCAGTATCACGATTCTTCAGAAACCATTCTAATATGATGATTTTCTCAAGAAACATTTCTTATTATCAATGTTGAAAACAGTTGAGTTGCTTATCATATTGGTGTAAACCGTGATGCATAGATTTTTGATGAAAATTCAAAAGAACAGCATTTATTTCAAATAGAAATATTTTCATTCTAATTGTCTTTACTGTCACTTTTGATCAATTTAATGCATTCTTACTGAATTAAAATATGAAATACTTTTAAAAAACTGATCCCAATCTTTTGAACAGTAGTGTTCATATAATTCTGCATCGTAGATGAGTGAATTGGTCTTACTTTGATCAAGAACTCATTCCAGCTGATATAGCTCAATGTCTGTCAGTGATGGACCACTTCCAAATCACTGTCTGACACTTGAGATTGAGGCTACAATTTTACCTTTAATTTCATTGTCTGCCAACTCAAGGGACAGAGACTTCTATAGTTTACAGCTGAACATAGAAGTCATTCAAGTCAAGATCACCACGACTTTATGTTGAGATCATGAGAAAAATGCATTGTGATCTCAAGAAAACAACCTTTTTGGAACTGATGAAGAAGTTTAGAAGAAGGGTTTAATGAGATCTTAGATTGAGAATGTAAATGGGGCTTAATATCAAACGAGGGCTCTGTAAAGGTGGAATATCAGATTGTTACTGAAAGGTTTAATTTTGGATTGTAAGAATGATTTAATATCAGATTGTGACCGTGTTCAAACTGACTTGGAAGAAAATATGGATAACAAAAGACAAGACGTTAAGATGATTAAAAACCTCAGAAAGAGGATATGATTGTGAATGTGTGTGTGCGCGTTAAAGGTGAAAATAGGTAAGAAATGAAAGTGTGTATGCGATGGAGAATGGTGTGTGTGTGTGTGTGTGTGTGTGTGTGTGTGTGTGTGTGTGTGTGTGTGTGTGTGTGTGTGTGTGTGTGTGTGTGTGTGTGTGTGTGTGTGGGTGTGATTAATTGCTATCTGAGCAACAATAAGGATTCACTGGAGACAGACTGTCTCCTACTGGAGCAGTGGAATTATGCTGTCCATCACCACTCCTCCATCCTTCCCCTCTCCTCTTCCATCACTCCATCACTCTCATGCTATTACCGTACTCATCCGTCCGTCCCCTGCTGGCACCTCCTTCTCTTTCCTTCCTTTTTCATCTCCTCTCCACTGGAGCCCTTCCTGATTGTTTTCCTCTCCTCTGTTCTTTTTTGTTTTCTGTCTTTTTCCTTTTTCATTTTCAGGGCTCTGAGTGGTCTGGATAAAGAGGCAGACCTGGTGCACATCGAGGCTCGAACTGACAGTGGACGTTAGTCTCTTTCTTTTCCTTCATTTCCCCCTTTTGCCCCTCAGAATATTTTCTTCCTTTCTCCTGCTTTTTCAGTTTCTCTCTTCCTCCCTTCCTTGCTCTCTCTCCCTGTCTTTCTTACTTTCTCCCCAGCCTCCTGTGCTTTTTTTTGCTGTGTCACAGTGAAAAATGAACAGATGAATTGTGGACAACAGTAAATTCAATAGTAAATGGTTCTGGCAGACTCTTGTGCTTATGTTTTATCCTTGTGGGACAGTGTTGTGCATTAAGCTCTATTGATACGAGCCTGACACAACACAACAAACTACGGACAGTTTAACAACAACAATACATTTAAATGTGTTATGAGTTATGCTGTGGTTATACCAAACTAAATTTGAAGCACAGGCAAATGGAGAAGGTGCCAAAAACTTCTTTTTCAGACAGGGTCATGTTTTCAGACAGGGTCATTCCATGTCAAATCAGCCACATTTTGGAAACTTGTCCTGCAATGAATCATTTTCAGTGATTGAAAACCAAGTATAATTTTTCTTAAGAACAAATAACGTTAACCTAGAAATGTATCTTTTTTCCTTCTATCAAGGAACATGACAATTCTAACTATTTCAGAGCCAAAAATTAACTGAAATGGTCAAGATGAGGCACATACATTTTATCTCAATAGTTTATTCAGCTTAAGGGAAACTTGGAAGATTTATATTATCTGATTCTGGAGCTACCAAGAGCTAATAGACCTGGGGAAAGCAACCACACTGCCATAAGAGACATGAAATTTAGGTCTATTAACTCTTGGTACCTCCAGAAAAGTTCACACGAATCTAAAATGATATTGAGATATTTATTTAGTTCTTCTTCAGTTACAGACACATGCATTTTTGAACTGTGTCCATTGGCATATAATGCAACAAAGATTGCAAAAGACAACAGAATTGACTAATTGACCTACCAATGACAATGCTGCTATCTTTCTAAAGTAATTTACTCATATCTGTAATTTGGCTTCAATTTGAGGTGAAAAATTCGATCACTATTTATGCTGATAAATTTTTTTTTATACAAAAATAAATGAGTTGACACAAAATGACCCAGTAGTAATCAAGCCAGTTCTTTCAGTCTGTTCTGCAGAAATATTTAATGGGCCATCTTATCTGAAGATATAATGAAATCTGTATGCCTATAAACTTTTAAACTTCAAGGCTTTTAAACTTTCAAATGGCTTCCTTGCATTTAAATTTGAATATGAATTCTGCATCCTATTTTCTACTTAAATTCAAATTCAAGTGTCTGAAAATTGTCAGACTGTGAAACATGGAATCTTTAGTTGCTCACATAGTTTAGTTGTGTAACCTCAATCTTTATTACAAACCAAGAAGTTTTCTAATTTATTGAACTAGAAAACTGCAATGCATTGATGAGAAATACAGCACAATTAACAGGGACTTTGTTGGTTTAGATCAGGGGTGCAAAACTCAATTCCTGGAGGACCACAGTCCCACAGACAGAGTTTAGTTCCAACCCTGCTCAAGCTCAAATACCTGTATTTTTCAAATAAGCCTGAAGGACTTGATGAGCTTGATCAGGTGCGTTTTAATTGGGGCTGAAGCTAAACTCTTAAGGGCTGTGAGTTTTGCACCCTGGTTTAAATGAAACTTTACACATTTGAGGTGTTGTCATTGTTACATCATTCCCATGCTACTGACAGTTAAATGAATGGTTCAACAAAAATTCAACTTCTGTAATTATTTACTTTCTTTCTTCCATGAAACATGAAATAAGAAATGTTCCAGAATATACTCACAAATTATTGTCCAACCAGTGAATGCAGATTGTAAACAGGCACTGTCAAGCCTACAAAAGTACCTTGAAAGTAGTCCAAATAACTTGTGCAAAGCTTTGTGTGAGAGCTAAGAAATAAACCAAAACTGCTATAAAACATGAACACTAAGTACACTGTACTTATTTTTTTTTATTTAAATACATAGAAGTTAAAGACACCTAATATAAAGTGTGACCTGTAAGGGATTAACTCGCAATGTAGAGGGTTTTTGTTCAGAAATACCTGAATCAGAAAACGAGGTAATAATCCTAATCTGTTGTTTCTGAATGGGCATCTTTTTTTCCTTCTCTCTTTGCTCTCTCCTTTGTTTCTCTGTAGTTTTACTCCCACCCCCTCTTTCTCTCTCTTCTGAGTGAGGATGGATCGCTAGTAGAGACTGATAATGGAGAGCACTGATTAATTTGGCTAGACATAGAGATGTGTGGGAAGTTTGTGTGTAGGTTCTAGATTGTGTTTGTTGTGTGGGTGTGTGTGTGCCAGCGAGAGTGAGAGATATTGATCATCTGTTTTTTGTTTGGTGTAGATCAAGGCGTTCTTGTGCACAAGCGTATCCTGTGTTGATAAATCTGTGTGTGTCTCACAGAAATGCAGTATATTACCTGCCGAGCACAAAGTGTTCAGAGGAGAGTAGGCAGTATCCATTCAGTGGCCGAATTGACACCAACTCCCTCGTAGTGCAGGACCAATACATCTTCTTACAGGTACAGAAGTGTGTGCGTTTCACAAAGTGCATAAGTGTATGTGATTTAGACTGGTGTGGGACCAAAAGTGTGTCTGTGTGTATGTCATCTCTATCTGACTCTTTTTATAGCCCTCCTTTTATCTCTCTCAGTGACGTGTAAGTGAGTGATAACCACTAACACCAGCCTCTCCATCTTTAACATCGGTCCAGGGGAGGACAGGACAGGTTTTTGAGTGAGAATCCCAAACCTGGACTCTCCTCTGTCAATACAAGTGACTTTCTTTTGACTTTTGTTGCTTGAAGCTGTTGGATTTGAGTTGACAGAGAATAATGAGGATATTGATTCGAAAAGCACAGGAACAAGGGACTGGCTGACACCCCACACCTCTCACAGGAAAAATACAGTGTAGCACCATCCTCACCCTGTAAAATTGGATACACACACTCACACATTGCCTCATTCTTTGAACATCTAAGTTCTATTGACACTGGATCAATCGAAGCATTAGACCCTAATGCACTATGTTTACAACCTAATAGAACAATCTTCTTGATAAGAGTGTATAAAACATGTGCGTCTGTGTGAGTCCACCAACATTCAGTAAATGCACTTTAAAAGTTTTCCCAAAACAATAGTTCAGTCAGGACCACTTGTCCTGAAAATACACAAGTAAAAAATACATAAGACAAAAATTGTTGTCAAAATTTTTACTGGACGTTTAGCTAATTTTTTTTTACATTTAGTGGTATGGCTCTGTTCTAAATTCCCTGTCCTTTTCATTAACTTCATGAAAGCTAAGAAGGGGAACAGCAGCAGCTTCTGGGTACAATCCCCCAAATTTTAATTTGGGAGAGCAGCGAAAATCCCCATTGAGAACAGAGCATGCATCAATGGCAACAGAATGACATTAAGTTAAAGGAGTAGCTGGGGAGGATGTGGGTTGCAAGCAGCATGCAGTGAAAGCAGCCAAGCAAGCAGACTGAGCTTCATTTAAGTAAGGCGCCTTGTTTGAGCATTGCCAATAGAGTGCCTAGAATTTGAATCAGCTGATATGGGCGGTTTGGTATTTTTTCCCAGTCGGCTAAAGACAGCTGATAGCCGAGCTTGACTACATAGCCTGCTTGAACTAACGCGATGCTTGATTTTGTTACCAAATTGCTTCTTTAAAATGTTGTGAAGACTAAAAGACCTAGATAATGCGATTGTCTCATCTTCATCCAACAATTTGACTACTTGACATTGTACGTTTGCCTTAAAAGAAAGCTATGTATTTAATCCTTCAAATATGAAATAATGCATTGTCAAAAAAACAACAATGCTGTAGCTTTATTATAAGTGTGCATGTAAAAGAACCCCACAAGAATACACAGGAAAAAATTACGATTTACAATTTTCACTCAGAATTTGCTATTATATTTCTCAAATAATTACAATGAAATGGCAAGTAACACGTTGAATTATATGTGAAATTTTGAAGATAAAAGATGTACTCTAATAATCTTTGTTTTGAAACCTGCTTAAAAACATAATAAAACTAAAACATTTCAAATTGTAAAAAGGATTGCGTGATATAGTGTTGTCACAATACTGGTATTTCTAACTTTGATACAATAGCTTGAAGAATATCGATGTTACATTTTCGATACTACAGGAAAAAATTGCTACGAAATGTAGGGGAATTTAAGGGGATAATAATACAATTATTATATTTCTAAAACAAAAATATATTACTATTGTAATTTTGTAAACTGCACAGTAAATTAAAAAAATATATTATTATATATATAAATTATTTTACTTATACTTTACAATACTTTTGTCATTATTTGTTTAACCCTCTAGCATTTATGTTAGCAGAAAACCAGTTTCTGTGAAAACATGTCTACAAATGTGTCATTAAAAATCTAGTGAAATGCTGTAATCATACACAAAAATGTTATGCTGTGAATGCTGCACATTGCGTTCGCAAGTGCTCACAGCAAATGCAGAGATAGTTGGCTGCATTTACCGTGAACCTAGCCACTCTGAGATGCTAAAAACATCAGATCATGAGCAATGGAAAGTCACTTCTATGATAGACAAGCAAGCATGAGTTCTGACTGGTGTAAAATGCTGATCTCTGTTGTAAGTCCTTGTAAATGCTGTCTGTGACTTGTGTGTGTGTATCAGCTAACCACAGCAGGAAGAACTACATACTTTGTGTCCTATCAGCGAGGGCCCTTTAGGACCATACAGCTCCCTAAATACTGTCTACCCAAAGTAAGACATATGACACAGCAGTAGCTGTCACAAAAAGTTGTCAGATGAAATGTATGTGGCTCTAACAGCTGTTCTCCGTGCAGGACATGCATATTGTCAGTACAGATGAGGGGCAAGTGCTGGCAGCAGTTCAGGAATGGAACGAAAATGACACCTACAGTCTGTACATCTCTGACACACCTGGAGTCTACTTCACCCGCTCGCTCCCAAACCTCCGTACCTCCCGCGGTCTCGCAGGAAACCTCATTGTGGATGTCTACAAGGTCTGTGAATATGTAGTATTGCCTGATGGTGATTGTCAATTAAGTTGAATAAGTTTACCATCTTGAATGTTCACAAATACATATTCCCCCAGTTTCACAGAAAAGTCTTAAACCTAGTCCCAGATTAAAATGCATGTTTGAGCTGTTTTAACTGTAAGCAACTTGCACTGACATATCTTAAAATATGTCAGTGCCATTGTTTTGTCTCTAGATACACACCAGTAATGTTTTATTCTATGGCATGTTTATAAAAGCTACTTAAATGTCCTAATTGAACTAAAGACTAATCCTGGCTTAATCTAAGCCCTGTCTATGAAACCAGGCCATTGTATGCAATTAGAAAAACTTTTGTAATTAGCATGGCTTTCTCCAGGAATTTTTCTTAAGTAGAACAGGGAACCGTGTAATGCAGCACAAAACAACAATGTTTGAAGTTATGCCATTGAACACTATAAATACAAAGAAAGAAGAAAATCTGATAATGAGAGCAAATGAAAACATCCAGAAACTGTAGTGTCAGCAAAAATGCAAAAGAGAAACATACAATTGTATTTTATTCATATCATATTGAACACCGAAAATAGAAATGGAAATCGAAGTAGTTCCGATTAATTTTCCTGTCCTATAGGTGGCAGGTGTTAGTGGGGTGATCATAGCCAATAAAAAAGAAGACATGCAGATGAGAACATATATTACCTACAGCAAAGGCCAGACATGGAGATTACTACAGCCTCCGGCAAAAGACACTACAGGACATGACATCAACTGCAACCTGGTGAGAACTGCTATACTATTTCCATGAAGACGTTGCCAAAAAAAGGCATAAATCACCAAAGTAAAAGTAGGTGAAATACTATTTAACATAAAACAGCCAAAACAGTGTTGCAACCACAGCCACGCCCACTTTTATTAAAAGAAGATGTACCCACTATATACATTACATTAAACTCAGACACACCTACTTGACTGTGGTCAGACGAAAAAAAGACATTACAGTGTTGACGCAAGTTTCACGTTTGATGCATTTTTACAGTGGAGCCTTGTAAAGAGGAACTCCTTTAGTCTCACAGTCAGATGAGGGTGCCCGCCAGCTACCAAACAATAGCTCTAAATTCAGTGCTTTCTGATGGTTTGATTAAGACACACTACCTTCTCTGTATCTTTGTAATGACTTTCACAGATGTTTTACACTGTTCTGGAAGATTGGTGATTTCAATTAAGACATACATTGAACAACTGGAGTTAATTTATCAGCAGATCTCAGAAAATCTTAATTACTTTTTTTCTGCTACACCAAAAGACAGTGGGTTCTGTGTTTGAACATGTGTTGTCATTCTTTAGAAACACAAGATGAAACAACATCTTTTTCCAGTCCTATTTTGGGACTTATTACCAACTTTAAACAACCAAGAAGAATTCAGAACAAGAATTCAGAAGCTTGTACACACAGCCAACTTGTGAGAACAATAGTTTGCTGCTTACTTATATGCAAATAGTTTTTAATCACTAGGTGGTTGATTGCATTTGTTTAACTGCATTTTTGACACTGTATTGATGCTGAATTCTAATTGGCGTAATTACATTAGGATTTTTTTGAAACTCTAATATCAAATATTTGATTTACTTAGTTTCCGCAAGAACTGGGTCACACTAATTGTAAGGGATACTAAAAATACGGACAGAAGCCGGGGAGATCCGAAACGGATTAGTTTGCACGGCTTTTGAAAGCTGATGCTACAGTCGGTTGATGCAGGGGAGATTATGTAGATAAATGTAAATGTATTGAAATATAATTTAATACTGTGTAATGTTCTAATTTTCAGCCGTCGTGCTCACTGCACCTTCACCTGCAGATGTCTGAAAACCCCTACACACCTGACACTATCTCCACCAAACACTCCGCTCCAGGAATTATAGTGGCCACAGGTGTGTGTGTAACTGTGCCACTTCCTTTATTGTTTTTTGTGCTTGTGGCATCTTGAGTACGGTCCCCCAAGTGTTTCTGATAAATTAGAGTGAAGAAAGCATATAAATGTGCGTGCTTTTAAATGCAGATGTAGTTTAAGTGGCCACATCATAGCTTTCAAGTTGTTACATCTTTCTGGTTTGCAGCTGCAGAGTTTGGCATGATTGGAACAAAAACTCATTTCACGCTGTTCTTTTGCTTGTCAGATTCATTATAAAGTTATCTTCAAAACTCAGGCCCAAATAGCTTCCTGCATGAGTATAGATAGATGCACGCTCAAAAAGTTAGCCATGCAGAGCACGCAGAAAATATGACCGGTGTCTTCCACATTCATAATTGCCTGTCATGTCGACAGCTGTTCCGAAATCACTTTCCCATGCTCAGAGTGTATAAATATGAGATTTGGAAAAAAAAAATATACATTTTTTTTCCACTGCCAGCAGATTTACCAAATGTTTTTCATCAGGCGTCATGATGATTGTGGTCTTTCAGGGCGCCTAAACCCAACTGGCATTAACCCCACCAGATAATGTGCATGAGGAATTCTTCAGGACATCATAGATTATTGATTTAATATTATACTGCTGTACAAAGGTAAAATGTAACTACACAATTGAGTTAACCTAAATGACTTAAATCAGGTATCGTTGTCCTGGGGTTTTCAAGCTGGTGTCCAAGGCAAATGGGGCGCAAAATATTTGGAGAAAAAGAGATTTGAAAATGTGTAAAGGTACTTAAGAAACTAATGAAATATGTAATGTTTCACAAAAATTGTGTTTATCTCAGAAATGCTGTAAACAAAAATACATAAATTTGCTTTAGTACAATGACAATATAGAAGCAAATTATTTAATTTTGGAAACAATTGATTTTTTTTTCTTTACAGGGTCACACAAATATAATGCGAGCAACGTCATATGGGGGAGTGTTTGGTGTCAAGGAATTAAAAAAAAACTCTAAGACAATGAACTGTCTTGTGACTGACAGATTTGGATCAGTTATGCTCATTTTCTGATCAAATATGAGAAAATAAAATTAACTGTTGTTAAAATTCAGCAGTTTAGCATTTGTAGTGCAGTATAGAGCTTTGTTTATAGTCTTGCTTGTGTGTGCATAATTATCCAAATACTCTGAATATCACAGACCTCTTTTTCAGTTTTTTTTACCTGTTGGAATTCTATTATATTCTATTAAGTGAAATATAATCAAATCTACTCCTCCAGCATATGTATGGTTAATAATAATGCATCTGTCAGAGTTACAGCAGTATTTTTCCTCTCAGGTAACATTGGGCCCGAGCTTTCCTTCTCTAATACAGGAATGTTCATCTCCTCCGATGCCGGCAACACATGGGGACAGGTAAACCGTTCACCTGCTCAGAGTTGTTGACTGTATTGTAGTCTTAATTTAAAAGCATCTGGGCCCGTATTCATAAAGAATCTTAATGCAAAGAGTAGCTCCTAGTTCTTAGAAATGTGGACGTTTACTCTTAAAAATAAAGAGAAAATCCTAGTAAAGAAAAAGGCAATTTAGAAAGCATCTTAACCCTTAAAAGAGGTTGTAAGGTCAAAATTGTTTGGAACACGGACGAGGACTCTTAAGAGGCTTAAGAGTTTCTTTAGCAAGGAGAAAATCGCAGAAAGACGAAGAGGGAGAAGAAATGTGTTGCAGACAATGGATGACAGTGAGTTTGATACATTAAAACCAAAATTCAAACCACCACTTAAATAGACATGCCAGCAATCAATGTAATTGGAAAGAGTGGAACAATTTTTATTATTCTAAGCCAATCAAATACCTTATAGGAAATGAACAGCATGGTAGATAAAAAAAAGGATATATACACATATATAATGTGTGTGTGTATGAGAACGATCAAATAGGAAAAATTACGCATGTAATTTCAAAGTGAAGGTTTAGAACAGACCCTATACTTAAAATCTTTTTTCCTTCTTGGACAACCAACCAATCACAGTCTTCAAAAGATTGTGTCAAACATAGCAACAGGGTCATCCTCACTAAGATGAAAGTTTTTGTCTTTTCCTTGCTCACAGTTGCTCTCAGATCGGCCCCGAATCGCTCTTAAGGTAAGACTCCTACGTAAAAGTTTTTAAGCTAAATTAAGAGTTTTCTGAGAGGATTCTTATAATCTTTATGAAAACGGGCCCTGGTCTCTGACCACCACTCAAATGAACTGAAACACAAAGAGACAGGATGCTGAATAACCTGCCAGGTTTTTGACTCTGTAAACACTGTCTTTAGATCTTTGAAGAGGAGCACAGTGTCTGGTTTTTGGACCACGGAGGAGCTTTATTAGCTGTTACACAATCTGCTGTACCTACACGCCATTTATGGTAAGACAAATGCATACAAACACAGATTAATAAATGCACTGCCTTCACAAATTATATGTATGTTATACAGAACACTAGAGAGATTATGCATGCTTTTGATTTCATTGCAGTTCATCTCTAACTTTTTGGATATTTTTTTTATTCATACTAAGTTTTTGAAGTTCCCTCATGCTTAAACGTCAGCTTTTATTCGGGGACCGGCAGATATAAACAGCAGGCAATAGGTCTTATCATATCAAACATTTGGAATCCTTTCAGCGGAAAGTGCCTGTCATGGCTTTGTAGTGCAGGTGGTTGTGTTTGCCAAGGCTTTTATCCTCATGTTGGGAAGGGTTAAGGTTTGAAGTAGAGGTGGGATTCTGTGGGCCTCCGTTCACATGTTGTTCCTGCCACGTCACACACGCCCAGCTTTGATGTACTAAGCTCTGAAAGATTGTCAGGATCAATTAGGCTGCGGAAGATAATTTGTATCCTCCTGTGGGATGCTGATGTTAGAACAGTAGTCTGATGTGTGTGCGGGTGTTCAGCCATCAACTTGGGTGACTTTGACCCATATCTACAGCAACAGAAACACCACACCAGAAAATCTTTCCTTTCTATATGACAAGATGCCTTATGATGAGACTGTTACTTCTGCTGAACAGTAAAATAAAGAGAACAGTTAGCTTTTAAAAGCATTGTGAAGTGAAGATATGCACATCGTTCAACAGTTCTGAAAGAAGTCTCTTATGCTCACCAGGGCTGCATTTATTTGATCTAAAATACAGTAAAAGCAGCAATCTTCTGAAATATTATTTGATTTTAAATAACTTTTCTATTTTATTCATGTGATAGCAAAGCTATCAATTTTCTTTTGAATCCTAATCCTTAAATCATTCTAATATGCTTATTTGGTGCTCAAGAAACATTTCTAATTATTACCAATGTTTAAAACATTTGTGTAGCTTAATATTTTATGGAAACTGATACAAATTTACAAAATTCTTTGATGAATATAAAGTTAAAAAGAACAGAACTGATTTGAAATGGAAATCTTCTCATATAAAAGTCTTTACTGTCACTTTTGATCAATTTGATGTGTCCTTGCTGAATAAAAGTATTATTTTCATTAAAATAAATCTGACTCCAAACTTTTGAATGATGGAGTGTATAAACAATAGATGTTGTTCACTATTAAAAGCATGAATGCAGAAATGCACTTTCTGTAGACTCGGCAATACCAGGTAGTTGCAGTTTGTTATTGAAAGTATAAAACCAAATTATTCCTAAATTAACTTAATCTAAACAAGGATCCCCAAGAACACAACTAGCGCATAACCAATGTGTAATATTTAAACATTCAACGCTTAGATAGTAGCACCAACAGGAGGGCTCTAAACACACAAGAATAAATGTCATTGACACAATCAGGGACTTTAAAGTACAATATATCATAGAAAGAACACGATCTGAAAACAAAACACACTGAGGCACTTACACAGAGCAAAATAATAAATGTAATGCAAAGGACAGAAGGAAATCAGAATAAGGAGATGCAACAGAATATTGAAATACAAAATGCACTGAATGTGTAATGAGACATAATATATATTAAACATGACTAATAATGATTAGAGTGTAATGTATACACAAGTGGGGTATGGTGAATAATTTTGTCTTGATATTTTTCAATGAGCATATATTAGATTTGATTTTAATGTAATTATGCAGATGCAGCCCACATTAAATGTTAATGCAGTGATTCCGCAATGACTTGTTTTTGTGGATCTGCTAAATATTCTCAGATGGCTGAACAAATGCATCTTCTATTTTTATGTCATTGTCAAATGTGCACTGTACAGTATATTAATCAGAATATGAAACTAATGTGCTTTGTCAGTGAAATGAAAAAGATTTGTGTATTTGTGTCTAGGATTAGTTTGGATGAAGGCCGGCAGTGGGACAAACTCAGCTTTTCATCTACACCCCTTTTTGTTGACGGGGTTTTGATGACTCCAGCAACCGAGAATCGCATCATTACGTAATAATCATTTTACCTCATCTTCTCAGACAAACTTATCTAAATAGTCCAGGAGGTGTCAGTAATGAACCCTCACTTGATTGGGATCATTATTATCAGATTAAATCTTTTCTTTTGCAGGTCTGGACTAGGATCCTGCACACTTACTTGTACTGACAGCAATGTAGTTTTACTGACTCTTCCTATTAGTCCTTTACAGATTTGCCATAGCAAAATGTGTCCTTTTGGTCCCTTAGCAACTGTAAAGAATGTAAAAGTAAACAGATTCTGTTGTACTTAAGCACCTCTGTCCTCGTAGATTCTTCGGACACTTTAGTTACCACTCCGACTGGCAGCTGATAAAGATTGACTACAGCTCCCTGTTTGGGCGGAAGTGCACAGACGGAGACTTTCAGACATGGCACCTCCATAACAAGGTTGTCACCTCACATTTATCAGCAACCCTTGCTATTCGGTCTCAACAGCAAAGCACTAATTCACTCACTCAGCATTCAACATTAGTTTCTTTTGGCACTGAATTTGCTAGTAATTAGGGTGGCACGTGAGATTATTTTCACATCTGGGGTAACATGTCCAAGCAGAATGGAAATTAATGGTCATAATGGATTTTTGCAAAAGATCTAACCACCACCATAATGTTGGTGACATGTTGTCCATCAGCTTTGACTCTCACTTGTGTTTTTACAGAGTCAGCCTAAATTGCATGTCAAATCTGTTTTCTGGAAAGCACAATACACTTTTTAAAATCCTTTTTTTTTTCATACAAACTATTGTAGCCATCCTTAGCTAAGCAGAAGGAGTGTAACATCTAATGTAAATGGAAAACTGCGAGGAGGAAATCATGTGAATAAGTTACATATTTATGTCCATTTAAGGGCGAGCTGTGTGTGATGGGAGAGAGACAGGTGTATATGAAGAGGAAGCCTGGCACACGCTGCACTCTGGGTCAGGAGTATTCTCGAGTCGTTTCAGCTGAGCCCTGCATCTGCACCCTTTATGACTTTGAGTGGTGAGTCACAGGCATGCATACGTGCACACACGCGGAAATGCAGAGCAGCTGCTTTTCCAATGGAGGAAATGAGTGACAGTAACCCTTGCGGATCAAAGGACTCAGTGTTGCATGCAGAGAACAAAAGCTACAGGGATCCAAACAATTATACAGATTAATTAAGTGGTATTTGAATGTAAAAAACAAGGATCTTTCTCTTCATCTGTCTCCTTCGTCAAACGTCTGCTCAGTGCAGCTTATGATAATGTTGCAGTCGCTACATTAAATTAGTTTGCTCTTGAGGCGGCAAGGTAAAAGCCTGGTTCTTCGGAATCATATCGCTATACTGATGGAGATGTCTTTACAACCCCACCATGATGCACATGGAGAGACACTTCTGCGCTGATCATAACGACGACATAAATCTCTCTTGTACCGCACACAGGCTCCATTAGAGTCGTCTGCTCTTAGGCAAATTACACATACGAATGAGAGGCGCGCAAAATTAGCATAATGTCAAATGATTAATTATCTCCAAATGAATAAGTAATGAATATTTAAATGGATGATAAATGTGGCAGTGATCTGATTAGCCTGAAGGAGCTGGTGTTACTGAGTTTAGCCCTGATCCGCTACAGCAGTTAAAACGTTGTAAACCCGCATTTCAAGTCTTTCGTTCATGTTCGGAACACAAACTTTTTTGATGAAATCTGAGCAATTCCTGTCCCTCCATTGACAGCTAAGCAACTACAAATTTGATGCTTCAAAAAGTTCATCGTAAAACTAATCCATATTAATTAAGCAGTTTAGTCCAAATTTTCTGAAGAGACACGATCGCTTTATATGATGAACCGAATTGAATTTATACTTTCTATTCCCATATTCTACACTACATTTACTATAATAGCTTCCTTTAAATATCAAAATAGGTTTGACAGTCTGATTCCAAGTCAGTGTTGTTATTGGTTTCTAAAACATTTGAAAATAGAAATAATGCAAATAAAATAAAATATAACTGTTAGATGAAAAGCTTAAATAAAAGTTTGTGTTAAATTACAAAAAATACTCAAATTAGAAATAAAGCCAAAAATAGAAATATTGAATAGTGAATACAAATGGCAAAATCAAAAAAATATAAAAATAAAAGCTAATTCAAAATATGAATAAATACTACAATAGTATATAATTCATACTAAAAATTACACTCTTCCAAGTGCATTTTAGTGATTTTAACTGCTGAGGTATTAACAGATAAAACAGCTGATGTGTGGCACGTTTTTTTTAACCTTTCATATAGACAACACAAATAATACAGTGAAAATTTAAAAATAGTTTTTTAGTTAATCCTATGGTGCATGAGAGAGACCTTGAAAAAACTTTATTTTGCGGTGTATGTAAAGTACATTCAAGCCACTTCTCTCTATAGACTGCTGTGGCCTTTTAGAGAGGAGCTTAACCAAACTGAATAATTGATGTGTTTTTATGATTTCCTTACAGTGATTATGGGTTTGAGAGACAGGCCAGTGGAAAATGTGCACCTGCATTCTGGTATGATGTCAATTTACCAGCTCACACCTGCAGCCATGGACAGCGTTTCCGCAACAGCACAGGGTAACACACACACACACACAGATGCACAGAGATACACAGACACACACACACACATTGCGGTATGATTCATAGATGCAATATGAATCTCTTTGTGACATCTTCTGTTTAGCTTATAAAGTTATAGCAGTCCTGCCCTAGATTACCAAATATAGCCTGCATAAGATTGTTTGAGTAAAACTTGTTTTGTTTGTGTATCAACTACATGTCCCTTTTTGTGTTTCTGCTGGTAACAGAGATGTTTTCTAAAGTATTTGTGCATGGCGGTGCAGGTACAGGAGAGTGCTGTTGAATAACTGTAGAGAAGGTCTGAAGGATACACTGAGTCCCAGAATGCAACAGTGTAAACCCATAGCACCAAGTGGCCTACAACTGAGCACCATCAACTCTCAGCTCACTGCTGTACTGGGAACAAACATCACCTTCAGAGTAGCCTTGCAAAATGTGAGTTAGCAGCCACACACACACACACACACACACACACACACACACACACACACACACCACACACACACACACACAGTAATTCATTTAGTAAGGTGTTGTGCTTTACATTAATGGTTCTCAAACATTTTTAGGAGACCATTTCAAGAGTAAAACCAAAACCTAAATTCATAAAGGAGTCTCATTCATCAATCCTGTCTTGAGCCACCAATCCACAATTTGCTAGAGTGCTGTTTTGTTATTTTTTCAATGAAATTAACTAGACTGCTACTAATGAACCTTAACTAGCCAACTCACTAGCTAAGAAGACCACTTACATTCACTACCACTTAAAAGTTTGGGGTCAGTAAGATTTCGTTTTTAAAGAAACTAATACTTTTAATTAGCAAGGTTGAAATAAATGTATCAAAAGTGGTTATGTAAAGACATTTACAACGTTACAAAACATTTCTACTTCACTTAAATGTTGAACTTTGTGCTCATCAAAGAACCCTGAAAAAATGCATTATGCAATTTTTTTTCACAAAAATATTGAGCAGCACAACATTGATAATAATAAGAAATGTTCTTGAGCATATTGTAATGATTTCTGAAAAATCATGTGACATTGAAGTCTGGAGTTATGATGATGAAAATTCATACTGTATTTTGGATCAAATAAATGCAGCATTTGAGCATAAGAGACTTCTTTCAAAAACATTACAAAATCTAAAGGTGAACGGTAGTGTAAAACTTTATTTATGGTAAAGAACTAATGCATTATAGACATAACATAAACATAACTGCTTTGAAACAATGTGTATTGTGATATTTTTTTTTTACTTGACAACTGTAACTGTGACTTAAATTTTTAATTTACCATAAAATAAATGTTAACAGTGAACCTGGTTTATTTCATTGTTATGAGCTGGTTAATTCAGTGTTAGTGTCAGTTATTATTATTATTGTTTTATTTAGATCATATTTTTTTTTATGTGGCAATCAACTCACTGACCCGTTCACAGTTTGTGAACCACTAAATCAGCCACAATGTCTCTCGAAAACATAGAATATATCTGCTTTTTTCTTGTTTTTGTTTTTTTGTAGGGTGACTCGTTGTCTACAAGTCTCCATGTGGATTTTGGAGATGGCATCTCAGTGTCATACTCCAATATAAGTCGCCTTGGTGACAGCATCACACACACGTACAGGGTCGCTGGGATATTCAGGGTCACTGCACATGCTCAGAACAGTCAGGGGTCTGACAGCAGCTCGGTCTATCTGCACATCACTAGTATGTACATGACCACAGTCATATGTTTCTAAGAATTAGAATTTTCTTTAAGAAGCCACTGCCATCACTGTAAAAAAAAAAAATTACACACTAAATTACGTCTATGCCACTCACTGCACAACTAGACAATCTATTTCTGAACCAGCTCTCAATGAAGGATGTGTAGGAGCCGAAATTGCTGTTGTGTGCAGTGCTAAATTAGATCGTTATTGACTTCATATTGTGTCTGATTGAGATATCACGTCCGATGTGTTGTGTTAGGTCCTGTGGAGCGTATCTTTCTTTCGACACCGGTGGTCGTCATCAGAGGAAGAGAGGCCAACCTGACAGCAGTGCTGTGGCCCAGTCAGCCCAAGACCACTACCTTCTACTGGTGGTTCAATAACAGCACAGAGGTTCAAACGCTGAGTATTTGTATACATGTGGCCCAGAGGCCCAGATCAGTTAGGCAGCTATTCCAGTATTACTTTTGACCTCTAACAAAGCAAGGGCTCTGCAAAATATATTGTGCTTGCCAGGGTCAGAGAGGTAAACCTGTTTTAGGATGGATTCGGATTGAGGTCAAATAAGTAAAAGCAAAGCCACGTTTAAATGGGGGAGGGACTGTTTTTCCCTTTGCAGTATGAACACCTGCTACCAATAGAATAAAGAATAACTAAATAAATTCTAACTCTGTCAAAATAATTTTTGTTGAATGACAGGCATAGTTAGGCAAACACAAGGGGAAAATGCTCCCAGTTAAAAAGCCCAGATACAATTTTAAGTTCTCTGGTCATAAGGCAACATTTTATTGGGCGTTTAATCTACTGTTCCAAAGTTTGGAGTCTATGATTTAGATTTTTTTTTTTAAGCAATTGATACTTTTAGTCAGTAATGACAAATTCAATTGATTACACTAAAGACTTTTATAATGTTACAACATATTTCTATTTAAAATAAATGCTGTTCTTTCCAGCTTTGTTCATTAAAGAGTCCTGGGGGAAAAACTATTGCGGTTTCCACACTGAATGAAGCTTCACAAGCATTTTCATCTGATAATAATAATAAGAAGAAATGTTTTTGAGCACATAATCAGCATATTAGAATGATTTCTGAAGGATCGTGGGACACTGAAGACTGGAGCAATGTCTGCTGAAAATTCAGCTTTGTGATCACAGGAAAAAATTACAATTGAAAATATATTGAAAAAGAAATCAGTTATTTTAAATAATAATATTTCACAATATTACTGTTTTACTGTATTGATCAAATAAATGCAGCTGTGGTGAGCCTAAGAGACTTCTTACAAAAACATGAAAAAATCATTTGTACAGTAGAATGTATTGTCAATATTGCTGGCATTTAGTTTTTGCCTCTGTTTTAATTATTGCTTAATGTTCTCAAGATTATCACAGACTTTATTCTGGTTTCTTGTCTCATGCAGAACTGGATAGATTTATTATTGGCATATGAATCACTATTTAATTATGCTTTCAAACGTCACTGAATTATGTTTCTAATCACACTATGAGATCGTTCAGTTCAGGTCTACTTAACATTTCTGATGTGAAACATAAAAAGTGGCAGTGCAGCTTTTAATGGTTATGCATCGTTTTCCTGCTGGAACCTGCCACAGAGCTGAGCAGTTTGAAAGCATTTAAAAACTCACTTGCACAGAAGCTTTGTATTCTAATTGAATGTCCTGTTTAGATTCTCTTCATAAAATATCTATTTGTAATAGTATTATTTTTAGTTTCACCCTGTGTACCTTCCTCCTATATATAATACCGTCTTTCAGGATTATTTTAGAGGGTTGCAATCAGAACACAGTTCCATTGAAAAGCATCAAAACTGTTGCCCTGTTTATCAGTCCAGATTTGTTTTATAAGCCAGTAGTTTTTGTTTGTGGTTGCATTTAATGTTTAATAAAGTAATAATATGCACCAAAGAGTGCAGCCAGGCAAAAAGCAGAGCCTCCAGTGTGTTAGGATATATTACAAAAATAATATACTTGTAAATAATTTAAGTGAGATAAATGCTTTAACTTAACCCATTATAGACTAAAAGTACGTTTTTGTATCCACTATTTTCATTACCATGGAAAACTAGGCAGCATTAAAGTGTTACCGTGTTGCTTTGAATGAATGTGAATGTTAAAATGCCATTTATAAATGTCATTCTATTTTAATCCAGCTGCCCAACATCATGTTCTAGAACAAGACAAAAGGACTACAAAATTAGATCAGTAAAGCCCTCCATATTATTACAAATACATTTCACAAACGGAGAGGCATGTTAAAAAATACTAGGAAAAAGCATGAAGATTTCCAAGACCAATATATCAACGGAAAGCCCCGAGATCAAAAGCATGACTACTGAACCATGACACAGCGGGAGTGTGGTTAGGGCTGTAACTGGTTTCTGCTATAAATGATTCTGCCACTCACAAATCAGTCAGAGTTGTGATTTACTTTCCTGTTTCTCTGCCTAGCTAAATCTGAACCGGACATCTCACATGTGTGTGTTTTTAGCCACTGATCACGCTGGAAGGAAGTGTTTCACACACATTCACACGAGAGGGACCTAACTCTGTCACCGTACAGGTATCGGCAGGAGGCACAGTCCTACAGGATGTGAAAAGCATCACTGTCAAAGGTGAAGACCTCCTGTAGTCATGAACACTGCAGTGTTCTTTGAGATACAGAATGTGATATTTTTAGCTTCACCGAGAATTGAAAACACTCAGAATTAAGAGGAATTTTATCCCTCCATTTTGTTTCTCTCATTTTTCTCTATTCTAGACTTCTTCCGTTCTTTACTGCTGTCGTTCTCTCCTAACCTGGAAGAGCACAACCCGTCAGTTGCCGAGTGGAGACAGGACGTGGGGCGGGTTGTCAGGGCAACGCTCTCTCAGGTATACTGAGCTTAAAGTCCATCATCAGTTCCTGTTGGAGTCCTCTGTTCATGTCAGTGTACTACTGAAAAGAACTCGTGAAATTTCTTGAAAGGCTGCTGATAGCTCACCACGCTTCCTCTCTCTTCAGCTATTCTCTTTCCTTTCTCTCAAACGCTGCTGGTTTTAAGCCTGATGGCTCTTTCTGGGCTCTCTGGCGAGGTTTGTGTTTGGCTGAGAGGCTTTACGTGCTCTCACGCATCCATCTGATTTCTCCTCAGTCTGAGAGCGAGAGATAGGGTAATGTAGTGCTACTGGCAAGAGTGAATCATAGGAGTTCAGAGTGAATATTGATGCGGCAACAGAGAGACTCTAGAGCCAGTCAGCCAATTAAAGAACAGAGCCAAAGAACTGCTCCGCAGAACTCCATTACAATGAGTCGCTCAAGCACAAATATAATGGTCTTCCAATACCTCTGGATTTTCAACTTGAACAGTGCTTTCAGTATGGTTACACAACATCATATCATAAATATTACAACCATCTCAAGATTCACTGGAATAGACTTATTATGATTTGCAAACATTAACTGAGATATTATTAATGTGCAAATGGACATGAAATGATTGACTAGCTTTTATGCATGAATTAGATCCTGCCATGAATGTTGCATGCAGATAAATTTAATGTTTATTAGTGAATGAAGTGTGTGTGTGTGTGTTTCTAGGTTTGTGGCTTCCCTAAGGACCAGTTGTTGGTATCTGTGTTTCCTGGATCTCCAACTGCCGCTGAGCTCTTCATCCTACCTGAGACGAACCAGTCGGCATTCAGATCACACACAGAGGAGCAGCTTGATAAGGTAAGAACCACACACACACACCCACACATATTGAAATAAAATGCTTTGCTGTGATCTCCCCAAATGACAAGGTCTGATGATTGATACAATCAATTAAATTAAATCAATTAAAATAACCTATTATGATTCTCTGATGGCTAAATAAATTATATTGGCAATAAAAACAGTCTTTATTACTAGCGAATAAACCTGCTGAAAAATACATGCCCTTACTTGTCATGGGCTGAATTTGTAATGCCTTCCAACCATAAAGGGAAATAAAAACTTCAGTCAAATTAATACTTGACAATAATTCAAATTTATGCTAAAAACAGCACTATTTTTTGATTGCATTTTCAGCTAATATAGGGTGATGACCTACAGCTTTCCGGATGAAAAATTTAGTATGATCATTTAAAGACATTTTAGGTGGCTTACGAATGATTAATATTCACAAATAAAGCCTTTTTGCAGCCTTTATAAATACTGTTTTGATAAACTCCACACAAATAGACTGCCGTTCAAAAGTTTGGGAGCAGTAAAAAAAAATCTGACAAATTAATCTATTCATTAAGACTAATGACAGTAAAGACATTTATAATGTTATACAAAAGATTTCTTTTTCAAATAAATGCCGTTCAATATTGATAATGATAAGATGTCAGCATATTAGAATGATTTCAGAAGGATTATGTGACACTGAAGACTGGATTAATGATAATTAAAAGCTGAAAATTCAACTTTGCCATCACAGGAATAAATGACATTTTTTTAAAATATTAAAATAGAAAACAGTTATTTCTATAATATTTGTAATAAGATTTCATAATATTGCTGTCTTGGTGAGCATAAAACGTAATGATTAATGATTTTAGTAATCAATTCAGTAATCATTTACACATATTTACTGCTTTAATGTTGTAACATTGCGTATTAAATATTTCATATAATGATCTGATCAATTAATACAAGACTTTTCATATCAGATCATTTAGAAAAATAACAGGTTTCAATTAGCTCTTCACTATTTTAGCCCACCTATTCATCATCATAACTCACCATCACCTTCCTCTTGTTTCAGATGTTGGAGGTCTTCATGAACGCTTTAAATCAGAACCTGATCCAGTTTGATCTGAAGCCTGACACGCGGGTCACTGTGTCTGTGTCTCAGCTCACACTGGGTAAGACCTGAACACTTTTTATGTTCCTAAGGATTTAATAGGTCAACCCATGTTCCCTTTCGTAGTCACTCTGAGTTACGTCGGATGACGACGAATGGGGTTTCGCTTAGAAAGCCTATCAACTTCGAGTATTAAAAAACAAGCCAATGGCAAAGAAATGCCATGGGTCTGCGGAATTTACATGACGTAACTCCGCCCCACCTCGTGGGTATAAAAGGAGGACGTCGGCAACACGCAGTTATGTTTTCGCTTCGGAGCCAAGTTTATTCTTCTCTCCACAAGCCATATCTGAATTGTCAGCTTCACAAACGAGTTCCTCTGGTGTTGGTGTGACGGCGTTCTCCAGCGAGCGCACGCTTCCTGCTTATCTGTGCAGTGGTTTGCCAGAGAGTGCGTGTCTCCCAGAGCGCTTCAACACTCGTGGATGACTCATGTTCTCTCTGTGGGAACATGACCATCGCGTCATTAAGGTCGAGACTCAATGAACTCACAAGAGTGAGGGTCCCCTCATCCACACCCCGATCTAGTGCTCCCTCGCGGGGTGCTACTTCGGCTGGTGGCCAGGGTGACCTGAGGGTAACGGTCTGGAACAAGGCGCCGACTATGTGTCCGCGACCCCAGCCCCCCTCTTCAATGACGGTGCCCGCTAGTGAACTGCCGATTCCCGCGGGTCTACCTTCGGGTGGCCCACGAGTTTCGTTTGAAGCTACAGAGGATGATGCTATGTCTGTAGCAGCATCACAAGGTGGGTCCGAGTCTTCTGGAAGTGAGGGCTCAGCACAGCTGCCACCTTCCGGTGTGCATATGGCTGTGCCTGAGTCTGATCCGGAGATGACGGCCATGCTTTCCCGGGCAGCCGTGTGCATCGGACTAGAGTGGAGGCCTCCACCCTGTCCTGAGCGCTCGCGGCTGGATGATTGGTTTTTGGTTAAGGCCGCCGACCCGCGTCCACGGCAAACCCCACTACCTTTCTTCCCGGATGTGCATGATGAGATCTCGAAGTCCTGGAAGACCCCCCTGTCTTCCCGGGACCGCTCGTTGGTCTTATCTGCCTTTCCTCCCCTCGATGGGGCAGCTGTCCGTGGGTACACTGGGCTTCCCCCGGTTGAACGCCCTGTTGCGATGCAACTGTGTCCTCAGAGTGCTTCTTCTCGTGGTGAGCCTAAGCACCCATCCAAAGCCTGTAGATTTTCGTCTACGTTGGTGGCGAAGTCTTACAGAGCTGCGGGACAGGCAGCTGCTTCTCTGCATGCTATGGCCACTCTGCAGGTCTACCAGGCCCAGATGCTCAGAGACATGCACGAGGGCAGGACAGACCCAGGGCTCTTCGATGAGCTGCAACCGACCTTGCCCTCCGGGCGACGAAGGTAGCCACGCGCTCCCTGGGTCTGGTGATGTCCACTTCGGTGGTCCAGGAGAGACATCTCTGGCTGAACCTGGCCGACATGCGGTATTCCGAGCGGACTCGTCTGCTTGATGCACCCCTGTCCCAGGCCGGCCTCTTCGGCGGAGCAGTCGAGGACTTTGCCCAACAGTTCTCGACTGCGCAGAAACAGACTGAGGCCATCAAACATATTCTGCCCCGCCGACCCGCTGCTGCCTCCACGTCGGTCGGGCAGACGCCTCAGCCTGTTAACCGCCGAGGGCGCCCTCCTACGGCTCCCGCCCCTTCCGCTTGGCCAAAGCAGCAGCCTCCACCCAGGCCCAGTCGTGGAGGAAGCCTTAAGAAGGCGCCACAGCCCTCTCCAGCCCCGCCCCCCGCCAAGCGCTGGGCCAAGCGGCGCTCCTGAGACGGGCTGCTCAGGGATGATGGTCGTTTCTCAGGAGATGGTAGCAGGACCACTCCTCCTTCCCCCGGTGGAGGGCCGGGGGAGAATCTTTTGTTCTCCGCTCCCCGCTGCTCACCCACGGGTGGGCAGCACCCTAAAGTGGTTAAAGAAAGAAACGATCCTCTCTTCCCTGAGCTC
Organism: Meda fulgida; assembly: GCA_030578275.1. Lineage (NCBI taxonomy): Eukaryota > Metazoa > Chordata > Actinopteri > Cypriniformes > Leuciscidae > Meda > Meda fulgida. Next base: position 16,971,831 of record CM060632.1, on the reverse strand, counting down.
ACAGAGTTCTCAGGCGACACAGAGCGCCGCCCCCAAGCCGTGCTCTCCTCTTCCCCCTCTGTTCCAGAGTCGGTTGACACGGCGTGCCGTCCACAGACCGCTTCGCCCTTGTCCCCCTCTGTCGCCAGACCCCTGGCAGAGCAGGCCCCCGCGGGACGACCTTCCTGGTCCTTCCCTGGCCCCCTCTACCAGGGCGCGGTTGTTAACTGTGCCCCCACACCGGGCCGCTATGCCGTCTACGTCTGGGCCAGTTACTCCGCTTCGCTACCCCTCCGTGGGGACGCCTGTGGTTCGCATGACCCCGCTGGTTCAGTTCCTGGGAGCCTGGCTGGAGCTTCCCCGTCTGTCCCGCTGGGTCGCCCGAACCATCAGGCTCGGCTATGCGATTCAGTTCGCACGGTCTCCTCCCCGCTACAGGGGAGTCCGCTCCACTTTGGTCGGTGGCAATGCCCCCATCATGAGAGCAGAGATTGCCACCCTGCTGTCGAAGGGTGCAATCGAGACTGTCCCTCCAGCCGAGATGAGGTCCGGCTTCTACAGCCCCTACTTCATTGTCCCCAAGAAAACCGGTGGGTTACGACCGATCCTGGACTTGCGTGTAATGAACCACTCCCTTCACAGGATGCCGTTCAAGATGCTCACCCCAAACGCATTTTCGAATGTGTACGGCCCCAGGATTGGTTTACAGCGATCGACCTGAAGGACGCCTACTTTCATGTCTCCATTCTTCCTCGACACAGACCGTTCCTCCGTTCCTTTGAGGGGCAGGCATACCAGTACGCGGTTTTCCCTTTCGGGCTAGCCCTGTCTCCTCGCGTCTTCACGAAGGTTGTCGAGGCAGCCCTTGTTCCCCTTCGGGTTCACGGGGTTCGCATTCTGAACTATCTCGACGACTGGCTTGTCCTAGCTCACTCTCGAGACCAGGTTTGCGAACACAGGGACCTTGTGCTCCGGCACCTAGCTCGTCTGGGCCTTCGGGTCAACTGGGAGAAGAGCAAACTTTGCCCCGTGCAGAGGATCTCTTTTCTCGGTATGGACATCGACTTGGTCGCCATATCCGCGCAGCTTACGAGCGAGCGCGCACAGTCACTGCTGACTTGTCTGAGACAATTCCAGGGCAAGAGTGCGGTCCACTAAATATTTTCAGAGGCTCCTGGGGCATATGGCATCTGCAGCCGCGGTAACGCCGCTCGGATTGCTTCATATGAGACCGCTTCAGCTTTGGCTTCGCGACCGAGTCCCGAGGTGGGCATGGCAACAAGTATCAGTTACTCCGACCTGCCGTCAGACCTTCACCCCGTGGTCGAACCTCAGTTTTCTCAGGGCAGGTGTCTCCCTGGAATGAGTTTCCCGGCATGTTGTTGTCTCAACAGATGCCTCTACCACGGGCTGGGGCGCCATGTGCAATGGACATGCTGCCGCGGGCTCCTGGACAGGACCCCAGCGCCTATGGCATGTCAATTGCCTCGAGTTGCTGGCAGTACGCCTTGCCCTGCACCGCTTTCGGGCGCTACTCAGGGGTCAACACGTACTAGTCCGGTCAGACAATACCGCCACTGTAGCGTACATCAACCATCAAGGTGGTCTACGCTCCCGCCGTATGTCGCAACTCGCCCGCCATCTCCTCTTATGGAGTCAGAAGCATTTGAGGTTGCTTCGAGCCATTTTTATTCCCGGAGTCCTGAACTGTGCAGCCGACGAGCTCTCACGGCTTCAGCCCCTCCCTGGATAATGGCGACTCCATCCCCAATCGGTTCAGCTGATTTGGGACCAGTTCGGGGACGCACAGATAGATCTGTTTGCCTCTCACGACTCGACCCACTGCGACCTGTATTTTTCCCTGACCGAGGGCACGCTCGGCACGGATGCACTGGCGCACAGCTGGCCGCGGGGCTGCAAATATGCGTTTCCCCCAGTGAGCCTTCTAGCGCAGGTCTTGCGCAAGGTCAAGGAGGACGAGGAGCAGGTCCTTCTGGTTGCGCCGTACTGGCCCACCCAGACCTGGTTCTCCGAACTGGTGCTCCTCGCGACAGCACCTCCTTGGCCAATCCCTCTGAGGAAGGACCTCCTATCTCAGGGACGGGGCACCCTGTGGCACCCTCGTCCCGATCTTTGGAACCTCCACGTGTGGCTCCTGGACGGGACGAGGCAGGTTTGAGTACCCTACCACCAGCGGTGGTGGCTACCATCACTTCCGCAAGAGCGTCGTCCACGAGACACGCCTATGCGTTAAAGTGGAACCTCTTCGTCAGCTTGTGCTCTTCTCGCCGAGAAGACCCCCGGAGGTGTTTGGTCGGTGGTGCTTTCCTTCCTTCAAGATGGGTTGGAGCGAAGGCTGTCTCCCTCCACCCTCAAAGTTTATGTTGCCGCTATCGCCGCACACCGTGACTTGGTAGAAGGTAAATCCTTAGGGAAGGACGACCTGATCGTCAGATTCTTGAGAGGAGCGAGGAGACTGAATCCTCCTCGTTCTCCTCTCGTTCCCTTTGGGACCTCGCGGTGGTTCTAACTGCCCTGCAGAGTGTCCCTTTGAGCCTTTGCAATCAGTGGAGCTTAAGTTCCTGTCAATGAAGACAGCGCTCCTGGTTGCACTGGCCTCTGACAAGAGGGTAGGGGACCTGCAAGCATTCTCCGTTGACGAAGCGTGCCTTGAATTCGGGCCGGCTTACTCTCACGTGATCCTGAGACCCCGGCTTGGATATGGGCCCAAGGTTCCCACCACTCCCTTCCGGGACCAGGTGGTGAATCTGCAAGCGCTGCCCCTGGAGGAGGCAGACCCAGCCTTGGCACTGCTCTGTCCAGTACGCGCTCTCCGCGCATATGTAGACAGAACGCAGTGTTTCAGCACCTCAGACCAGCTCTTTGTCTGTTATGGTGGGAAGCTGAAGGGAAAGGCTCTCTCCAAGCAGAGGTTTTCCCACTGGATAGTGGACACCATTGCTTTGGCATACCAGAAGCAAGGTCGACCATGCCCCCTTGGTGTGACTGCCCACTCCACCCGGAGTGTTGCATCCTCTTGGGCTCTAGCGCATGGCGCCTCGCTAACAGACATCTGCAGAGCTGCAGGCTGGGCGACACCTAACACATTCCCCAGATTCTACAATCTCCGAGTGAAGCCAGTGTCCTCTCATGTACTCGCTTCAACCAGCTAGTATTGGACCCGCTCAGGTGTCTTCGCTTGCTCGCCATTCCACTCCACGGACTGGATACGTGCGATTTTTTTTTCCTCAGGTGAGCTTCTCCGCAAGCCCTGAGTTCCTCCAGCACTCCTGACGCTGGCCCCAGTGTCTATTACCGGTGCGAAGGCTAGGTGCCTCCCGTGTGCATGGTCCCTCTCCGGAGCTACCCCCACATGTGTATTTCCACTTTAAGCCTCTCTGAGCATGTGTCCTTCCCTTGGCAAGCCACCTTGCCACCCCTGGGGTTGAAATATTCCACCTGCGGCTGAACACCCCAGTGTTCTCCATATGTTTCCTTCGGGTCATGTGTGTATTTTCTAAATGCCCCCCTCCCCCCCCCCCTCTGGGTTGGTGTTAATTGCATATTTACTCTAAACTATGGGACATGCTTCCCATTGTACCTTGGTATTCCTGTGTTAAATAGGAGTCCTTCGTCCATGCTAGTCTCACGACAGGGATCTCAGATTTACGCAGGGCACTGGAAGACAGCTGTGAAGGTGGCCTGATTAGACTGGTAACCCCATTCGTCGTCATCCGACGTAACTCGGAGTGACTACGAAAGGGAACGTCTCGGTTACGTATGTAACCCTCGTTCCCGGAGTAGGGAACGGAGACGTTACGTCTTCCTGCCACTCGCGCTGTACCGCGGGGATCGCCTGAGCTCAGTCTTGGCTCCTCAGCGAAGAAACATAACTGCATGTTGCCAACGTCCTCCTTTTATACCCACGAGGTGGGGCAGAGTTACGTCATGCAAATTCCGCAGACCCATGGCATTTCTTTGCAATTGGCTCATTTTTTAATACTCGAAGTTGATAGGCTTTCTAAACGAAACCCCATTCGTCGTCATCCGACGTAACGCCTCATTCCCTACTCAGGGAATGAGGGTTACATACGTAACCGAGACGTTCTCAGGTGACCCTTCCAGAGGAACATAAAATGCATTGCACTGATTCTATCTGTGGTTATAGAGCTTGTTGGCTTTTGTTATAAATTACATTAAACTGTCTACCGCATTGTGTTCTGCATTTAATTGCAGCCTCATTGTGGTAAATTACAGCGCTGATGTGAGTGACTTTTACGCTTCTGTGGTAAATATTTTTTTAAAAGGTACACTAAAAATTGATTACTTGCTTACGTTCCATTGTGGTCAAATCCTTCAAACTACTCTTGGAGCTAGAATTTAGAGAACAGATACTTACCTGGACGTTTAAATTAATATTGATAATGCGGAGCCTGTCTGAGCTATGACCAATATAGTGAGTTGAAACTGACATTTACAGGATCATAAGAGTGTCTTCTGCCACATTTATTCTACCCTTTTCAGACCACGGCCATTTTCTTCATGCTCCGAACAGGAAAAGGTTCAGATTGCCTCCTGGCATTCTGCGAAAGGTCACAATAATCATGCGTCAACCTCAAAGGGCGCTGAAGGATGGACTGCAGTGTGTGTGTGTGTGAAACGAGTGAGACAGTTTTTAGAATTACTGAAATGGACACGTTTGAGGGGACAGCAAAGAGATTTTGTGCGTCAAACGTTTTTAGTTTTCACAGTTGTGTTGTTTATAGCAGTAACATATACACATGGTCTTTTAATTTTGTTTTTAGGGCTTTGAGAAAAAGAAAGTTTTAGAATCATTGTCGCAAAGTTATGTGAAAATCCTGAGATTTCAATAAATGTCAGAACAGTTAAATTTCTCAAAATGAAAATATTGTTTGATTATTCAATGATTATATGATTTGATTGGAATTTTATTTTAAGGGCATAATACATTATGAAATGGGGCATTAATATTATAACAATTCTTTAAATAAATGTATTTCAAGTACTTGCTATATGTAGTTGTTACAGCTGTTTTATTTGATGAGTCTCTAATAAACCAATGTATGAAATTTAAGCATAGTAATTAGTCCATTTTAGAATATCAATAATTACGTATATAGTTTTAATTTTTCTCGACAAATAATATATGCATTTGTCACATGAATGAGGAATTTTGGAAATTTATATTGAAAGTTGTTAGATTGTATACAAGGTTTTTGGGGAAGTATTGGAGCTTAGAACTATCCGTCAATTAAGCATACATATTGTATACTAAATAACTATTCAAAATTATAAGAAACCATCACTAATTTTTAAATTATACATTTTTTGCAAGAACTTTACAATTTATATGATAAGTACATAAAATGCATTTTTTCAAAGATTATACATTATGAATATAACATATATACTGTATATATATATACTGTTTATATATATACTGTTATATATATAATATATGCATTATATACAGGATTAGTTACACTGTTGAGATGAGAACATAGCTAACTAGTTATGATGTCTGCCTGCAGCACTTGGTGGACTCCAGTGTTTCTCCCCAGTGCTCTGCATGCTGTTACTGGTTTCTTGGGCTGGTGGGATTGGCCATTCTCTTCATCTACAAATTCAAAACGGTAAGCTCACCTCTCCGAATCCTCAAAGTCTGCTCAACAAAATCTAGGCTAATTATGGCAGACAGTTATTTTCAAATGCCTGGAAATACCAGCCAATGCTGACAAATGATCAATCAACTTACTTTATTGGCATCATACCGTTTCCTCTGTTGGTTAGCAACAAAAATGCATCCAGTTTTTTTCACAACACTTCTTTGGTTCTGTCCACTCAAGTAAAATCACATGGATCCATGTGGAGACAGAAGGATACCCATGAGACGTGAGCCTGAAGATGATCAGTGCTGTCGAAACAGGAGCAGAACGGCACACGTTACAACAGCCACTACGTTCACGTCCCCCTGCAGCACACACACCACACACTCACTGTTTCCACGAACACTGGAACACTCAAAGTTTCAGCCATCTGCACCTCCGAGAGAATGATGGAGAAAGAGCTGGAGGCTCAGGAACCCAGGTGAGAGAGCGATCAAACCATACACAAACGTATGTTTAGGTATGTCTATATTGCTACTGGGGGCCACTTCCTGCATTGGTCAGCTCCAACCCCAATTAAACACACCTAGAAAACCAGCCAAATAAAGGTTTAATAGGCATACTAGAATACTTCCAGGCAGTATGTGTTGAGGCAAAACCTCTGGCCCTCCAGGAACTGTTCTAGTTTTTTTGTGTTGTTGTCGAATTTATCTACTTTGTGGAATCTATCTGTGGAAAAAAAGTAACTTTAGATTCTTCTAAAAGAGTATTAACTTTGGGTGAATGAACGTCATATTTTCAGGCACTTAAATTCCATTTATTTACAATTAATTGAATTGCATTATTGTATAAATATATAATGCTAAAGAGTGCTTTTGGTCCACAACGTAGAAATACACTTAACAAGTTAATTTCATAATTATTTTTTAAATAAAAAGTTGTACTGTGAATGTCTGACAAGCATTCATGGTAACTAAAATTTACTTTGATGTCATTTGTATTGAAACTTGCATGTCATGTAATTTAAACATATTTGTAATGAATGAGTTTGTAAGCCGTACATTTAAATAGATATTAACTTTAAATGCAATATCAAATAAAACACTTACTGTTAAATTATAATCAAGTACATTTACATGTGCTTTATTATGTTATTTCCCAACTCCCACTAAGAGTTTTCTTTAAAGCATGATAAATGTTTAAACGATGAATTGACGTTATTACAAAGTGCCTTTTGTAAAGTTTACTTAGGGTGTAAGAAAAACAGTCATGAAAGTGTGCTTCTTTATGTACACTTGAGTGGCTTTTATTTCATTTATAATATATCATCTGGAAATACAGTTTTTAATAATATACTTTTAGATTTAAAAAGTAATACAAGTGCACATTCATTACTGTGTCAATTATGTGCACTTTTTCACATTGGAAGTTCCTTTTTCTGTCGCTTTAATGTTTTAAAGATGTGGATTTGGTGCTCAGGGAGCATGGTGAGAGACGTGCTTGTTTGGTTGGACTAATATGTTGTTTGTTTATGCGTGAGGTCAGTGGAATGGACCACATATTCATCATTCTACTTTTATTACTCTGCTGTCAGGGAAGGTGATTGTCTTATGAGTGTTTTTGATTCACAGTAATCAAGATGATCCATGACACTGAGGTGGAAAAAGCATTGACACAGAACTGCCTTTGCCTGTGGTTGCAAATTTTGTGGAATTTCTGCTTTGTGTGTGTGTGTGTGTGTGTTGTGTGTGTGTGTGTGTGTGTGTGTGTGTGTGTGTGTGTGTGTGTGTGTGTGTGTGTGTTTAGCGAGGCCTTGGGGTTGGGAGAGCGGCTAAGGACCTGACAGATTCCAAACTGCACCAATGTCTGAAATAGAGGAAGGTTTAATGATGGTAAATATCATTTGTCTAGATGTAAAATTATACCATTTTTCTCCCTTAACTTTTCCTGTTATTGTGGTGCTTATGCTTTTTTTATTATTGTGGTGTTTTAAATTTTAGCTCTATAATTTAACAATTCTTTAAGTGTTTTAATCAAGGTATTATTAATTTTAGGTGTAAATGAATCAAAATCTTATGAATTAATTTTTAGCAGCTCTTAAGTAATAGTTTCTTTCACCCCAATACAATTCTTTCTCTAAAGCGATCAAGCAAAAACTGATCTTTTATTCCTATGCAGAGGCACCAAATTCCTTTTTGTAAAAGTAAGAGATCATTCTCTGCATGCTAACTTGTAGGTATTATTAAGGTTTTCAATTTGTAAACAAACAGCTCACTTTTAGAAAATCATAATTACATTATAAGCTACACTTTCATACAGAAAATCAATATTTAATATGCTTACAGCTTTATGTAATGTTGTATTGAAGCTATTACCTATCTTTATTGATAGTGATGAGATGTTAAGAGGCATATGGGCATTTGGTTTTAGGATCAAATTGATCTGTATATTGGCACAATAAGGTTGGTTACCTTATACTGTGTAGAAGCCTCATTGGACTGAAACATGTCCATTTGTGCCTTGGCAATGTGTAGTTACTATTGTAAATATGGCAACTTTGTTCTTCAATTTGGTTCATATTCTCATTACTATATTCCTGGAAGTAGTCATTTGGGGCGCATGTTTCATTGTGCTTATAGCTGACAGCCAGTTCTTATATTTGACTGTGAACTGAATGTCACTTAGATCTGAATAATGTATTTTTACATTAGTGAATGCCTACTGATTTCTTTTCTATGGTTTTTAATTGACAAATTTCTATTTAAGTGGTGCCTGTATATGTCCCAATTAACTAGGCAATTTCCAAACACCCATCATGGTTTCATTTCTCCAGTAAATAATCTCGCAGATGGGACTGTGAACACTGAAGAATCTTGTAATTGATCAGCTAAATGAAGGAAAACAAAATAGCTTCTGAATGAAAGTAAACACTGTGATTTCAGCATAATCTCCATTGTGCACCATTCAGGTATATTTTCTGTTACTGTCAGTTTCTTTCCTGTATTGACATTTTTCCTGTTAAAAACAGGTAGTTTGATTATCGGACAAATGAAGTGTTCAAGCCTTGAAAACATGGCAGTTTGTCTGTAGTGCGGGATCGTTCATCCTGTATTGTATTTTTTTCCAGATAAGAAAGGCTGCGCATTTTAAATGAATATATTAGTGAGAGTTATTTTTTCCAATTTTATTAGTACTGACAGAAATTAATTACTTTTATCCTAGCAAGGATTGTTTACATTTTGTCAAATGACAGTTAAAGATTTTTTTTTTTTTTTTTATAAACAAATTTTTGTTCTTTTTAATTTCTGTTCATCAAGAATCCTGAAAAAATCTTAGGCAGCAAATGTTTTGGAGCTCCAAATCAGGATATGTCACAGCCAGGTCAGCTGTTTTGCAGAAAGACATCAAATAACATTGTATGAGCTTAGAATTTATACAGTTCTATCTCGTTTAGGGTTAGTTCTGAGATATTGAGGCATCAAAGTTTTTACAGCCCCTGCTTGGTTTTGTGAGATGGGAACCGTTTTATTTTTATTAATAATTACTAAACCCAAAATATTATTTTTTACCCCAAATAAACACACAAGGCATTAATAACCACCTAATGGATAAGATTGTTCAAAAACTCATATTCGACAAAAGTGGAGATAGACTTTATATTTCTAAGCTCACAAATTCACTTTAGATTAGGGTCCAATTCTCACTAGTAAACTAACTATGACTACGACTTTTGCCTCAATAAATTCCCTAATTACTGCTTATTAATAGTAAGGTAGTTGTTAAGTTTAGGTATGGGTTGGATTAAGGGATCTAGAAAATGGATAAGGTTAAGGATTAAATGTGCTTTATAAGTACTAATAAACAGCCATTATCCTATGCATATATCAACTAGTTAATACTGATATTGACTAACTAAAGTGTTACCATAACATTTAATAAACATTAGGAACATCGGAAGCAGATAAACACTTGACGTAACTTAACACGGACCAGGAAAAGAGGAGAACTCAGGGCGGGAAATACAGAGGATAGATAATCAAAATTCATTTCATTCATTTATTAATTTCAGGCAATGGCACAGAGTACAAGGAAATATAAAATATTTTTAAGTCATACAGTTGTTAAAACAAAAGTCTCGGTTACGTATGTAACCTCGTTCCCTGAGTACGGAACGGAGACGTTACGTCGGATGACGACGAAATGGGGTTTCGCTTAGAACGCCTATCTGCTTCGAGTATTAAAAAATGAGCAATGGCAAAGAAACTGCCATGGGTCGCGGAATAATTTGCATGAGTAACTCCGCCCCACCTATGGGTATATAAAAGGAGGACGTAGCAACTTGCAGTTATGTTTTCTCGTTGAGGAGCCAAGACTGAACTAGGCGTCCCGCGAAACAGCGGAAGTGGCAGAAAGACGTAAGTCTCGTTCCCTACTAGGGAACGAGGGTTACGTAGTAAACGAGACGTCCTTTCGTGTCATCCGAGTTACGTCGGGATGAAACGAATGGGGTTACCAGTCATCCGCCCCCTTCACTGCTGTCTTCCAGCGCCCTGCGAAAATCTGAGCCCTCGAGATATTGGACGACGGAACTATTAAACACAGGGAAACCCAAGGTACACTGGGAAGATCTCCCAGCTTTTAAGGGGAAATATGCAAATATCCCCAACCAGTGGGGGGCATTTGAAAATACACATATGACCTGAAAGTAACATGTGGGGAAGAAACTCTGAGGTGTCCAGCCGCAGGTGGAAATATTTAAACCTCAGGGTGGCAAGGTGGCTTGCCCGAGTCCGGGAAAGCACACATGCTCAAAAGAGCTTTACAGTGGAAAAAATAACGTGTGGGGGTGCTCATGGGAGGGGACCATGCCACGGAGTGGGCACTAGCCGACGCCCAGGCAATAGACATGAGGCTACATAGGGGTTTGCTGGAGGAACTCAGGGCTTCGGAGAGAAGTCACCTGAGCAGGAATATCGCACGTATCCAGTCCGCCGGAGTGGAATGGCGAGGCAACGCGAAGACACCTGAGCGGGTTCCGGAACTAGCTGTTGAAGCGAGAACACGAGAGGAACACTGGCTCCACTCGGAGATTGATAGAATCTGGGAATGTGTTAGGGGATCGCCCAGCCTGCAGCTCTGCAGATGTCTGCTAGGAGGCGCCATGCGCAGCGCCCAGGAGGATGCCACACTCCGGGTGGAGTGGGCGGTCCACAAATGGGGGCTACGGTTCGGCCTTGCTTCTGGTCAGCCAACGCAATGGTGTCCACGATCTGTTAGGACAAACCTCTGCTCTTGAAGAGAGCCTTTCCCTTCAGCTTCCCACCATAACGACCAAAGAGTGGTCTGAGGTCTGAAACACTGCGTCCTGTCTACATAAGCGCGGAGAGCGCCGTACTGGAAGAGCAGTTGCCAAGGTGGGTTCTGCCCCTCCTGAGGGCAGCGATTGCAGGTTTCACCACCTGGTCGGAAAAGGTGTGGTAGGAACTCTGAGCACATATTCCAGGCCGGGTCTCAGGGATCCGCAGTGAGGAAACGGCCGGGCCGAACTCTAGGCACGGCTTCGTCAACGGAGAATGCGTGCAGCGTCCCGACCCTCTTGAGAGAAGCAATGCCAATCAGGAGCGGTGTGTATTCATTGACAGGAACATAAGCTCCACTGATTGCAAAGGCTTCAAAGGGAGCCACTCGCAGGGCACTTAAGTCAACTGAGAGGTCCCAAGGGGGGGGGGAGGGAACGAGAGGAGGAGCGAGGAGGATTCAGTCTCCTCGCCCCATCAGGAAACTCCTGACGCATCAAGTCGTGCTTCCCTATGGACTTACCTTCCACTAAGTCGGGTGAGCGCAATAGCGGGGGGCACATAAACTTTGTGGGTGGAGGGAGACAGCCTTCGCTCCAACCATCTAGAAGGAAGGAAGCACGAAACTGATTCGAAAACCAAACTGGGGGGTCTTCTCGGCGAGAAGAGCCCAATTGACGAATAGGTTCACTTCAAGCGTAAGCATTTGTCTCGTGGACGACGCTCTAGCGGAAGCTGATGGTAGCCACCACCGCAGGTGGTAGAGTATCAACTGTTCTGAGTGCCCCCGTCCCTGAGAAAGGAGGTCCTTCCTCAGAGGAATTGGCCAGGCGGATGCTGTCGCGAGGAGCAATAGTTCGGAGAACCAAGTCGGGTGGGCAGTACGGCGCAACCAGAAGGATTGCTCCTCGTCTCCTGACCTTGCGCAGGAGCGGCCGGCAAGAAGGCTCTCATGGGGGAAATTGATACTTGCGGACCCGCGGGACAGCTGTGGCCAGTATCCGTGCCGAGCGTGACCTCGGTCAGAGAAATAAAAACTGGGCGTAATGGGATGAGTCGCGGGAGGCAAAAAAGATCTATTCTGTGCGTCGCCAACTGGTCCCAAATCAGTGGACCGTCTGGGGATGGAGTCGCATTCTCCAGGGAGGGCTGAAGCCTTGACAGCTCGTCGGCCAGCACAGTTCAGGCTCCGGGAATGTGAATAGCTCGAAGGGACCTCCGGTCTTCTGATCATAGGAGGAGGTGGCGGGCGAGGAAGTTGCGACATTACGGCGGAGGTAGACCACCTTGATGGTTGATGTACGCTACTGTGGCTGTATTGGTCTGATTGGCTAGTACGGGTTGACCCATGAGCAGCGCTCGGAAGCGGTGGCACGAGCAAGGCGTACTGCCAGCAACTCGAGCATTGACATGCCATAGGCGCTGGGGTCGGTCCAGGAGCCGCGGCAGCATCAGCAGACCATTGCACATGGCGCCCCAGCCCGTGGTGGAACAAAAAGCATCTGTTGAGACTACAACATGCCTCGACACTCGTTCAGGGGGACACCAGCTGAGAAAACTGAGTTCAAGGGGGTGAAGGTTCTGACGGGCAGCTCGAAAGTAACTGGAACTTGTTTGCCATGCACCACCTCGGGGACTCGGTCGCGAAGCCAACGCTGAAGCGGTCTCATATGAAGCAATACGCGCGGCGTGACCGCGCTTGCAGATGCCATATGCCCAGGAGCCTCTGAAAAAGTTTCAGTGGAACCCCTTTCTTGCCCTGTATTTGTCTCAGACAAGTCTGCAGTGACTGCGCGCGCTCGCTCGTAAGCTGGCGGACATGGCGACGAGTCGTGTCCATTACGAGGAAAAGAGTTCCTCTGCACGGGGCAAAGTGTTGCTCTTTCTCCAGTTGACCCCGAAGGCCCGACGGGGCTAGGTGCCGGAGCACAAGGTCCCTGTGTTCGCAAACCTGGTCTCGAGAGTGAGTCTAATCAGAGTCGTCGAGATAGTTCAGGGAGGGGAACAAGGTCTGCCTCGACGACCTTGTGAAGACGCGAGGAGAAGGGCTTGCCCGAACGGTGTGAAGGTACTTGATATGCCTGGTCTCGAAAGCAAACCGGAGGAACGGTCTGTGCGAGGGAGAATGGAGAACATGAAAGTAGGCGTCCTTCAGGTCGTCGCTTGCAAACAATCCTGGGGCCGCACCACTCGAAAATGTGTTTGGCGGGTGAGCATCTTGAAACGGCATCCTGTAAGGAGCGATTCAATACTCGCTGGTCAGGATTGGTCGTAACCCACGGTTTTCTTGGGGAAATGAAGGGCTGTAGAAGCTGGACCTCATCTCGCTGGGGGAGGGACAGGTCTCGATTGCACCCTTCGCCAGCAGTTGGCATTCTCTGCTCGCATGACCCGGGCGTTGCCACGACAAAGATGGAGGGGGGATCCCCTGCTCGGGGAGGAGACGTTGCGAACTGAAATCGCTAAGCCGAACCGGATGGTGCGGGCGACCCAGCGGGACAGTTGGGGGCAGTCTAGCCAGGCTTCTCAGGAACTGCAACAGCGGGGGGGTCATGACGGAACACCGGCGTCCCTCATCGGGAGGGGCAGTCGGAAGCGGAGGTAATGGCACGGACGTGGACGGCATAGCGATCGGTGTGGGGGCGCAGTTATGCTCCGCCGCCCTGAAAGAGGAGGCAGGGAAGGACCAGGGTTCCAGGGGTGCCTGCTCTGCCAGGGGGTCTGACGACAGAGTGGACAGGGACGAAACGGCGCCGTGGGCGGCACGCCGTGTCAACCGACTTGGGACAGGAGGGGGACGAGGAGAGCACGGTGGTGGGCGGCGCTCTGTGTCGTCGAGGAACTCTGTGTGCTCAGGGGTGGAGGTTCTGTTTCTGGCATTTAACACCATTAGGGTGTGCCACCCGTGGTTGCGCAGGGGTGTGGAGAGAACAAAAAGGATTCTTCCCCGGCCCTCCACCGGGGGACGGACTTGGCTGCTACATCTCTGATGAAACAACGTCATCCCTGAGCAGCCCATCTCGGAAGAGCCGCTTGCCGGCGCTTGCGGGGGGCGGGGCTGGAGAGGGCCTGTGGCGCCTTCCTGTGGCTCCCTCCTCGGTCGGCCTGGGTGAGGCTGCTGCTTTGGCTAGCGGCGAGTAGGGGCGGGAGCTTTAGGAGGGCGCCTCGGAGGGAAACAGGCTGAGGCAGTCTGCCCGACCGACGACGAGGGCGCAGGGGTCGGCGAGGGGCAGAATGTGGTTTGATAGCTCAGTCTGTTTCAGTGCAGTTGAGAATGTGGGCAAAATCCTCAACTGCGCCGCCGAAGAGGCGTGCTGGGGACAGGGGCGTGCATCGAGCAGACGAGGCCGCTCGGAATCCCGCATGTCAGCAGGTTCAGCCACCAGGGTGTCTCTCCTGGACCCACCGCGGGGGGACATCAAAACCCAGGGTAGCGCGCGGGTACCTTCGTCGCCGGGAGGCGAGGTTGGTTGCGGCACGCAGCTCATTGAAGAGCCCTGGATTGTCCTTGCCCTCTTGCATGTATCTGAGCATCTGGGGCTGGTGACTGCAGAGTGGCATAGATGGCAGGAGGTAGCCGCTGTCCCGACCGCTCTGTAGACTTCGCGCCATAGACGCGAAAATCTACAGGCCCTTGGCTGGATGCTTAGGCTCGCCCCGAGAAGAAGCACTCTGAGGACACAGTTGCATTCAACAGGAGCGTTCAACCGGGGGAAGCCCGTGTTACACGGGCGGCGCCTCATCGAGGGGAGGAAAGGCGGATGGGATCAGCGAGCGGTGCGGGAAGACGGGGGGGTTTCCAGGACTTCGAAGATCTCATCATGCAACGGGAAGAATGGTATTTGGGTGTTTGCCGTGGTATCACGGGAGGTTCGGCCAGCCTCACCCAAAACAATCGTCCAGGCGCGAGCGCTAGGGACAGGGTGGAGGCCTCCACTCTAAACAATGCTCACGGCTGCCCGGGGGGAAGCATGGCCGTCATTTCCGGATTCGAATCAGGCACAGGCCGTATGCACACCGGAAAGGTGGCAGCTGCGCTGAATCTTCACTTCGGGAAGAATCAAACCCCACCTTGTGATGCTGCTACAGATGGCATCTTCTCTGTAGCTTCAACCGAAACACCGGGGGCACCGAGGTAGGACCCGCGGATTCGGAGGCTCACTAGCGGGGGCACCGTCATGAAGAGGGGGGCTGGGTCGGAGGGACACATAGTCGGCGCCTGGTTCCAGACCGTTACCTCAGGTCCCTGGCCACCAGCCGAAGTAGCACTGCACTTCGGGGGAGCATTAGATTCGGGGTGCGGATGAGGTTGCGAGTTCATTGAGTCTCGACCTTAGTGACGCGATGGTCATGTTCCCACAGAGAGAACATGACTCATCCACGAGCGCTGCTCTAGCGTGATCCATGCCCAAACACACTAGGCAGCGCTCGTGCCCATCAGAGTCAGACACATATCTGCCGCAACCAGAAGTGCACGGGCGAGGCATCTTTAAAAAGACGTGCCGCGTGCAAGCTCTTTTGTGAGAGAGAGAAACACTCTAATGTCGAGGCGCCCGGGGAGACACGCACTCTCTGGCAAAACCATTGCACAGATCAGCAGGAAGCGCGCGCTCGCTGGATATCGCCCACAAACACCAACACCAGAGGAACTCGTTTGTGAAAAGCTGACAATTTCAGAGATGGCTTTGTGGAGTGAAGAGATGCTCTTGGCTCCGAAGCGAAAACATAACTGCATGTTGCTAGCGTCCTCCTTTTATACCCACGAGGTGGGGCGGAGTTACGTCATGCAAATTCCGCAGACCCATGGCATTTCTTTGCCATTGGCTCGTTTTTTAATACTCGAAGCTGATAGGCTTTCTAAGCGAAACCCCATTCGTCGTCATCCGACGTAACTCGGAGTGACAACGAAAGGGAACATACAGTATTAAACTATGAATAAAATAAAATAACAGGGAACCGGTGTAAGAATAAATAAAAACTATTACAATTGATGGGTGACTAGAATCAAAACAAACAATAGACCTTTTTCAGAGCAGTGCCATGATAGGTATGAAAGCAAGGCTGTGACAAATAGACTTACCATCTTCTCAATGGCATCTGCTGTAAAAAGCTGTATTAAGCTCTCAGATCACTTAAAATTTTCCAGAGCTCATGTTGTCTAGAATATTTTTGCAATGTTTCGTAAGTAGAAAAATCCAAAAACACATTAAATAACAGTACAACCCTCTGAAGAGATGTATGTCTATCCCTCACATCCTCGTTCGCTTTCATTCCCGTTAAAAATCAAAGATGGAGCTGGTGTGAATAAGGTCTATGAGAATGGAAACTAAGACTAAACTGAACAGAACAATGTGACCGCATATTAGAATGATTTCTGAAAGATCATGTGACACTGAAGACTGGAGTAATTAATAAATAATATTTTAAATTAATGTTAAAATAAAAACTGTTATTTTAAATTCTATTTCACAATAATGTTTGTATTACTGTCATTACTGTATTTTTGATTATATAAATATATCAAAAAAAATATTACCAGTATAGTCAGTTTATGAGACTACTTTCAAAAACATTAAAAAATCTTTCTGACCCAAACTTTGGAACAGTAGTGCTGCCAGGGTCAAACTAATAAGATTTAATTGAGCAAATTCATTGATCCATTATCACCAATTTTATCAGGAAACTTTCAATTGAAATGTTTCAGCACACTTTGAGATGGACACAGAGAGTGAAACAACAGGAAATAGATCAAAGTCTTCAGAATGTTAGGATTTTGACTCCAGGATCTGCTGAAGCTGTTCAAAGACTCGGTACACAAAGGAAATGCAAACAGGCCTCTATTCAATATCCACCCATAAATGTTCAGGCTGCTGGTCTGGACAAAGGCTGTCTAATATTCTGCACCACAGTAGCCTTTAGAATGTCATATTTTTCATCATTTTATCTCTCTCTCTCGCGCGCGCGCGCACATACATAGGCATACACACACAGGTACAACCGCTGACGGCTCACATATCCAGCGGTTTCTATAGCTCTAAGCATTTTTCAAAGTTTGTGCGGTTGCATTTGAAGATTAAAGTTCAGTAACCTGGACAATAGAGCACTCTGCAAGAAACAAAGTTAGCTTTATCTATTCTTGGGAGCTCTAGTGGTCATGTTTATGTGATAAGGGAGAGAAGGGTAGGATGAGAGCTTGAGTGATTTTATGGTAAAGCACACAGAGCTTTGCCTCCAAGGACTGTACCGCTTCCCTTAGAATCTCATTTACCATTATGATTAAATGTACAGCAAAGAACATAGTTGGATGTTTCGCAGCACACTCTGCGCTTTGAGTGTTTTGTATTTTGTTGTGATGGGCCTACTTTAAATTCAGCCAATATTCACATGTGACCGGCATAATTACAAGTTAATGAGACCGTACGTAAATTGTAAAACTGCACGTCCCATGACGCAGTACTTCACATTATTGTGCAAACTTGTTTTGCAATGTTTGATTAAATATTCCCCACTCTGCTCAACTAAAATAAATAATGTATTTTGCCAATTTTATTTTCCCTATTTGTGCATTTATGGATTGGTGTGTAGATAAATAGCTAAAAAAATTATAAGCATTTATTAGACTAGTCTATACTGTCAGCCAGAAAACACTGCTGTAAACTTCAGGTTTCAGACTTTTTGCAGTTAGTGGATTTCAACTTCCATGTAACTTTAAGTTTTGGAAAAAGACAGACAGCTGTCACGTTATAAAGTCTGAAAAATGAATCTATGTCGGAGTGATTGAGCTTCGGCTGTCAGCACATGAGAATGTGTGTGCGTGAATATTTCTTGTGTGTAGTTCCTGTAGCTGACAGACTGTTTAGGTTTCAACCTTTCCTGCCAGACTCATCACTGGCGTGTATAAAAAAGATTTAACATTTTCCAAAGGTCATCCTGAGCTTTCAGAGATGGAGAAACATTGATAAAGTCAGAGGGATTATTTAATGTCTGATGAATTATTAAAAAGGCCTGTTTTGGTTTGAATACTTCCATCTCCTCCTTCTGTCATTACTTACGGAGTTCACCTCACACATGACACATTCATCAGGCCCGTTTCACCTCAGTGCCATTCTGACTGGCGCAATTGTTAGAAAAACAATCGTGTTCAGTTTTTTATGCACAATCATTATTCATGACCTTTATTAAAAAAATACAATGAAATGAGATGTTGTCACAGAGTTGTCAAAACATATCATTTGAGCAGCAGGAGACTTTGCATTTCCTGTAATGTGGACTTTTTATTCATTTTTTTATAAATATCTAACATATAGGCATTAATACAGTATATAATATATTCACTTATGCCAAATATAACTGCCAGGCTTAAAATTTGGATGCCAGCTTGCCTCCCAACTGGATAAAATCCAAGCGAGAGACTGATATAGGAAATATCCTTTTCCATGGTGACCTTCCAATAGACTTTATGACTTTATGAAACGCCATTCTGTTTTATGTGCTTCATTAAAGGATATTAAACGAGATGGTTGTCCTTAGTGATATCAAACTAATGATTTTGCTTATATTCGCAGGAACCTCCTCTCCCCTCAGACTTTACAGAATGACATTTTATTTGTTCGTTGCTAATGTGACCATGTTTCACGTTTATTGCATGTTAATCTGCATTTGTATCTAAGAGAGCTCCTTTGTGATTCCATATTTTATGGATTCATATCCTAATTTTTACTACTAGCCAATTAGGGGGAACATGAAGATTTCAAACTAATGTCCATTTTAAATGGATAAAGTGCAATTTTACATTTTGGCATAATATGCGGTTATATTTACTGCTTGATATGTTTTACTTAAAATCTAAAATATATATTTACAGATCATTTTCATGAGAAAATGTCTAACTAGCCTATGTAATTATCTGGAATAATTAGATGTGAAGACAAATGTAAGTTAGATTTTGTGAATAAAATCTGAGTGGTTCTTGCATGTGACAGTACAGCCAGGGTGACTTGGGTGGTTGCTAGGGTGTTCTTGTTGGCTGCTAGGCTGTTGCTATGCAGTTACTACTGCGTTAAAACATCTCATATTTTGAAAAAAATTGTTTGTGGAATTATATGTTTTACTCTGTACAATGTAAGATCTGTTTTATGTTTCCCCCAATATTTGTTTGTCTTATGTTTGATGTTAAATGTCATTGTAAGCTTTTATGAAAGTTGAATAAAAAAAAAAGGTTGCTAAGGTTAGGGTTATTTAGCTTGTTTACATTTTTAATGTAACACCTGAGATCATTTCATCTGCATCATCTTCCTTTTAATTTACACTTGCATGTAATCCCTGTGAGTTTAGAAATTTGCTTGATTCTCATCTGGAATTGATAATGAAGAGATTAATAATATTGACTTCCGATTCTAAGAGATGCTATAATGTGTGCAAACAGCCTGTAATTCAGCTTCAGTTCCCTGTGTGCATTCATGCTGTGCAGGTTTGATATCGCAGTCCCTGTGTATCAGTGTTGTTAATAAAATATATATTGTGATTGTATTTACCATCAATGTAAATTGTGCATTCAATTATGCATCGTGTTTGAACATGATAAAGGCAGGACCAGCTGAGGTAGAGCCGGCTGCTTCAAAGTAACAAGTCACTGTGCATAGCAAGTTTTCAAATGCACTCAAACACACACTCATACACATGCACAGTCCAATCAGTAATTTTAATATTAAAAACTAAAACTATACCCACTCTGTAATTTTTTATTGCAAAATTTCACAATATTAGTGTTTTATTGTATTTTGGTAAAATAAATACAGCCTTGATGAGCATAAGAGACTTTCAAAAACATAAACAAAAAAAATTGCCAAACCCAAACTTTTAAATGGTATTGTATTTTTTTTTTTTAATGAAAATTGTGCATTGTATCACATTAGTATCACCCAGTGTTGGGCAAAGTTACTTTAAAAAAGTAATGCATTACAAATAGTGCGTTACTCCCTAAAAAGTAACTAATTGTTCCCTTTCGTGGTCACTCCGAGTTAGGTCGGAATGACGACGAAATGGGGTTTCGCTTAGAACACCTATCGACTTCGAGTATACAAAAACGAGCCAATGGCAAAGAAATGCCATGGGTCTGCGGAATTTGCATGACGTAACTCCGCCCCACCTCGTGGGTATAAAAGGAGGACGCCGGCAACATGCAGTTATGTTTTCGCTTCGGAGCCAAGAGTATCTCTTCACTCCACAGCCATTTATGACTTCACTCTACGAGACGAGCCATTCTCTCCAGTGTTGGTGTGATGGCGATCTGCAGCGAGTTCACATTGCCTGCTGATCTGTGCAGTGATCTGCCAGTGAGTGTGTTCTCCCCGCTCGCTTCAACATCGCGGAGTTTTTTTTTCTCCTCTCACAAAAGAGCTCGCACGCGGCACGTCTTTTTAAATACGGCTCGCCCGTGCATTTAAAAAAAAAAAAAAGTGGCGGCAGATTGGTATCGGACTCTGATGGGCACGAGCGCTGTCTAGTGTGTAGGGCTTTTATCATGCTTGTACAGCGTTCGTGGGTGATTCATGTTCTCTCTGGGAACATGATCATCGCGTCATTTAGGTCGAGACTCAATGAACTCGCAAGAGTGAGAGTCCCCTCATCCACACCCCGATCTAGCGCTCCCCCGAGGGGTGCTACTTCGGCTGGTGCCCAGGGTGACCTGAGGGTTATAGTCTGGATCAAGGCGCCGACTATCTGTCCGCGACCCCAGCTCCCTCCTGTGTGACGGTGCCTGCTAGTGAACCTCCGATTCCCGCGAGTCGACCTTCGGGTGGCCCGCGAGTTTCGGTTGAAGCTACAGAGAAAGATGCTATGTCTGTTGTAACATCATAAGGTGGGCTTGGTTCTTTTGGAAGTGACGACTCGTCACAGCTGCCACCTTCTGGTGTGTTATGCTGTGCCTGAGTCTGATCCGGAGATGACGGCCATGCTTTCCTGGGACGATTGGTTTTGGGTAAGGCCGCCGACCCCCGTCCACGGCAAACCCCAATATCTTTCCTCCCGGACGTGCATGATGAGATCTCGATGTCCTGAAAGACCCCCGTGTCTTCTCAGGACCGCTCGTTGGTCTCATCCGCCTTTCCCCCCTCACGGGGCCGCTGCCCATGGGTACACTGGGGTCCCCCCAGTTGAAGCGCTCTGTTGCGATGCTACTGTGTCCTCAGAGTGCTTCCCGGCGCTATCCTAAGCACCCGTCCGAAGCCTGTAGTTCTTTTCGTCTACACTAATCTGTGGCGAATTCCTATAGTGCCACAGGACAGGCAGCCGCCTCACTGCATCCCATGACCGTTCTGTGGTCTACCTGGCCCAGATGCTCATGGTTTTGCATGAGGGCGGCTCGAGGCTCTTAATGAGCTACCCTGCGCGCCGCCGCTGACCTAGCTCTCCGAGCGACGAAGGTGACCCCGCGCTCTCCGAGTCAGGTGATGTTTACCACTCTGGGGCTGACCGGTCTGATGTGCTGGAGGTCGGCAGATTCGTCTGATCACCCCCACGTCCCAGGTCGGCCTCTTCGGCGGTGCGGTTGAGTTCTTCTGCCCAATAGTTCTTAACCGCCCGGGAGCAGATTGAGGTTGTGCTGCCGACGGCCCCGCCGTCCGCTCAGGCCCCTCAGTCTGCAAACCGCCGAAGGCGCCCTCCCGCGGTCCCAACCCCGCCTGTTCACTCGGGCTGGCTTGGAACACCGTGGGGGGATGCCTCAGCCCTCTCCAGCCCCGCCCCCCGCTAGACGCCGGGTTAAGCGGCGCCTTTTTGAGATGGGCTGCTCAGAGATGGGACTCAGTTCTTTCCAGGAGTTGGTAGCAGGGCCACTCCTTTCCCCGGTGGAGGGCTGGGGAAGAATCCTTATTCAGAAAGAACTGACTCTCTCGTCTCTGAGCACACAGAGTTCTCGGACGACACAGAGCGCCGCCCACCAGCCGTGCTCTCCTCGTCCCCCTCTGTCCCAGAGTCGGTTGACACGGCGTGCCGTCCACGGACCGTTTCGTCCCTGTCCCACTCTGTCGCCAGACCCCTGGCAGATCAGGCCCCCGCGGGACGACCTTCCTGGTCCTTCCCTGGCCCCCTCTGCCAGGGCGCGGTTGTTAACGGTGTCCCCACACCGGGCCGCTATGCCTACCACGTCTGGGCCAGTTACTCCGCTTCGCTGCCCCTCCGGGGGGACGCCTGTGGTTCGCATGACCCCGCTGGTTCAGTTCCTGGGAGCCTGGCTAGAGCTTCCCTGTCTGTCCCGCTGGGTCGCCCGAACCATCAGGCTCGGCTATGTGATTCAGTTCGCACGGTCTCCTCCCCGCTACAGGGGAGTCCGCTCCACATTGGTCGGTGGCAATGCCCCCATCATGAGAGCAGAGATTGCCACCCTGCTGGTGAAGGGTGCAATCGAGACTGTCCATCCAGCCGAGATGAAGTCCGGCCTCTACAGCCCTTACTTCATTGTCCCCAAGAAAACCGGTGGGTTACGACCAATCCTGGACCTGCGAGTATTGAATCGCTCCCTTCAGAGGATGCCGTTCTAAATGCTCACCGCCAAACGCATTTTCGGATGTGTGCGGCCCCAGGGTTGGTTTGCAGCGATCGACCTGAAGGACGCCTACTTTCATGTCTCCATTCTCCCTCGACACATACCGTTCCTCCGCTTTGCTTTCGAGGGGCAGACATATCAGTACGCGATTCTCCCTTTCGGGCTAGCCCTGTCTCCTCGCGTCTTCACGAAGGTCGTCGAGGCAGCCCTTGTTCCCCTTCGGGTTCACGGGGTTCGCATCCTGAACTATCTCGACGACTGGCTGATCCTAGCTCACTCTCGAGACCAGGTTTGCCAACACAGGGACCTTGTGCTCCGGCACCTAGCCCGTCTGGGCCTTCGGGTCAACTGGGAGAAGAGCAAACTTTGCCCCGTGCAGAGTTTGCCTCGGTCGCCATGTCCGCGCAGCTTACGAGCGAGCGCGCGCAGTCACTGCTGACTTGTCTGAGACAAATTCAGGGCAAGAGTGCGGTTCCACTGAAACTTTTTCAGAGGCTCCTGGGGCATATGGCATCTTTAGCCGCGGTGACGCCGCTCGGATTGCTTCATATGAGACCGCTTCAGCTTTGGCTTCGCGACCGAGTCCCGAGGTGGGCATGGCAATAAGGCACGCTCCGAGTACCAGTTACTCCGACCTACCGTCAGACCTTCACCCCGTGGTTGAACCTCAGTTTTCTCAGGGCTGGTGTCCCCCTGGAACGAGTGTCTCGGCATGTTGTTGTCTCAACAGATGCCTCCACCACGGGCTGGGGCGCCATGTGCAATGGACATGCTGCCGCGGGCTCCTGGACAGGACCCCAGCACCTATGGCATGTCAATTGCCTCGAGTTGCTGGCAGTACGCCTTGCCCTGCACCGCTTCCGAGCGCTGCTCATGGGTCAACACGTACTAGTCCGATCAGACAATACCGCCACAGTAGCGTACATCAACCATCAAGGTGGTCTACGCTCCCGCCGTATGTCGCAACTCGCCCGCCACCTCTTATGGAGTCAGAGGCATCTGAGGTCCCTTCGTGCCATTTACATTCCCGGAGCCCTGAACCGTGCTGCCGACGAGCTGTCACGGCTTCAGCCCCTCCCTGGAGAATGGCGACTCCATCCCCAGTCAGTCCAGCTGATGTGGGACCAGTTTGGCGACGCACAGATAGATCTGTTCGCCTCCCGCGACTTGACCCATTGCGCCCAGTTTTATTCTCTGACCGAGGGCACGCTCGGCACGGATGCACTGGCGCACAGCTGGCCGCGGGGCCGCAAATATGCGTTTCCCCCAGTGAGCCTTCTTGCGCAGGTCTTGCGCAAGGTCAGGGAGGACGAGGAGCAAGTCCTTCTGGTTGCGCCGTACTGGCCCACCCGGACTTGGTTCTCCGAACTAGTGCTCCTCGCGACAGCACCTCCTTGGCCAATTCCTCTGAGGAAGGACCTCCTTTCTCAGGGACGGGGCACCCTGTGGCACCCTCGTCCCGATCTCTGGAACCTCCACGTGTGGCTCCTCGACGGGACGAGGCAGGTTTGAGTACCCTACCACCTCCGGTGGTGGCTACCTTCGCTTCCGCTAGAGCGTCGTCCACGAGACATGCCTACGCGTTGAAGTGGAACCTCTTCGTCAATTGGTGCTCTTCTCGCCGAGAAGACCCCCGGAGGTGTTCGGTCAGTTCGTGCTTTCCTTCCTTCAAGATGGGTTGGAGCGAAGGCTGTCTCCCTCCACCCTCAAAGTTTATGTTGCCGCTATTGCCGCTCACCACGACTTAGTGGAAGGTAAGTCCATAGGGTAGCACGACCTGATCGTCAGGTTCCTGAGGGGGGCGAGGAGACTGAATCCTCCTCGCTCTCCTCTCGTTCCCTCTTGGGACCTCTCAGTGGTCTTAAGTGCCCTGCAGAGTGCTCCCTTTGAGCCTCTGCAATCAGTGGAGCTTAAGTTCCTGTCAATGAAGACAGCGCTCCTCATTGCATTGGCCTCTCTCAAGAGGGTCGGGGACCTGCACGCATTCTCCGTTGACGAAGCGTGCCTGGAATTCGGGCCGGCCGGTTCTTACGTGATCCTGAGACCCCGGCTTGGATATGTGCCCAAGGTTCCTACCACTCCCTTCCGGGACCAGGTGGTGAACCTGCAAGCGCTGCCCTTGGAGGAGGCAGACCCAGCCTTGGCACTGCTCTGTCCAGTACGCGCTCTCCGCGCTTATGTAGACAGGACGCAGTGTTTCAGGACCTCAGACCAGCTCTTTGTCTGTTATGGTGGGAAGCTGAAGGGAAAGGCTCTCTCAAAGCAGAGGTTGTCTCACTGGATTGTGGACACCATTGCTTTGGCTTACCAGCAGCAAGGTCGACCGTGCCCCCTTGGTGTGACCGCCCACTCCCACCGGAGTGTGGCATCCTCCTGGGCGCTGCGCATGGCGCCTCGCTAGCAGACATCTGCAGAGCTGCAGGCTGGGCGACACCGAACACATTCGCCAGATTCTATAATCTCCGAGTGGAGCCAGTGTCCTCTCATGTACTCGCTTCAACTAGCTAGTACCGGACCCGCTCAGGTGTCTTCGCTTGCTCGCCATTCCACTCCGCGGACTGGATACGTGCGATATTCTCCTCAGGTGAGCTTCTCCGAAAGCCCTGAGTTCCTCCAGCACCCCTGATGCTAGCGCCAGTGTCTATTCCGTGGGCATCGGCTAGGTGCCTCCGTGTGCATGGTCCCTCCCTTGAGCTACCCCCTCACGTGTATTTCCACTGTAAGCCTCTCTGAGCATGTGTCTTTCCCTTGGCAAGCCACCTTGCCACCCCTGAGGTTGAAATATTCCACCTGCGGCTGGACACCTCACAGCTTCTCCATATGTTTCCTTCGGGTCATATGTGTATTTTCAAATGCCCCCCCCCCCCCCCTCCCGCTGGGTTGGTGATATTTGCATATTTCCTCTAAAGCTTGGGATATGCTTCTCAGTGTACCTTGGTATTCCTGTGCTAAATAGGAGTCCTTCGTCCTAAATATCTCGAGGGCTCAGATTTACGCAGGGCACTGGAAGACAGCTGTGAAGGTGGCGTGATTAGACTGTTAACCCCATTTCGTCGTCATTCCGACGTAACTCGGAGTGACCACGAAAGGGAACGTCTCGGTTACGTATGTAACCACCGTTCCCTGAGTAGGGAACGGAGACGTTACGTTTTCCTGCCACTTCCGCTGTACCGCGGGGATCGCCTGAGTTCAGTCTTGGCTCCTCAGCGAAGAAACATAACTGCATGTTGCCGGCGTCCTCCTTTTATACCCACGAGGTGGGGCGGAGTTACGTCATGCAAATTCCGCAGACCCATGGCATTTCTTTGCCATTGGCTCGTTTTTGTATACTCGAAGTCGATAGGTGTTCTAAGCGAAACCCCATTTCGTCGTCATTCCGACGTAACGTCTCCGTTCCCTACTCAGGGAACGAGGGTTACATACGTAGACGAGACGTTTTACTTAGTTACTGAAAGTAATGTTACGTTACTTTTTCTCACCTGGGTTTGGCTTGCTTGTTTGTTTTTTTAATAACAAAAAAACTCTTCAGCAATAAAAAAAGCGCCTCTGCATATATTCACGATTTCTCTTAACATGCGATGCGGACAGGAGAGCTGTCAGTCAATACATTGCAAAACAAAGTAACTTGTGGTACTTATTTGAAAAAGTAACTCAGATATTTTGTTGCAAATTTAAAATTGATTCGATTTGATGATTTGAGCTGTCTTTCACGTCCATAGCACAAAGGTAGAGGGCTCATGATTGGTAGAGCAGTAGCTACTAATGATATCAAGTGTTTCAGGCTGTGTTTACTGACCTTAAAACAGCTTAAAGACTTACATCAGGACTTCTGAGTCCAGGTGCTTCAGAACGATCAGGGACAACCAGGAACCCTGGGAAATAAACAGCCGCCCTTTATGCTCTTGTATCATCATTTCCATTACATCAAGAAGCTCGTTATCGCCAGTGTTTTTATTAAGTCTGCGGTTAATGTTTAGTGTCCGTTAAGTGAAAGGACTCTGTGATTGATGCAGTGAAGCACTGTTCTCAGATCTGTGAACTAAACCAAGCTTATAGACACACTCACAAAAGTGCAGTAGAGAGGGACATGCATTGGGTGAATCCATCCTCGCTAGTGCAGAATTTCTCTACCAATTCCCCAGTGTTGCTGGGGAAGAGTCCAGTCTGACTAATGACTGTGTCCAATGTCCTATACTGGGACCCGTTACACACACACACACACTCAAAGCGTCACTGCAGACACATATCCTCACACACGCGTGTTAACTCCTACTCTGTGACTAATGATGGTGTCTTATGGCCCATACAAGGGTCAGTAAATCAATTACACATTCTAATAAAGAAGCAGACACATCTCTCTCAGCCTGTCACCACTGATATATTACACATACTATGAGCAAGATTGTGCGCGTGTGTATGTGTGTTAACGCTCCACTGAGGCTTTTCAGACTCCCACACCACAGCACGGACTGTGATGGAATTATACTGAATAATAATGACAATAACTACCAACCTAATTCACTTCAATGCCATCAAACTGTAATCTAACATCTGCTCATTGTTTATTCTACCGTTATAAATCATCTTTAATTAGTGCTGAGAAATGATGTACATTTCATGTGTTCATTTAGACAAATTTCATCTACGCAAGCGTGAAAACCAACTGCTTCTCGTTTTCTCACGACATAATTATTTGTAATTGCACCACGATAGTTTCAATAGTTGGCCTATAATAAAACAGGCAGCTGATGATCCAAGACTACACAACCAGGACTGCACAAATGATGATACATAGGCCTTCTTATGGTGCTTTCACACTGGCAGTTTAGTTCGGAACGGGGCACGGTTCGCATGAAAAATTGCTAATGTGAATGCTGTCATGCGGACCCGGGTGCGCACTGGGGTACCGAAACCGAGACTACCAGGAGGAGGTGGTCTGAGTTCGGTGACTAGTTACCTGCACTGATTTAAACCAGCCAGCCTTGTTAACAGTTATCATTCTCTGTTTGCATATTCACAATCATAGCCATCGGTGAGGTCATTAACCTCTTCTGGTGTCAAACTATAATAGCATCTTGGTATTGGTACACATGTTGTCAGCAACAACACTGTTTACTCAATCAATTGCTTTAGGCCAACCCCCCCCCCCCCCCCCCCCCCCCCATTCTCAACTGCTGCAATTCGTATATGACTAATACGCTATGGGTCATGACTGCAATGTGGAGTAATGAGCTGCCAACCCCTGTAGACTGTGTTATCCATAAACACTCACAAGCGAAAACATGTTAGTTTACAGGTAGTGCAGCTGAGGGCAGCGGATATAGTGAGCAGGAATGAGAAATTGCGGTTTTCTAGGGAGCGAGAATTACAGTAAGGTCATGGAAGTCATAATGCGCCCAGAGCTCGAATAAACTACTAACCTATTTAAATCTGAACGCATGATGTATTACAAAAGTAAGGCTGCAGACAGCAGGCTTAGTCCAGACAACAAGCTAAACATATGCTTTAATTTGAAAACATATATTTTAGTCCAAATGTTGAGTTATTAACATCTAAAACTATAATTCATGCATTTATTATTCATGGCCAACTCAATATGCGTTGCTTGTCAGTGATATGTTGTTTCGCATGCAGGTGAACTATGCAGCTAGCCTTTCAGATGAAGTTGGAGGCCAGATCCCAGAGTTGAAATTTCCCAATCTACTTCCAACCTCAATGCCTACCAGTCCCAGTCTGGTCAGTCTGCGTACCAGTCCCAATCACTCCCAGTGCTGAGTAGATTACTTACAAATTGTAGTCACTTATGATTCCAAATTACATGACAAAATGTTTAGTTAGTAACATCCCTTACATTACACATTAGACTATAATCTATTTTTTGATTACTTTTAGATTACTTTTGACTTTGATTACTTTTAACTAACTCATTTATCACAGTGATTTGAACAGGATACTTATGTTCCATATTGATATAAAAATACAAAGAGAAAGAGAATATATTCCATTCTTTGTTATCAACAACATGTAGTGCATTAAATATTACATTAAAATATTGCATTAAAGTTTCCCAGACTTCGGTTTGTGATGTAACTTCAGGGCTTTGTGAGTTTAATGAAAAGCTATTAAGTAATTAAATCATAAAAATTAAAATGCAAATAAATGTTTAAAAAACAATCAAAATAAAACACTTACTAAAAAAGATTACCTGCATATCATGATGTGACCATTAACCAACCCTAGAGAAGTATTATGATTATTATTGACTTAATTTTATTATTGACCGAACTTATTAACTTAAATTGATAGCTTACACAAAAAAAATGAAAATTCTGTCATCATTTACTCACCCTCAAGTTGTTGAGTTGTTATTCTTCAACATGTCTTCTTTTGTAATCAGCAGAAGAAATAAATTTATACAGGTTTGGAACAACTTGAGGGTGAGTAAATGATGACAGAATTTAAATTTTTGGGTTAACTATCCCTTTAAAATCTCAGGGGGGACGTCCAGTAGATATATTAGGTCAAAGAGGTTCAGCTGAGGTTCAATGTTGGGGAATCCCTGCATTGGATGTAAATATGAAATGATGTGAATTTGTACATTTTAATCTGTTTGAAAGACAAAAGCCTTCCAAAGACAGTAATACATTCAATGACTCAGTGAGTGATAATTCAAATGATAATGAATGTGTTTGTCAGGAGCTGATTAGATATGCAGTGTTGCAATGTTGAGAAGAAACACTTGATTATTTATGTAAATCCAGTGATCAGTGATTGTCACATGACTAGTGGTCTGTGTGTGGAATTCCACAAACCTGGAAGACCTTCTGAATGTATATAATAGTAGGTTTTTTAGAAAGGAAAATTGAAAAGATAAACAAGTAGTAGTTGAGAGAATCAATGAATCAGGCCATGAATAATTTACTGCCAGTGTGAGCATAGCATAATCATGTAATCAATAAAAAAGTAACCGTAGTCTGATTACTTTAAAATGTAATATATTAGTATTTTAAAAATGTAATATAATCTAATTACAAGTAGGCTACTTAATTTTTGGAAATGTAATTATGTAATTCAGATTACATGTAATCAGATACCCAGCACTGGTCACGTGTTCTTATTCAAAATATGGCAAAAACAAAAGTCACAAACACAAAATGCTCACATTCGCTTTAAAAACAGCTGTCAAAAAGCAAAAAAGGTATCTTGGTATATTATGTTATAAACGTATGCTGCGTTCATGCTATGTCGTAATTTTCATAATTTATAGATGACAACTCACAATGTTATATTCTGAGCTGTTCAGCTGTTGATTGAGAATTATGCGTTTCTATGTCATCTTTATAATTGCCAAATGAATTTGTAATCTGAGAAATCAACAGTCAAAACTACAATACAAGTAATAGTCATTATGCAATTGCCTAATTAAAAGGCAGCCAATATGCCTTTTTTTTTATTAAATCTTTCCTTTTGTGCTGAATATAGCTGTTTGTGCATGTAAACAATCTGCAAAGTTACAAAGCACAAAATCCAGTATGATAGATCCACCATATACTATCACAACTTCTGTTGCATGCCCACATTAAGGTCCATTCCCACCAAGTATGATAACTATAAAGATAACTCTAACAATACCTAAATTAGTGTACACATCAACGCACAATGAAGTTCTGTATATTATAAGCGCATGCTGCAGTTATGTCGTTTACTGCTTTAACTGCTCAAGCTCTCAAGATGGTTGTATTCTTATTGGGTGTCAATGTTTTTATCATTCATCAGCTAGAAAAAAAAAACTTTTTGAAAGTGATTCTAATATTATCATTCATCTGTGTCGGATTTTACCATTATAGCTGTGGTGTGGACTTCCATAGAATACTAACGAATACTAAAACATTTATTAGCTGTAGTTATTGTCCTTGGTGTGAATGGGCCTTTAGAGCGCCATTCCATTATTTTCAAGTTAGAAATGGGAAAATTCCTTGATCCTAATGTTTCTTGGACACAGCATTATAACTGACATGAGTGTAGCCGATTAGCCATCTTTTATCGTAAAGAAAAGCTGAGGTGGATAGGTCTGCGAATCCCAAGCCTTGACCTCTGACCCCTATCTATTTATTCGAATGTGTCAAAGTATCATAGGCAAGCGAAACACATTTATACTTGGAGTTGAAAAGGAGGGTGTAAATAATCTGCTCCAAGCAATCTGAGGGCATCTGTCACATCAATCTGAAATGGAATCGGGTGATATGGAATAGATGGAATGGAGGATGTTTTATTCTTTTTGTTCTTGTGTTGGAGAGCGGCCTTGAATTATTATGAGATATGAGCACAGACGCTTAAACACATGATTAAAGTATACACACACCTGCATTTGATAAAAAATAGGGTAATGTGAATATGATTATGTGTGTGTGGGTCTGGTTTTGATTACATTGTGGAGGCCAAATGTAACCACAAGGATAGTAAAATCTGCATTAAGCCTATTCTAAATAATGACTTAATGATTGTGAAAATAGCCTGTTAACTGGTTTCTTTGAATGGTATAGGATAGGGGTAGTGTGTATGTGTGGTCTTTGGGTTAGGGTTAGGTGTTGAAAATTACAACTCCCTTACTCCCTCCTGTCTAGAACTCGTCTAGGGAGGTTTGTAGGGATACTGAGGAAAAGTGTAGGGGTTTGATTGATTGGCATGTTCAGGTGTGTTTTATTGGGATTGGAGCTAAACTCTACAGGAAAGTGGATCGCGGGGGCCAGAGTTGAGAATCTCTGGTCTAGGGCCTGTTATAGTCCAGATTAAAATGTAAAAATGTTTACATTTAAAAATAAATAGCATAAATCTAAATGGCTGTTTAAAACACTGAAGTAGGCTACTGTTCAGACACAGAAAGTACAGCACCGGGAAACGGCTGCATTTGATTTCTGCTGTTCCATAAGCGCCATCTGCTGTCAGAGAGTGAATGTGCATTTTCATTCAGCGCGCCTCCTTCACTCGTTCTGCCATGCACTTTTCATCCATGTAGTGTAGTAGGCCTATCTGACCGTTAAGCATATTTCGCCACTAAAGAGAACTCAATTCATGATCACATGCTGTCTGTGAGACTGAGAGGGCTTTCTGTGCTCGCTGGTGATCGGGTAAATTTGTAACACTTTTTGCTTCAGTATCTGTAACTCACTGAATTTAAAAAAAAGAGTTCTCAAACTTTGATACAAGTACCCACATTTGTTTACTACAAAATAAACCAATTCAAACATCTGCAAGAGTATTACAGCCCTTATGAATTGATGTCAAATACATGGTGTGCCTTTGTTACAATTTACCCCGCTGCTGGGGTATGCTATAACACATGCTGAGGTGAGTTGAAACATTTAGTAAAAGAAGCAAAATCAGAGGCCACACCATGCAATATGCTTCAAAAACAAGTTAACTGAAACAATACAAAAGAACAATACAAAAGAACAATACAAAACAACATCTCTCTTTCTGTAATTGACATAAGCTCAAATCCACTTTTTGTTTGACTCAGGGGAGTGTGTGTGTGTGTGTGTGTGTGTGTGTGTGTGTGTGTGTGTGTGTGTGTGTGTGTGTGTGTGTGTGTGTGTGTGTGTGTGTGTAAATTAGTCTACTAGAAGAAACTTCCTTAACAGTATTTATGCTTAAAGAACACTCGACTACAGTGTATGTAAAGAACATGTAGGTCTAACAAAAAACAATGTCAATGTGTGTGTGTGTGTGTGTGTGTGTGTGTGTGTGTGTGTGTGTG
Organism: Meda fulgida; assembly: GCA_030578275.1. NCBI lineage: Eukaryota > Metazoa > Chordata > Actinopteri > Cypriniformes > Leuciscidae > Meda > Meda fulgida. The sequence continues at coordinate 16,939,623 of CM060632.1, read as the reverse complement.
TGTGTGTGTGTGTGTGTGTGTGTGTGTGTGTGTGTGTGTGTGTGTGTGTGTGTGTGTGTGTGTGTGTGTGTGAGATTGTGTGTGAGATTGTGTGTCTATGTGTGAATATTCTCATTGAGAGTAACAATGGTGAAAGATCATGTTTTTAACCCTTGAGTGCAGGCTTAGTGGGCCTAGAGACCCACACTTCCTTTGGCTTTGAGTTAAATTAAGCCATACAACACAACGTTTTAACTGCCGGAGGTCTCAGAATCAACATTTCAAATTTTTCTTCACAACTGCTCTGACTGTCCTACCATTCTTTGAAACCTCATCAGTTCCTTTTTATTAAACACTGTCCGGGATTATTAAAATTATTAAAAAGAAATCAGCATCCCATAAAGGGGTCCTATTATGCCCTTTTACAAAGTGTTAATTTAGTTTTTGGGGTGTACTAGAATATGCTTTCATGCTTGATTGTTCAGAAAACATAATATTTTACATATTTTTTACATTCTTCTGGTGGAAGGAGCCCTAGGACTCCTTGTCTCAATCACATCCACTGGAATTCCAGCATCTCTCAGCATCTCTCGATTTCTGAGAACCAGACTCTGATCGGCTTTTTAAATTTAATATCTAAATATTAACATGTTATTGTATTGTTGTTATATAGGGTATATCAGAAGTAACTAGTAGCTACTTGAGTAGGTTTTTCATTGGATACTTTTTTTACTCTTAATCAAGTAACTATTAAGATCATTACTTTTTTATAGAGTAAACATTTCTAAAAGTACTTGTACCTTTACTTGAGTACAGTTTTTGAATACTCTACCCACTTCTGTTCGTTATAGTTCTTGGAATGTGAATTCTGTCAAATAAAATATCTCCCTTTGAGGACTTTGAGCTTTGCAACCTTGCAAATCTTTTTTTTTTTTTTGCTCAAACAGCAGCATTACACACTAACTAAAGTTAAAAAAAAAGTGAAAAAGCATAATATGACCCCTTTAAAATGGTAGGGGCAGATACAAGCAACCCACACATCACCAGCCATGGGGTTGTACATCATACACTATATTGCCAAAAGTATTGGGACACCCCTCCAAATCATTGAATTCAGGTGTTCTAATCACTTCCATGGCCACGGTTGTATAAAATCAAGCACATAGGCATGCAGACTGCTTCTACAAACATTTGTGAAAGAATGGGTCACTCTCAGGAGCTCAGTGAATTCAAGCGTAGTACTGTGATAGGTTGCCACCTGTGCAATAAGTCCATTCGTGAAATTTCTTCACTGCTAACTATTCCAAGGTCAACTGTTAGTGGTATTATAACAAAGTGGAAGCAACTGGGAACAACAGCAACTCAGGCAATTAAGTGGTAGGCCACGTAAAATCACAGCGTGGGGTCAGCGCATGCTGACCCGCACTGTAGCAGTGTCAATAGCTACAGACCTCCAAACTTTGTGTGGTCTTCAGATTTGCTCAAGAACAGTTCATAGAGAGCTTCATGGAACGGGTTTCCATGGCCGAGCAGCTGCATCCAATTCTTGAATCACGCTTCTCTGTCTGGCAATCCAATAGACCAGTCTGGGTTTGGCGGTTTCAAGGAGAACAGTACTTACCTGACTGCTTTGTGCCAAGTGTAAAGTTTGGTGGAGGAGGGATTATGGTGTGGGGTTGTTTTTCACGGGTTGGGCTTGGCCCCTTAGTTCCAGTTAAGGAAACTCTTAATTCTTCACCACACCAAGACATTTTGGACAATTTCATGCTCCCAACTTAGTGCGAACAGTTTGGGGATGGCCCCTTCCTGTTCCAACCAGATTGCACACCAGTCCACAAAGCAAGGTCCATAGAGACATGGATGAATGAGTTTGGTGTGGAGGAACTTGACTGGCCTGCACAGAGTCCTGACCTTAACACAATAAAACACCTTTGGGATGAATTAGAGTGGAGACTGTGAGCCAGGCCTTCTCATCCAACATCAGTGCCTGACCTCACAAATGTGCTTCTAGAAGAATAGTCAAAAATTCCCATAAACACACAGAACAGCTATCTCAAGTTTGAAAATAGCTGGCGTCCTCTTTACGGAGGCAGGAGTTACGCTGATGTGTGATGTCTCCGAAAGCCACCCTCTTACTTCATCTCGACAAAGTTTGTGTGGCATGGATTGAAAAGGATGTTCGAAACTGGGTTTCAGCTTGTGTGTCATGTCAGCGGGCTAAAGCGAAGAAACACATCAAAGCGGCACTGGAAACCTTTATGGTACCAGAGCGATGTTTTGCCCATGTCCACTGTTCCCCTCCCTGGGGTTTACTCACCTTCTAACTAATGTGGATTGAACCACCAGGTGGCCGGAAGCAGTACCATTGGCCTCAACGACAATGGCGGAGGTAGCACGAGCCTTCATCGACACTTAGGTTATGCGTTTCGGCACACCATCAGACATATCTTCGGACTGCGGCCCTCATTGAACATCTGAGTTGTGGACAGAGGTGGCTCGAAATCCTAGGTGTGCCGCTTCACCATACTACGGCCTTCCACCCTCAGGCCAATGGCCTTTGCTAACGCTTTCATCACTCTCTAAAAACTGCACAGAGGGCCAGTCTGACGGATGACAGATGGATTGAGCGGCTACCCTGGGTCCTGCTGGGCCTACGAACAGCTCCCAAGGAGGATCTACAAACTTCCTTGGCAGAGTTGGTGTACGGTGTACTCTAGCCTTTTCTCAATATGCGTTCTTGTCTGTACCTGTGTTCTTGTGGACTTGTGAAACGTCATCAGTCGCTGCCCAAGTACTGTTCCAATTCAAAGTTCACATCTAGCCAAGTCCAGTTCAAATCTCCGGATGTGTTCTTGATCTGTCCCTTTTACCCGAGGATGCATCGAGAGGTGACTTGTGCAGACTTGAGACAGCCAGGTATCCCAGAATGCATATCGCACCAACCAGCAAGCGTCAAAACCCTCGTAATATCAAAATACTACTGATATTGTGTCATGAAATGTAATTTTAAGAGTGTTTCAGGTGAGAATGTAGTTGTTTAAAGCTCAAATCTGTGGTTTATTTATAAAGATAGCGCCTATTTAAAAAATCTATCTGACGTTTTAGGAGTTGTGAGATCCAGGCGATCACCGGGTGTTCAACGCTCATTAACCCCGACTGGAACAGCTTTTCCTCGGCTAGTGCTTCTGACGTTTGCCGCTGGCTCTGATGTCTCTAGTCTAGTGGATAAACATGACGTATAATTCGTCTTGTGTATAAGTTGATCTTTGGTCTCATTCATCTATAGTTTGTTCCATGGCAAATCATTTTGGCTGAGGGCCAAGTGAAGTTTCATAACTTTATATATTTAGGCTATTTAACTTTAACTTCGTAGCCTATTAGAGAGCTTACTTATGTTTGACTGAATTGTTTGCTTTATTTCTCATTAGCTTCTTATACCTTTTAGGCTACTTATACTTTTATACTGGATATTATTGATAATTAAAACTGACATTTAACAAAAAGAGACAGGGTTGTGTAATTTTATTTTATATACTTTAAAGGAGCTGTATGTAAGAAATTTATTTCAATTAATCATAAAAAGGCCCTGATATGTCACTAGACATTAAGAAATCATGTTCATTTTAAATACTTATATAACTGACAATAGTAGTATGGCTAGGATATTGTCATTTAAAAAGTGGACTTGCAGCCCTCAACTGATGTTGATGTTGTCATGTTGTGTTTTGGTCTGATGCGCCACCCTCCACCTATCTACCAATCACGAAGTCAGTAGTGTTTCGGGATCCGGGTTGTCAGCTTTGCTCTAATCTACCCTAACTCTAGTCGGATAAAAATGTCTAACGTTACTAAATCAAAAAGACCTCGTTATCATTCAGAAATTCGTTGTGACAAAGTCCGAAATAAAACCAGAACGTTGCTAATTTTGTGTCTCACGGCCAATGCGTGAGAGTTGGCAGCTCTGAAATTTAGTTACTCTAACAATATTTTATGATGGGACTGAAGACAACCCTGTGATAGCCATTGGTGATATTGAATTTGTCCCGCGTTATAATTGCTGTGGCAAATGTTTTGGTTATTTGTTAGCCTACTTATGACAAAAACTTGCTTACCGTACATTAATGAAAGATAAATAACGTTACAAGTTAGACTAACAGCTACCGTTCTGTCTGTCACATACGAGCATTCATCTTTACGATTATACTGGCACATATGAGCATATATCTTTATGATTATACTGGCACATGCGATCATACATCTTTACGATTATATTTAACTAATGACAATTAGTACATTTTTAAAATACATAATAACTTATCAAAATATCTCTCATGAAGCATAAACATAATTAACTGAAAAAAAACTTACTGTGTACGCCTCGTCATCACTTGCCATTGGAAGCTCTTTGAAGCAGCCTACGTTTCTGCTGAATCTTGCAGCTTATCTGGCAACCTCGAGTCGGGGGGAGGGGGGGGGGGGGATACACCGCTCTAAGGTATTTTTAAAGTGATTGCAGTACCAGTTTTGGCCACAATCCTACATACGGCTCCTTTAAAAAAATTTATTATATAGGCCTATATAATATATATTAATATTTATTTTAACACTAACTTCACTATATGTACATTGAAATAAAATGACACAACTGTCTCTGTTTGTTAAATATCAATAAAGTTTCATATGTTTCATATTTTTAAAATGAAATAAAAAGTAGGGTTGTGTTTTATATTTCATGCTGTTATAAATATATGCAGTGAAGATAATCAATGTACGCGTTACCTGAACGACATTTGTGTGGCCATTTGGCTAATATGTTTAAGATTTTTTTTAAACGAAAAGAGGCAGAGTGGTGTTTTATAACATATTTCGTTTTATTGTTGCCTAAAATATATAAAGAGATAACCGGAGTAGAGCGTGCTGAGTGACGCGATTAAGAACGCAGCGGTTACATTTGTAGAATAACCGGACTTGCGTCCTCTCGTCCTCTGGAGGTCATTCTCCTGAGTCGAACTTAAAGTCCGACGTTTGCGTACTAGTACTTGGTATTGAGAAACTGCCTCTGCGTGTCGTTCCAGTCTGTCAGATTTAATTCCAGACAGCGCAAAGCCCTGGAGTCTATCTTCTGAATGCTCTGCCCTCTTCTTAGACAAAACTAATACTTTCAAACCCATTCATCTAAGCATGGACTGATCGTAGCTTGGATGCCCAAAGGCTCTCAAAGTATCTCTACGGCTGAATTTGTTTTTATCTATCATGATGCTGACGCTGGTTCTTAGGAGGGATCGTCCAGCCAACAATGGGACAAACCCCAGGGAGAAATCTCAGACTTTTAAGGAGGTTTAACCTGCTGCAGTCTCACGTTACTGCACTCATTCAGGAAGACAAGTTTGAACTCTAAGCAAGCTGATGTTGCCAGTTTGTGAAACCAGGACAGTTTCATGCTTTTCTCCACCATATTTTAAAATACAGGAAGTGACGTCAGACTGAAGCAAAACAGTCCCAATGCACGGTAATATCTCAAACACTAGATGGAGCTAATCGGCTTTTTACAGCCAAGTATGGAACCCTTCTACTCATGTTTCATATACATTTAGGTAGACATGATGTGGTTTGTAATATTGAGTGTTTGATAATATTTTATTGATAAATAGTTAATTGTTCAGACTGAGAATGTATATATAACTGTGTGCTTGTGTGTGTATTCATAACAATATCATCATCATCATCATCATAATTATTATTTTCAGAAGTCAATAAGGACACTGCAAAAATGATTGTATAGGGTTGTATAGGCTTGACTGTTTAACGTAACAAAAAAGTTATATTTCCATGGGTAGATTATGCCTATAGTAATAAAAACACAATCAAACAGAGTTAAGACTATTTATGAGTTGAATCAATCATACACAATAAATAATCATATAAAAGAAGCCAGTAAATGACAGTGATTATTAAAAAGTTTAATAAAGCAAAAAATAGTTTACTCTAGTACTCTAGTAAAGAGTTTTCAATATTATATGTTGGTTTGTTGAGCTGTAGAGATCCCTTGCCATGTTTAAATTTTTTTAATGAACAACCCTAGGCCTACATCTGAAAGAAAGTTTAACATTTAAAATTCAAATTTTAATAAAGCAATAAATAGTTTACTCCGTTAACAGAATTCTCAATATTATATGTTGATTTGTTGAGCTGTAGAGATCCCTTGCAAGGTTTCATTTTTTATATGAGCAACACTACACCTGAGAGAAAGTTACAGCCTCTTTTTTGAATGCTTTTATTCAGGAAACATGACACTCCATTTGTAGTCAGACTGTCAGATCTGCTAGAAGGAGATCATTCACTGTCAGACTCGTCTTGTGTCTGTACGGTGTCTCGTAGGGCAGCATAGTGTGCCATGTTAGGCAATCCTGATGCTACACAACAGCTCAGAGCACTGCGGGAAATGGCCATTTCATTTGCATCAAACCTGTATAGAAAACAGATGCAAGGAATGCAATGAAATATAGCTTGTATTAGACATAGACTTGTTATATCTAATGCAGTGTAAAATGATCTGTAAGATTTAGTGTTGGAAGTTACCATTCATCTGTCTTCTCATCATAGCACTCCACATCAGAGGTGGTGCTGAATCCATTAAAGCCTCCGACAGCAAACAACTGACCATTAACTACCTGGATTTTGAGGAAAGTAAAAAGTAAAATAAATAATGTACAGCTAAAGTCTTTAACTTGACATGAATAAATCTTACAGATGCAAAACTTCAATTTAACATAGTAGAATGTTTTGACTCTGAATTAGGTAGATGTTTTTATAGTCAAACACATTGATCTTTGAAGCCTTCAACAATTTTAGGGTGCAACTTTCCACTTATTGTCAATATGGGACCAAAACTATTTTTTCCTGCATATTCATTATCATCAAATCATTATTGTAATGTTATTTCATAGTTTCACCAGATACAGATATTAACTGTCCACATCACACCTCAATGCCAAAGTTGCTGCGTGGATTGTACATTGATGCAACATCTCTCCAGATGTTAGTCAGCGGATTGTAGGCCTCCGCACTCCGCAAACGACTGGCACCATCAAAACCACCAACCTTTAAATAAATACACTTTTTATTCATGTATTCTGTGCATTTGTATATGCACATCCATCCTTTAAACTGTGATTGTTCAATATTTCTGTATTTGTGTCATGGTTATCATATCATGAGTGTTTAATACTCACCGCATACACTCGATCTGCATAAGCGATCACACCAACACCACTGCGGCGGCTAGTCATGGGAGTGATGAGAGTCCACTGGTTTGTTTCAGGGTTGAAGCTCTCAGCAGAGAAGAGACATTCGATCCCAGTAAAACCACCACAGATATAAATCTGACAAACACAAAAATAACATGCTGATGTTTATGCACAATCATCACAGATTGTTCAGAAAACCAGTGTTTAAGGCACAGTAAATTTTATGATATTCCTTTTCATATTTAAACTATTCCCAAGCCATATCTCCATTTCACATTTCCTTCATGCTTTACAGGCTTTAAGAGTCTCCAGCAGAAGAGTGTGGAATCATGGGTAAGTGCTCTTACCCTGCCCTGCAGTGAGGTGGCGCTAGCGTCACTCCTCCGTTCATTCATGGGTGCCATCATTGTCCACTGATTGGTGTTTGGATCGTAGCACTCTACTGTTTTAAGCCGTTGGTGTCCATCAAAACCACCAATGGCATAAATGAGCCCGTCCAGAACAGCAACACTAATATAGCATCTGCGTTCATACATGGGGGCCACCTACAACACACCAAATACATGCGAACACACATCAATACACCATCTCTTTGGTTCTGTCCTATCAGTTGCAAATAAGTACAATGGTATTACTATTATTATTTTTCTTAATGGTATTTTTTTGACACAGTCATGATGGTAACTCTGGTGTATTATATTGTATTATGTTGTATTGTATTGTATTGTATTATATTATATTATTAAGCTACAACAATTGCTGGAACACAAACAAAAATGTCTCATGGCTTTACCATGTAATAGGGTATAGGGCGGTATTCTTTGAAGTAATGTGGAGCACCATCATTCAGTACTAAGGTCCATATCAAAGTACAATCTGGTACCATCACTGTACCACAATACTTTTTTGTAAAGGAAGTTAAATTAAAGTTACATGTTGACCTACAACATTACTCACCTCATGCCAAATCTGAGCGATAAGATTGAATTTCCTCACGCTGTTGAAATAATCCACACCATCAAAACCACCAATACAGTAGACAAACTCATCCAGGACTGCTGTACCATGGTAGGCTCTGGGACGCTCATCCTCTTCAGTCACACTGACCCAGCGGTCTGCCTTTACATCATATGCCTCAATCTCATTGGTGGGATTGCCGCCGCTCCATCCTCCGATGGCCAATAGGATCGATGAGGGCAGACGTGGACGTGTCAGTTGATGCATGAGTTCTGAGTTGGTGGGTTCATCCATGTTGAGTTCAAACAAAGTCTTCATTGCATTGATGATAACAGGCATGCAGGCTTCATTCTCCATCACTAGTGCATTGCACTTTACATTATTGATGAAGTAGGCTGATGACATCAACCCCAATCGAACCTGAAGCACCCGGGAGAGTATAGACTTTCAGAGACAGTTACTAAGCAGTTATATGGTGTTCAACAACGAAAAAGGATTTCCGAAATGACTTTAAAATGATATTATGACATTGACATTAAGTCCTTTTATGAAAAACGTATCAAAATTAAGTGAGTCACTGCTTAAAACAAGAAGAAAAAATCTGTCAGAAGGGGAAGAAAAATAAACTCGTGTGCCCTTTGAATTAAGTTTATTTTTCTTACCGCATGCCAGGATTATTGTAGTTAAACTAAAACTAAAACCCTAAAATAAAATTAAAAACCTCTTCTCATTTTCATTTAGTCTTGACGTAACTAAAATAAACTAAAATAACTAAAAATTAAACAGAAAAAATATTAGTAAATTATAGACAAATTAAAAATATATATAAATGGCAAAACTACAAAACAAAATTTCTAACATTTAACTAACATTAAAATAATAGCAGAAAATGTATCTTGATTTAAGAGTTTTAAAATATTTGTGATGAAAAACAAGACAAAAAATCTCTTTTTACCTTTGGCAGAAGCACGGCAATGTGTTGCCTCCTGTTTTCTGGTGCATGATTAATCCAGTGGAGGACGGCTTCAAAAACCACCTCCTCCTGTTTGACATTCAGCTCATCCTCATCAATGATCTCCTCAAGCTGTTCCAGGGAGAGCTCCAGGAACTCCTCAGATACGTGCAGAACCTCCTCAAAGCGCTGCAGGATGTAGTGCTTTGCTTTACAGAAGAGCTTTGAGCAGGAGTAAAAGTCCTCTGTAAACTTGTAGATGCCAATGCAGTTCTCTGGGCATAAATGTGACTCCAGGAACTGACAGCAGGCATCTACAAGACCTGAGACTAAGATCATTTCAGCCGCCACCAAGAGCTCCACCACATTCTCTTGAGTAATAAGCACATATCTTGTGTACGCATACTGGATAATAAGAGGCATGATGTCTTGGGATATTCCTGGAATTTCACAGAAATGTTGTGCTGGGCTGCTCCAGTCGTTGGAGAAAAGAGCCCTATGAACAAATTTGACAAAGAAATAGGCATTAATAATGAGCATATATAAAATAACTTTTCGTTATTTACATTTTAATTTCAGCCAAATTTACTTAGAGAAATAGATTCGTTTTCTATATTAAATTCGAAATGCTGGGTAAAACTTCATTCAGTTCCAGAATCAAATTTCAAGAATGGTTTTAGATATCATAGTTACATTCTTTGTTCTAGCAATAGGCAGTTTCAACAGTAGCCTACAATGTTGGCAGTGGAAATTATGTATAAACATTTACTGGTAATTTGCGCACAATTGCAGTTCAAATGCTTCTTCTCACCTAAAGTAGGTGCTGCAGCCACACATGATGATCTTGTGCACTTGAAATTCTCTGTCATTTGACTTGATTATCATGTCAGTGTGTTCGCCCAGTAAACGTGCTTCATCAAACACGTCAAAGGCTGTGGCTCTTATGTTCTCCATGTTCTCTCAGGACAGTAAATGTATTCTGTCTTCTCACCTCAAACTCTGATTAAAGTCACCTCAGGATTTTGTCTTTGTGGGGACTTTTGCTCAGTAGAGTTCTATAGAATGTCTTTGTGACATCATAATTGTAGAGCTTGAATATATTTCTTCAGTTTGTGTCTCGGCCACATACATACTTATTATAGAATTTTGTTTTATTGATTCCTTTTGCATAAAACATCTTCACAGTCAAAAAGATATTACATTTTTTAAAAGACATTGGTTTTCAGCGAATGCACGCTGCTGTGTCTACCCCACAGGCTTGCGGCCAGGCAGCGCTTGCGTCCGCACATCGAGAATCGTTTCGACCAAACCCTGCCGGAGAGCCGCTTCAGAGGATCGAGAATGAATCTCGAATAATACCCGAAATCAGTCTCGAGAGGCTGGTTCCCTTAGTAGAATATTTCAAAGCATGGCAAGACCTGCCAAATATTTCTCCTTGGGTCCTGCGGACAATAGAGAAGAGTTACAGGCTACAGTTCGATTCCGCCCACCAAAATTCAACTGGTTGGTGTGGACTGCAGTCGACCCAGTGCAGGGTCGGGTATTGGAACAGGAAGTAAACTCCCTGCTGGTAAAGGAGGCCATAGAATGTGTTCCTCCGCCGGACAGGGAGTCCGGGTTCTACAGCCGCTACTTCATAGTTTCCAAGGATGGAGGGTTGCGCCAATTTTAGATCTAAGGCATTTTAATCGGTCTCTGAGGAGATTTAGGTTCAAGATGCTCACTACTCTCATCATCTTGAGGGGGGTTCTGAGATCGCCCCCTCTATCCAGATTGGAGCATCAGATTCTCCTCTAGTTCCAGGGGAAACTGTTATTTCTCAGAGCAATGCACAACCAGAATCAGAGAGCTGAAATCCTGTCGAGGCAGGGGCTGAGGCTCGGGGAATGGAGACTTTACACCGAGGTGGTGAAGTCGGTATGCGACAGGTTCGGCCCAGTGGAAGTGGATTTGTTCTCGTCTCGAGGGACATCCCACTGTCCACTGTGTTTTTTTATCACCCATCCAGCCCCATTGGGATTCAATCGGACTAAAAAACCTTAATGTAAACACCTTAATCGATCTGATTGAGCTCAATCCGATTGGAATTTCGATCGGATTGAAAGGGGTGGTTTATTCCTTTTGTAATCCGATCGAGAGAACATGTAAACACTTGATCGGATTGAAAACCGAAACTGAAAGGATTGCGCATTTGCAATGACGTTGAAATAGCGTAATGACGTATGACGCACAGAACGAGCTGTTCTTTCTGTTGAATAAAGTGTCATTAAAATGAGTATTCCGTTATTCTAAAATTCTCATTTCACTCAGCGTCTATGAAGTGGAGAAGGACAACGTCCCACCTGTCCTTGTTTCAGACTCTCATGGCGAGTTAGGTTGTGAATGGTCCAAAGATGAGATGAGATGAGAAGTTTTAAAGTTGAGACACTCACACATAGATATATAACGCATATTTTAAAAACTTTTTTGTTTAAAATGTATATTCATTTGCAACAGTTATGTTAAAAGCAATGATAAGATATATCTGGTAATAACAGCTATTCAGCTGATGGACTGAACCATGCTGCGTTGTCATGGCATGGGAACATCCCAGGTGAAAATAATGAGGAAATTATGTTGTCTTTCTTTGCTCCCTTCATCATGTGCGTTCCAAATAGCTATACAATGGCACACAAGTGCCCTGCTCCCTCAAGTCCCCACTACAAGGGCTCTGCCGTCTGCCCTTCGAAGGGAGTACCCAGCAAACAAAGTACATTGGCACAATATAACCTTCTAACAACGTTTTAACAACATGGCCAAAAGGTTGCAATAACTATGTTGTGTGGTGAAGGTTGTTACAGCGTTGACACAATGTTGACATTAAAGGGCCATTGCTTAAGGTTGTGCCTAGGGTGTCTGGACAACCACTGGATGATATATATGTACTCGTATGCCCTGAAGCGCGAAAATCAGCCTTTTAAATTTCAACCGCCCGTTAGACTCATTGTGTTGTCTCATTCTTCATTGAGCAAGGATACGTGAGTATTGTGTTTAATTTACATCAGCTAAATAACATACGTAATTATTCAAAAACAACCTACAACTTAATTTTCTAATATGACTAATGTAGCCTCGCTCGCACTGTTCGATATTTAGTCTCATTCGTTTCTTTGCTCCTCTGGATTTATTGATGTTTCCTGGACTGATTCCGGTTACCGTCCTTTATCAACGGGCTTTCAACTACGCTCCCCTGTCTGCCATGTACAGAACGTACTCTGTTACTAATGTATTGAGTATTGCGTAGCTATACGCTTATGGGAAAAACCCTTTTCACGAGAACATTGAGGCCTTTATTTTAAAATGCAGTGCAGCTGCACAGTGAACACAGAGCAGAGCTGACTAGCGCTCATTAGCTGTGCTGTGGGAACTGCACGAACCTATGGCGAAGCGGCTGAGGCACGCGAACCAATCAGAGCACCTTGCACACGCCGAAGCCCACCAGAATGGGCTTTGTGCTGGAGACAGAGGCGGTGGTGTCCATGCTGGAGACGGTGTTGTCGTTGTCCGTTCGATGGTCAACGATTTCACCATCCAGCTAAGCGCATCATCTATTACACCATCAAGGTCAGCAAGAAATCTTGGAGTAATCTTCGGGGACCAACTGACCTTCAAAGACCACATTGCAAAGACAGCTCGGTCATGCAGGTTTGCACTACACAAGATCAGGCCTTTCCTAACTGAGCATGCAACATAACTTCTCGTCCAGGCACTGGTAATTTATTGGCTAGATTACTGCAATGCTCTTCTGCCTGGACTTCCACCGTGTGCAATCAAACCTCTACAAATGATCCAGAATGCTGCAGCATATCGCCTTCAACGAACCCAAAGGGGCCCACGTCACACCTCTTTCGTAATCTCTCTACACTGGCTAAAAAAAAATGAGCTGCGACTGGTGGTACCATCACAGAGAGGCACAAAATCACTCTCCAGATACAGTTCGATGTCCCCGCTTTCATCCGGTATGCAGAATGCCTGACAACATTCAAAAGACAGCTGAAACTCAAAACTTCCATGAGCACTTAACCTCATCAACAACAAAAAAATGCCTTTACTTTCCTTTAATCCCTCCCTATTCTATCTTATGCTATTTTAAGCAATGTCTTAAACTTTGTATTTTTGAGCACTTCTTGCATTTGTTTGCCTCTTCACGATGAAGTTTGAGCTTTAAGCAAGCTGATGTTGCTGGTGTTGGTGAATTCTGACGGGACCTGTAGGAGCAGAAATAAGCAACCCTCACATCATTGATCCATAATTCACACCTAATTAACAAATCATCGACATAGACACACACATCCATATTTGTCACGTCCCCTTTAGTTTTGTTTAGAGTTTTGTTGATGAGTTGTTTCGACGCAAAAGTCGAGAATAAAAATAAAATTGTTTTGGTCTCATGCAGCAATCCTGACCCTGTGAATTTTTGATAACCCGAAAAGCTACATCACTGCCATTGTTTTGTTTCAACCAGTAATGTTTTTTTTGTAAGGCACGTTTATAAAAGCTACTTAAATGTCCTAATTGAACTAAGGTCTAATCTTGGCTTAATCAAAGCCCTGTCTGTGAAACCAGCCCTGCGTCTCAATGTCCATACTATCCATCCTAAACAGTATGTGAGATTAAAATATGTGTGGCAAAGCATTGTATGTTGTAAGGAGTATGCCAGATGTCCCTGGATGGTCTACTATTTCCGGTCGAATTTTGGAAGTGTGGATCCGTGCTCACTATAACAGCTAATATTGCCCACAATTCAACGCTTTGGAGCAGGATCCAGTTCAGAGCTCAAACATAAGTAAAAAGTGTTCAGAAAACTACAAAATATGGTGGATGTGCGCGACCGACGGTTAAGTAGAGATGTTTGGATAAAGGGGTTGAGTGACTAATAATCAACTTCATCTGCAACAACGACATGAACTTTCATAAAGATCCGTTATTTGGCCATTTGGCATCGTTATGCATGAATATGAGGAGAGTCTCCGCATGAGAGACTAGCGACTGCAGATCAACATGCTACTGCTTTTCTCTCCGATATGGTAGGAAATTTCATTAAATCAAATGTGGAGGATTTTATCTTTGACAAGATGATTGACGTCAGTTTACGTGACAGGATGCATGTAGCTAAGTGACAGAGAGCAACCGGTAAAGACACTATTTTAGTAGTAAAAAGTAGTACAAGTAGGTGAATTGAGACGCAGCACAGGACATTTTCATGCGTTTCTCCGCCATATTTAAAATACAGGAAGTGACATCAGTCTTAACCAAAACAGTGCCAATGCACTGTAATATCTCAAACACTAGATGGCGCTAAACAGACTTTTAAAGCCAAGTATGAGACCCTTCTTCTCATGTTTCATACACATTTAGGTAGATATTAAATATAATTGGCGTGAACAATTGGGTCACATGGATGTTGGAATATTATAACCCATATGCTAATTACGATAGATTTGGTGCTTCTGCAGATCTGTATTCACGCCTTGAATATTTTGCTAGTATTAGTTTGTTTATACTTGATTGATAAATAGTAATTGTTCAGACTGAGAATGTATATAGAATGTATATTACTGTGTGCATGTGTGTTTATCTACAATAATAATAATTATTATCATCATCATCATCATTATTATTTTCAGAAGTCAATAATGACACTGCCAAAATTATTGTACAGGCTCGACTGTCTAACGTAACACAAAAGTTATTTTCCATGTGTAGATTATACCTATAGTAATAAAAACATCACATAATCAATGCTTCTTTAGCAAAGGCTATCTATGAGTTAAAACAATCATACACAATGTATAACCAGTAAATTACAGTAATTCATTCAAATTTTAATAAAGCAATAAATAGTTTACTCCGTTAACAGAATTCTCAATATTATATGTTGGTTTGTTGAGCTGTAGAGATCCCTTGCAAGGTTTCATTTTTTATATGAACAACACTACACCTGAGAGAAAGTTACTGCCTCTTTGAATGCATTTATTCAGGAAACATGACACTCCATTTGTAGTCAGACTGTCAGATCTGCTAGAAGGAGATCATTCACTGTCAGACTCGTCTTGTGTCTGTACGGTGTCTCGTAGGGCAGCATAGTGTGCCATGTTAGGCAATCCTGATGCTACACAACAGCTCAGAGCACTGCGGGAAATGGCCATTTCATTTGCATCAAACCTGTATAGAAAACAGATGCAAGGAATGCAATGAAATATAGTTTGTATTAGACATAGACTTGTTATATCTAATGCAGTGTAAAATGATCTGTAAGATTTAGTGTTGGAAGTTACCATTCATCTGTCTTCTCATCATAGCACTCCACATCAGAGGTGGTGCTGAATCCATTAAAGCCTCCGACAGCAAACAACTGACCATTAACTACCTGGATTTTGAGGAAAGTAAAAAGTAAAATGAATAATGTACAGCTAAAGTCTTTAACTTGACATAAATAAATCTTATTATAGATGCAACACTTCAATTAAATATGGTATAATTTTTTTGACACACATTGATCTTTCGAAGCCTTCTACAATTTTAGGGTGCAACTTTCCACTTATTGTCAATATGGGACCAAAAAAAAAAACACATTCATTATCATCAAACCATTGTTGTAATGTTATTTCATAGTTTCACCAGATACAGATATTAACTGTCCACATCACACCTCAATGCCAAAGTTGCTGCGTGGATTGTACATTGATGCAACATCTCTCCAGATGTTAGTCAGCGGATTGTAGGCCTCCGCACTCCGCAAACGACTGGCACCATCAAAACCACCAACCTTTAAATAAATACACTTTTTATGCATTCGTAACTTGAGTTATGTAATCAGATTACTTTTACAAATAACTAGTAAAGTAACACATTACTTTTAAAATTTAAAACAACATATCTTTTTCAAATAAGTTACTCAAGTTCCTTTGTTTTCCCATTTATTGACTGACAGCTTTCTTGTCCCCATGTTGAGACTAATCAAAGTGCAGAGGGGTTGTGTGTAAATATGATGGTTATTGTAGTTCTAGACTTAATGTGAGCATGCATTTAGGCATTTCACTTGCACAAAAAAAAGATTCAATATTCATCAAAATGAATAAAATCAGTGAAATATAAAATCAGAATACTCTGCAAATATCCAATAATTAAATGTGACCCTGGAACACAAAACCAGTCACATGTATACAACATATGAAAGCTGAATAAATAAGCTGTTCATTAATGTATGGTTTGTTAGGATTGGACAATATTTGGCAGAGATACAACGATTCTGAAATTCTGGAATCTGAGGGTGCAAAAAAATCGAAACATTGAGCAAATCGCCCACAAAATTGTCCATTTATGTTTGTGATTGTGCTGCATTCACTCACAAAAATAAATGTTTTATATATCTACGTTAGGAAATGTACAAAATATCCTCATGGAACATCTTTACTTAATATCCTAATGATTTTTGGCATTAAAGAAAAAAAATGTGGCCCACACAATGTATTGTTGGCTATTGCCACAAATATACCGGTGCTACTTGTGACTGGTTTTGTGGTCCATGCAGGGTCACAAATATTTTAAATAAAACATACATTTTTATGAATTTAATCTCACTTTCTTGATCAATATACTTGCTTCTGACCTTCGATGATTTAGTTAAACCATAAGCAAAAATTTCTATTTTTTTATTTTATTGGTAAATTAAGTGTTAAAACTTTTTTCTCCTGCATCCTATTCTTCCATTATCCAGAATGGCAGCACACCTGAAAGGTTTGCCAGAGCTGCGCCCTCTACTGTATATGCGTGAATTTGCATTTCCTTCAGCCTGAGGCTTATTATTTCACTTTTGGTGTGAAAGGGTCTTTACATTTGCCCAAAAATAAAAAAAAATTGTTATAAAAAAAAAAACAAGCCCAGCGCAGGTGAAAAAAAGCACAAAATGAACGTAACACATTACTTTTCTAAAAGTAACTAAGTAACACAATTTAGTTACTTTTTGAGGGAGTAACGCAATATTGTAATGCATTACTTTTCAAAGTAACTTTCCCCAACACGGTAATAGTATGTCATTGATACTAAAATAACACTGATATGTGTGTTTAATACTCACAGCATACACTCGATCTGCATAAGCGATCACACCAACACCACTGCGGCGGCTACTCATGGGAGTGATGAGAGTCCACTGGTTTGTTTCAGGGTTGAAGCTCTCAGCAGAGAAGAGACATTCGATCCCAGTAAAACCACCACAGATATAAATCTGACAAACACAAAAATAACATGCTGATGTTTATGCATAATCATCACAGATTGTTCAGAAAACCAGTGTTTAAAACACCCAGTACATTTTATGATATTCCTTTCCATATTTACACTATTCCTTATGCCATATCTCCATTTCACCTTTCCTTCGTGCTTTACAGGCATTAAAGGGTTAGTACACCCAAAAATGAAAATTCTGTCAGTATTTACTCACCCTCATGTTGTTCTAACCCCGTAAGAATTTCGTTCATCTTCGGAACACAAGTTAAGATATTTTTTATTAAATCTGAGAGCTGTCTCACTCCTCCATAGGCTCCTATGTAATTGAAATTTGCCGGCCCAGAAAGTCAGTAAAGACAATGTTTAAAATAGTCCAAGTGACTATAGTGGCTCAATCATAAGTTTATCGTGCGACAAAAATACTTTTGTTGCACAAAAAAAAAAAAAAAAAAACTTTATTCAACTATTCATTTTCTCTTGTGTGGGCCTCTGAGTGAGTTCACATAGTGTAACACCGCAGTGCTTCTGGGTTGTACGTCAGGACGTGGGCTCACTATTGGCCAATTCTGGTCATATTTGTGATGCGTGGGATGCCGGCCAGATTTAATCAAAAATAATGTTTAATTTGTGCTCCGAAGATAAACGAAAGTCTTAAGAGGTTGGAACAACATGAGGGTGAGTAATTACTGACAGAATTTTCATTTTTGGGTGAACTATCCCTTTAAGAGTCTCCAGCAGAAGAGTGTGGAATCATGGGTAAGTGCTCTTACCCTGCCCTGCAGTGAGGTGGCGCTAGCGTCACTCCTCCGTTCATTCATGGGTGCCATCATTGTCCACTGATTGGTGTTTGGGTCGTAGCACTCTACTGTTTTAAGCCGTTGGTGTCCATCAAAACCACCAATGGCATAAATGAGCCCGTCCAGAACAGCAACACTAATATAGCATCTGCGTTCATACATGGGGGCCACCTACAACACAGCAAATACATGCGAACACACATCAATACACCATCTCATTAGTTCTGTACTATCAGTTGCAAATACAGTAAGTACAATGGTATTATTACTATTATTATTTGTCTAAATGGTATTTTTTGACACAATCATGATGGTAACTCGTGTATCATATTATATTATATAATATTATATTATATTTTAAAGGAAGTTAAATTAAAGTTAAATGTTGACCTACAACATTACTCACCTCATGCCAAGTCTGAGCGATAAGATTGAATTTCCTCACGCTGTTGAAATAATCCACACGATCATAACCACCAATACAGTAGACAAACTCATCCAGGACTGCTGTACCATGGTAGGCTCTGGGACGCTCATCCTCTTCAGTCACACTGACCCAGCGGTCTGCCTTCACATCAAATGCCTCAATTTCATTGGTGGGACTACCACCACTCCATCCTCCGATGGCCAATAGGATCGATGAGGGCAGACGTGGACGTGTCAGTTGATGCATGAGTTCTGAGTTGGTGGGTTCATCCATGTTGAGTTCAAACAAAGTCTTCATTGCATTGATGATAACAGGCATGCAGGCTTCATTCTCCATCACTAGTGCATTGCACTTTACATTATTGATGAAGTAGGCTGATGACATCAACCCCAATCGAACCTGAAGCACCCGGGAGAGTTTAGACTTTCAGAGACAGTTACTAAGCAGTTATATGGTGTTCAACAACGAAAAAGGATTTCCGAAATGACTTTAAAATGATATTATGACATTGACATTAAGTCCTTTTATGAAAAACGTATCAAAATTAAGTGAGTCACTGCTTAAAACAAGAAGAAAAAATCTGTCAGAAGGGGAAGAAAAATAAACTCGTGTGCCCTTTGAATTAAGTTTATTTTTCTTACCGCATGCCAGGATTATTGTAGTTAAACTAAAACTAAAACCCTAAAATAAAATTAAAAACCTCTTCTCATTTTCATTTAGTCTGACGTAACTAAAATAAACTAAAATAACTAAAAATTAAACAGAAAAAATATTAGTAAATTATAGACAAATTAAAAATATATATAAATGGCAAAACTACAAAACAAAATTTCTAACATTTAACTAACATTAAAATAATAGCAGAAAATGTATCTTGATTTAAGAGTTTTAAAATATTTGTGATGAAAAACAAGACAAAAAATCTCTTTTTACCTTTGGCAGAAGCACGGCAATGTGTTGCCTCCTGTTTTCTGGTGCATGATTAATCCAGTGGAGGACGGCTTCAAAAACCACCTCCTCCTGTTTGACATTCAGCTCATCCTCATCAATGATCTCCTCAAGCTGTTCCAGGGAGAGCTCCAGGAACTCCTCAGATACGTGCAGAACCTCCTCAAAGCGCTGCAGGATGTAGTGCTTTGCTTTACAGAAGAGCTTTGAGCAGGAGTAAAAGTCCTCTGTAAACTTGTAGATGCCAATGCAGTTCTCTGGGCATAAATGTGACTCCAGGAACTGACAGCAGGCATCTACAAGACCTGAGACTAAGATCATTTCAGCCGCCACCAAGAGCTCCACCACATTCTCTTGAGTAATAAGCACATATCTTGTGTACGCATACTGGATAATAAGAGGCATGATGTCTTGGGATATTCCTGGAATTTCACAGAAATGTTGTGCTGGGCTGCTCCAGTCGTTGGAGAAAAGAGCCCTATTAACAAATTTGACCAAGAAATAGGCATTAATAATGAACTTTTCGTTATTTATATTTTAATTTCAGCCACATTTTCTCATGTAAAGAATCTAATTAGTTTCCCCATTCATTGCTACTTCAATTCGGGTTTTCCTAGATATCATGATGTAATACACTCATTCATTTTCATGCATTTATATATTTGGATAGCTTAGGCAGTTTCAACAGTATAATGTTGGCAGTGGAAATTATGAATACATATTTATTGGCAATTTGCGCGCAATTGCAGTTCAAATGCTTCTTCTCACCTAAAGTAGGTGCTGCAGCCACACATGATGATCTTGTGCACTTGAAATTCTCTGTCATTTGACTTGATGATCATGTCAGTGTGTTCGCCCAGTAAACGTGCTTCATCAAACACGTCAAAGGCTGTGGCTCTTATGTTCTCCATGTTCTCTCAGGACAGTAAATGTATTCTGTCTTCTCACATCAAACTCTGATTAAAGTCACCTCAGGATTTTCTCTTTGTGGGGACTTTTGCTCAGTAGAGTTCTATAGAATGTCTTTGTGACATCATAGTTGTAGAGCTTGAATATATTTCTTCAGTTTGTGTCTCGGCCACACACTTATTATAGAGTTTTGTTTTATCAATTTCTTTAGCATAAAACATCTTCACAGTCACAAAGTTCATCTAATTTTTTTAACTCTTTTTTAACTTTATAAAATAAATAAAGCATGGGATAATTCATTTTGTTAATTTAATTGAATTTGTTAATAATTTAGTTTTGAATATGCAATCATACTGGTTTAACTTCTTTTGCTTATTTTATATTTTTATGGTTTTATTTTTTTGGTTCTTGGTTTAAATTTTTGACAAGTTCTTTGTGTGTGTATTTTTGATTTACTTGTGAAGCACTTTGGTCAACATTCGTGTTGTTAAAAGGTGCTATATAAATAAACTTTGACCTTGACCTACTGTAACGGAGTCACCAAATCCGCTCTGCCCATTCGTTCATTCTACCCAGAATTCTGATTCCCTGCACATCATCATCAGCGCACATTATATACACTCTCTTCTCCTTCACTCCATTGTCTGGTCTCGTCCCTATGAATGCATACAGACTCTACCCTGATACCTACCTGTACTTACCCGCTTCAAGGATGCCTTACCCGAACTCCGTCTTCTGTCATCCGTCTTCAGTCATCCATCTTCATCCACTGTTCTCTCTCCGTTCATATACAAGACCCGTATTATCATCCAGCTAAGTCCTACATCCATTCTGTTACTCTGCCACAAGCTCACTTGTCTGCATAACTGTTCGGATCGGTGCCACTGCTAAATAAAATTGTTTACGTATCACTTACTTGTCTGCTTCCCTCTGTATCGTGACGCATCCACATTGATTGCACAAAATACTAGTGAGTTTTTGACAGTAGAACAGATTTTTCTTGCATGGTGTGACCCCAAACAAGTTTAACAGAGGCCTGTACGAAGAGGATTGTTCTTCACAGATGTCATATTCCCATTCTATTTCAAGATTACGCGGCATTACGCCACATCATGAGTGCAATGTCTTGCTTTTATTGGTTAAATCTGTAAATTTGATATGTAATTATATATTATAAAATTACAAATAATTGACCATGCTGGAGGTTTTTTTTTCAATATTTACAAGCTCTTTGGCCGTGACCCAATTATTATTGGGGGTTTTTAGGAATTTGACCTAATGTATTATCACGATTTTGAAAAAAGTAGCGAAAAAAGTGTTGCAATACTATAACAAGTTTTAGTAGCCTATATAACTTTTTCTTATAACAAAAAGAACACTGAATTACATTTAAAAACAGTAAAGCAATACACACAAAACATTTATTAAGAAATCAAAAGTTTCAAACTGATTCAAGTGCAAAAGAATAATACAGAACAATATTAACACTGTCATGATTCTGCCATCATGTTCTTGATTTTCTTAGTCTTGTGGCAGGATCATGGCAGAACCATGTTTTGTATACAAGCGCATGGCCTGTTGTTTGGGCCATGTGCTTGTGTTGTCTCGTTACTATACCCCGCCCCCTTGTTATCCTCGTCTTGTCATTATTACCTAGTCTGTGTCACCTGTTCTCGTCTTGTCATTACCTAGTCTGTCACCTGTCATGTCATGATTAGTCCTCTAATTTAATCCCCTTGTGTTTGCTGTCTTGTGTCGGTTCATTGCCAAATGTTACTTGTGAGTATCCTGTGAAAGTCTAGTCATTGTTAGTATCTCTCGTAGTGTTGTTTATTTTCTAGTATTTTGTCAGTTTCGTTGTCTAGTTAGTCTCCATATAGTCCTGTCTTGTTTTGCCCCCTCGTGGGTTTTGTTTTCCTGTTTTTGTACCAATAAATCCTGTGTTATTTGCATCTGCTGTCTGTGCCTGGGTTCTCATCCGCCACTCACATGACAGAATGAACCGACCAAAACAGAACCCAGCAGACTGTATGTCTTCTCCTAGTATTCGTCAGTTGACTGACCAGGAATTATGGTGGCAGTCGGCTATCACCGACAGCAAGTTGGGCAAGCTTCCTTTCCCTCTCCAGGGAGAGAGGTCCCTGAGGAGATATGCCCAGGCCGTGGAAGCAAGGAGGCTTTTCTTACCTGAGGTCCTCGTCAACCGTTATCTCATCGCGGGTCTCAATGTCCCCCCTCCTCTGGCCGAACGGGAGAGGCTGGGCCACCGCCCGTTCCGTGACATGGTGGACTGTTTATCTCGAAAGGAGCCGCAGGGTCCCACCATGTCGTCACCTCCTTCTTCCACGCTACCGGTTATCCGGGAGGGTCGAATGATAGGCGTTGCGACGCTTGAGGACCAGGCTGGTTCTCCCACGACTCCAGAGGCATCTTCCACACCCGTTGACCTCCGTGGTAAACGAGGGAGACGGGCTTCTTGGGATTCCCCCTCGGAGTCATCATCGTCTGAGCTCACCCTTCCACAAGTTGTCGTCCCTGTTTTGTCTTCCGCTGAGTCCGTCCAGCCGCTCACGAGTCCTGCTCTGACCGTTGCTTCCCGATCTAGGAGGAAGAGGGGAGCCTTCCATCCTCCAGCTAGCGCCGTCCCAGAGCCCGCTCCAGCTAGCGCCGCCCCAGAGCCCGCTACAGCCGAAGGTACCGTTCCTGAATCGGTCGCTGAGGGCGCGGCTCCAGGTTCTGCAGCAGTAAGGGCTTTTCCCAAGCCTACAGTCATGAATGCTGCAGAGAGGGAAGCGGCCGATTCAGCTGCTGAGGATGTCGTACGCTCTGTTTCAGCAAAGCAAGAGATGCCGATCGTTATTGCTGCAAGAACCATGTCGGAGTACTTGTCTCGTCTAATCAAGATTCTTGAAGTTCCTGTTCGCCCTGTCTTGTCTTCAGTCCCTGTATCTGCCGCAGAGAGCGTTGCACCCGCGCCTGCAGCCGAGAGCGCAGCACCCACGCCAGCCACTGTGAGCGCGTCACCCGATCCTGTCCCTGTGAGCGCTGCATCCAGTCCTGCTCCTTCGCCTACCATGTCCCCCGTCAGGAGTCCCGTTTCCTCATCCTTTGCGTCCTCTATGTCCGAGTCTGTTGCTGCTGCCGCCACCAATGCAGAGTCCCAGTCTGGCTTCCCGGTCGTCCCTGTCTCCACTAATTCCAGGTCTGGCTTCCCGGTCGTCCCTGTCTCCACTAATTCCAGGTCTGTTTCCCCGTCCGTCCCTGTCTCCACCAGCCCCCGGACTGTTTCTTCGTTTGTCCCTGTTTCCACTAGTCCATGGACTGTTTCCCCATTTGTCCCTGATACCTCTAGTTCCCGGACTGTTTTCCCTGTCTCCACTAAGCCCCGGACTGTTTTCCCCCAAGACCTCTCCTCGTGTTTCTCCGTCTAAACCTGCCCAGAGTCCTCGTCCTCAGCCCTCGTCCCGTGGACCCAAGACCCCCTGTCTTCCCATCTTCCCTGGACCTTCCCCCATGCACTCTGTGTTTTCTCCACCTCCTCTGCCATGTATGTTTTTGATGTTTCACCCTAATCCTGTTATTGTCTATTCATGTATGCCGTTGTTGATGTTCGCTATGTTTTGTTGGTTTTCGTCTGGAAGCCGCTCCTTAAGGTGGGGGTTCTGTCATGATTCTTCCATCATGTTCTTGATTTTCTTAGTCTTGTGGCAGGATCATGGCAGAACCATGTTTTGTGTACAAGCGCATGGCCTGTTGTTTGGGCCATGTGCTTGTGTTGTCTCGTTACTATACCCCGCCCCCTTGTTATCCTCGTCTTGTCATTATTACCTAGTCTGTCACCTGTTCTCGTCTTGTCATTACCTAGTCTGTCACCTGTCATGTCATGATTAGTCCTCTTATTTAATCCCCTTGTGTTTGCTGTCTTGTGTCGGTTCATTGCCAAACGTTACTTGTGAGTATCCTGTGAAAGTGTAGTCATTGTTAGTATCTCTCGTAGTGTTTATTTTCTAGTATTTTGTCAGTTTCGTTGTCTAGTCTCCATATAGTCCTGTCTTGCCCCCTCGTGGGTTTTGTGTTCCTGTTTTTGTACCAATAAATCCTGTTATTTGCATCTGCTGTCTGCGCCTGGGTTCTCATCCGCCACTCACATGACACACTTTACAGTATGGTATCATTAGTTAACGTTAGTTAATGCATTAACTATTAAAAATTAGCAATAGCTACATTTGTTACAGTATAATTATTCTTTGTTGACAATTAGTTTAAAAAAATACAACTGATCATTGTTATTTCATGTTAGCTCAGGTCCATTAATACAACTTTTGAATTTAATAATCTGTCATTAAATGTTGAAATTAACATTAAGATTAGAAAGTGGGTAACACTTTATTATAACTGCATTTTATGAATCATTAGTTAAGCATTAGTAAATAGTTTTTTAAAGCATTGTCCCAACATAAATATGCATTAGTAAGCAGTTTAAAGTACAGCTAAAAATGCTTTATTCTTGATTTATAAGCATACAGTATAATGTGCTTAATTGCATTTTCATACTTTATCAATTTATCATTTCTAAATTAAGTATTCCATTATTTACCGACAAGTTATTTAGGAGTTGTCATCTGTTCATAAGATCATTTTAGAAAGTGCAAGTAAATGATTAAACTATAAAGGTACATTTATACATCTTATTACTTAGACATAGTAGTTACTCAGTGTGTTTATAAATGCATTAACACGTATTCCTACTGTAATTCCTGATTAATTCAGGTAGTTATAAAACTTTTAGTAGTTGCCCAGAGTCCAGTAAAGGCTCCAGTCCTTGATTCCGCTCCAGAGCTCCGCCGTGTCCGCTGTTGCCCCAGAGATCCGCTCTGTGACCATTCCAGACAGAGTCCTCTCCAGCCCATGAAATTATAGCTCCTCCCAAGAATTTTGTATTTTTTTGCAAATGGAATGGGCAATACGTCTCCAGGATGCCCACCCTCCAATCCATGCTGGAATCAATTTTGGTTCTTTTTGGTTCGCCTTCTGGGAGGGAGGAATACTGTCACCAGCTCCATTCACCATGCCATGTCTCCTTAGCACTACACTTCCTATCCTCCTCTCTGGCTCACACCTGCTAGATTTCACATATCTAGCTAAATAAAATGGACAGAGGTAATAGCCATTACCCTCGTTATCTCACTCCCTATATCTGCAGTCACCATCCTTACCTCAGGTTCTGGACTCGTTTATGCCAATGGAAAGACTTACCTGACTACTCACCTTGAAAACTTACCTATCTTCAGTCTGTCTTCATATCCTGCCATTACTTTGTATAAAGTAAAGTAAAAGTTGTTTTACTTTACATCTAAATCTTCTCCATCTGTTATTGTGACAGTAAATTCCACACTAGGGCGATAACTACTCTATCGATCAGTAAGATGTTTGAGTTTTTAGCTTAGCTTTAGCTTAGCTGATGTTGGTTGGTTGTTACAGGCCTCTCTAAGCAAATTCTAAATCTCTTGATCTATTGCAACAGCAACTTTCTACTATTAATTTGAATGAAATACTGTTATGAAAGTCTGTGATTTTAACTATGATTGGTTACCTCCTGTTTCAAATCCTGTGACACCATTAAACACAGTTGATTGATAGTCCCACTCAATTAAATCTTAAATGTTGATAAAAATCAACTTTATTAATCCATTGCCTGAATAATACACCTCAGAAATATACCGTTATTTTCAGGGTCCTGCCCTAACAGGCTTGTCTGTTTTGTCACGGTTTAATGTTTCCTTGTTTGTCTTGTGCCTGAGCACATGGCTCTGTCTTTGTCACTATCATAGCTGATGTGAGGAATACCAAACGTCCAAAATTTAGACCTCAAATTCTTTTTACAAGAAACTGAAAACCTTTTGTAGAACAAGCATTTGATCATGATTTGTATCTTTTTGTCAAATAACTGATGTTGAGTCAGCATGGAACTTTTTTCATAGTAGTTTTATGCAATTGGTAAATTAGCAGGCACCAATGAGTAAAATAATGTGCATGTGAAGGCTCCAAATAATCCTTGGTTTACATCAGAGCTAGCTAGGCTTCTGCAGGACAGGAATTCAGCTTAGGCTATAAAGCCAGAAGCACTAAGGTGGAATCGGTCTGGCTTCATTTTAGAAAGTTGAGAAATCTCTGTACTTCCCGGATAAAAAAGGCCAAATCAGATTTCTATCTATTTGAAACATCAGTAATCCTCCGCCGAGCCAGAGTAGGGCGCTGGTTTGGCCATGGGACTGGCAACAACTGTCGGTGGTGGTGGTGGTGGTGACAGAAATGGCAGTAGATATGGCGGTAAGAATGCGTCGAAGGGAATCCACGATCTCCTGGAACAGGTCTGGGGTGCTCATGTTGCTGTCGTTCCTTTTGGTCTGGTTTTTTGTTATGAAATGCAGACTCCATCACAGAGATATGCAGTGAACAGTGAGCTTTATTAACAGCACTGAGCAGAATGGAGAATACGGGTGAGTATGCAGTTCAGATAGACTTTGAAGAATGAGTAAAGCTTAGTAATGAAGACCTTCCTTGTTTTACAGGTGCATGAGATTGTGGATAGCTGGATGGACGGACACCTCGTTGTGTTTGGTGAGTATGGCGGCAATGGTCCTTTGCAGGATGATAACAGGAGAACACAGAAGACACAAGGGAGAGGAAGACGCTGGAGTACTAACACTGGATATAATAACTCTAGATAATCACTGGAGTAAACACTTACACAGACAGGTTATAGAATCTGGCGAATGGATGGTGGATGGTGAGGACCAGCCGGCCACCTCACAAATGTTGTCAATGGACATTCCACTGGACCATGCCCAGGATGTGGCCATACCTCTGGTGGAGTTTGCTTTAACTCCGATGGGGCATGAGGCAAGAAGCACACACAGAGAGCGCTTGTAAGTCATCCTCTTGCTTGATCCATCCTAAATCTAGCAGGAGAGTGGTCTGTCTTTAGCTAAAAGGGCTGTAGTTTGTACAGCTTAAGTGGCTCAAAGGGAGGGCCCTGAGGACCGAAGACAGGTCCCATATAGGAACCGTGAGGGGGTGGGGTTTTTGGGTTTAGGCTCCTAGATCCATTCAGAAAACAAACAACCAGGTTGTTCTTGCCTACGTACTGGCCGGCCACATGAGCATGGAATGCTGCTATGGCTGCCACATAAACTTTGAGCGTGGAAGGGGTGCTACCCTTATCCAGCAGCTCCTGAAGTAACGACAGTACCAGTGAAATGTCACAGGACGTCGGGTCCAGTGTTGTGCCTGAACGCGTTCATTGAACGATAGTTCATGAACTCGTTCATATTTTGGGCGAACATGAACTGAACGTACTGTACTACTGCCTGATGAACGTTACTGTGAACTCGTTCATTCTGCTGTCTGTGAACGGCACGCTCTCTCAGTTTAACTTCGTTCAATAGGGTGTCTGATTTCTATAGAGCCTTCCAGGTGAAAACCCGGCTAAAACACACTGTGAACAGGCCTTAATATGTAGCGGAAAAATACCCAATCTGGCAACACCAGCCACCAGTGTCGCACCGCCGCATGCGTCATCAAAACAAAAAGCAGCATGTAGGCGACAAAGCACCAAGGAGGCGTCGTATGATCATTTAAACAAGTTTTAAATGGAAGATTATTAAAATTGAAAAACATTTGCACCCTAAGGACTACTGTCTTGTTTTTCCCGTTCAAGACAGCTGTGTCAACTCTGGGTACCAGGTTTATTCCGCCAGAGGGGGGCCACCAGAAGGACTGCGCGTCTGTCCTCCCTGATTCGTCTGATGACCTGAGGGAGCAGCGCGACTGGAGGATAAACGTATAGGGGAATGCTGGGCCATTCATGGGTCAGCGCATACTTGTCCCTCGAGAAATATATTGGGCAGTGAGAGTTGTCTTCTGAAGCGAAGAGGTCGACCTCTGCCCTCCTGAAGATACTCCAGATCATATGAACAATCTGGGGGTAAAGTGTCCATTATTCCAAGGACATGTTGCCCCAGAACAGCATGTCTACCCCTTGGTTCAATCTGCTAAGCCATTGTATCGCCAGGGCTCGTTCTGGCATAAGCGTGCCCCGCATTTGGGCTGAATCAAAAAATGGTTCTAGAAATGAGATTCGCTGGCTGGAAGACAATACTTGGCTGTATTGATCCTGACTCCCCAGCATTCCAAATGGCTGAGGAGGATGAATCTGTGAATGTCTAGCTCCACGTCGAGGTGATTCAGGACGCACACTCCCTTCTGTCTCATAGGGGAGAGGGCTGCAGCCATGCACTTTGTGAAAGTGTGTGGAGCTAGGGACAGTCCGAATGGAAGGACTGTATACTGACAAGCCACCCCCTCGAACGTGAATCTCAAGAATGGTCTGTGAAGTCTGTGGGTCTTTCAGATCCACTGAGAAAACCCAATCCCCTGGGCATACTTGCAAGATTATTTGTTTCAATGAGGTCGAGGATTGGCCTGAGGTCGCCATCCTTCTTTGGAAAGAGGAAGTAGCGGCTGTGTCTAAGAGGTGTCCGAAAAATAATATAGAATTTATAGACAATTGGAAAGGTTTTTGGGGCAGACCTGACCTGTTGAAAAGAGATGGTATTCATCCGTCCTGGGATGGTGCTGCTCTTCTCTCTAGTAATATGGCACATAGTCTTAGAGCTCAAACATGACAATCTGGGGCTCAGTTCAGGAAACAGACAGACTGGCTAAACCGTCCGTCTGCCAGCTGTCTCACATAACCAAGGTCAGATAAATCCCATCACATAGAGCCTCTTTCACCTAGATATCATCATATAGAGACTGTGTCTGTTCTCCGAATTAGGAAATACAAAAAACTTCCAAACCCATCTAAGGTTAAAAATGTAATTGATGTTCAACAAATAAAAAAACAGATTTAATACAAATGAACATATGATAAAGCTTGAGTTGCTGAATATTCGATCCCTTACTTCAAAATCACTTTTTGTTAATGATATGATTACATATTATAATCTAGATGTGCTGTGTTTAACAGAAACCTGGCTAAAACCAAACGATTACATTACCCTAAATGAGTCCACCCCACAAGGTTACTGTTATAAACATGAACCTCATCTGAAAGGAAAATGGGGAGGTGTCGCTGTAATTTATTGTAATATTTTCAAAATTACTAAGAAGTCTAGTTTCAAATATAATTATTTTGAAGTGTTGGCGCTTAATGTAACAATATATAGTGTAAATGATAAATCACTTTTGAGATTTGTGCTGGCTACTGTATACAGGCCACCAGGGCACCATACAGACTTTATCAAAGAATTTGCTGACTTTTTATCAGAGTTAGTACTGGCTGCAGATAAAGTCCCAATTGTTGGTGATTTTAATATACATGTAGATAATGAAAAAGATGCATTTTGGCATTTACATTTAAAGACATTCTTAACTCTATTGGAGTTAGACAACAGGTGTCATGACCTACTCATTGTCATAATCATACTCTAGATCTTATATTATCACATGGAATCATTGTTGATGCTGTTGAAATTCTACAGCAGAGCGATGACATCTCAGATCATTATCTAGTCTCATGTAAACTTCATTTAGCCAAGACTGCAAAGCCGACTCTGTGTTACAAATATGTTAGACCTATCGCTTCTGCCACTAAAGATTGCTTTATTAATAATCTTCCTTATCAGTTTCATCATCTTAGCATCCCAGACAGCTTAGACGAACTCGATATTGCAACAGAAACTTTTAACTCTCTCTTTTCCAGCACTTTAGACACAGTTGCTCGGTTGCGCTTCATTTTGGGGGAACTATCCCTTTAACCTCATCATCATAAAAAAAATCTTTGCATTCACTTTCCTTGAATCCCTCCCTAATTCTAGCTTATGCTACTCTAATCAATGTCTGAAACTTTAGATTTTTGAGCACTTATTACATTTGTTTGCCTCTTCACAATGAATCGCTTGCTGTATTCCTCATTTGTAAGTCGCTTTGGATAAAAGCGTCTGTAAATGAATAAATGTGTTTGCAAAATGAATAAATGTAAATGTAAATTTAAATTATTTCTATCAAACCCGTACCTTGGATGCCCAAATGCTCTGTACGGCTGATTTCTTTTCATCCATCATGACGCTCACCGAAATTCTTTGCCGCCCCGTACGATGGGCCAATTTGAGTTCTGGAGGCTGGAGTCAAAACTTTCCTAGTCGACATCAGGGGCCGTCCAGAATGAATGACTGTCGATCGACTTAAAGCAACACTAAGGAAGATTTTTTTCCCTAAAATAATGTCTCTAAAATCGTTTCAGTGGTTCATCAAGTCGTAACTGGGTGAAAGGCACTTATGCCTCTGCTTTGTGGTCCTATATCTGCTATAACCACGCTATGTAAGATTGCCAGATCGGGTCGCGTTTCTGTAGTTCTAATGAGACATAAGAAAACTACAAATTTGACTTGCTTTACGTCAGGCGTTACAATAGTCATTATTTTTTTGGTTTTCTTCGTTTCTGATGTCGCAATGCATCATACTTTCATGAAATCATGCAACATACTCTACCTTGTGTGTGGACATCGTTCATTCCAAAGCCAGTGCTGGATAAACAACGCGCGTGCGTGCGACAGTAGGCTGCGGTAGGCGAAATAATTTAAGACATCGGTAATGGACAATTCCGCTTCCAACCTGTAGGGAGACCGCAGAGGAAAAGTTCCTTGGTGTTGCTTTAAACCAGCTCATGGAGAGTTAGGTCATCTGATGGTTCCGTGTATTTTTGTTAGCTCAAAAAGCTACATCATTGCCATTGCTTTGTTTCAAACAGTAATGTTTTTTTTCTCTCGTTTATAAAAGCTACTTAAATGTCTCAATTGAACAAAGGTCTAATCGTGGCTTAATCTAAGCCCTGTCTGTGAAACCAGGACATTTTCATACGTTTCTCTGCCATATTTAAAATACAGGAAGTGACTTCAGTCTGAGTCAAAACAATGCAGTTATATCTAGATGGCACTACACAGGCTTTTAAAGCCACGTATGGGAAACTTCTACTCATGTTTCATATACATTTAGGCAGATATTAAATATATTTGCAAAATATTTGAAAAGCGCAGGCGAAAACCACAACCAAACGTTAACGAGAACCAACAATAAGGGAAGAAAAGGTGAGTGTTCTTATAGTGCTGTTGATGGTGATCACTGACAGATGCGGGTGGTTGTGAATGGCGTGCAGGTGGGAGCCAAGGAGATGTAGTGCTGTGCAGAGGAGGTGACAAGGCTGGTAACCGTGAGAATAATGACACTACAAAAATTATTGTATAGGCTCAACTCTTTAACATAACACAAAATATATATTTCCATGTGTAGATTATGCCTATAGTAATAAAAACATCACATAATCAACGTTTCTCACGGAGTTTAACAAAGACTATTTACGAGTTAAATCAATCATACACAATGTCTAATCATATAAAAGAAGCCAGTAAATTACAGTAATTAATACAAAGTTTAATAAAGCAATAAACAGTTTACTCAGTAAAAGAATTCTCAATATTATATGTTGGTTTGTTGAGCTGTAGAGATCCCTTGCAAGGTTTCATTTTTTAAATGAACAACACTACACATGAGAGAAAGTTACTGCCTCTTTGAATGCATTTATTCAGGAAACATGACACTCCATTTGTAGTCAGACTGTCAGATCTGCTAGAAGGAGATCATTCACTGTCAGACTCGTCTTGTGTCTGTACGGTGTCTCGTAGGGCAGCATAGTGTGCCATGTTAGGCAATCCTGATGCTACACAACAGCTCAGAGCACTGCG
Organism: Meda fulgida; assembly: GCA_030578275.1. Classification (NCBI taxonomy): domain Eukaryota; kingdom Metazoa; phylum Chordata; class Actinopteri; order Cypriniformes; family Leuciscidae; genus Meda; species Meda fulgida. The sequence goes on along the minus strand of CM060632.1, from coordinate 16,907,332 downwards.
GGAAATGGCCATTTCATTTGCATCAAACCTGTATAGAAAACAGATGCAAGGAATGCAATGAAATATAGCTTGTATTAGACATAGACTTGTTATATCTAATGCAGTGTAAAATGATCTGTAAGATTTAGTGTTGGAAGTTACCATTCATCTGTCTTCTCATCATAGCACTCCACATCAGAGGTGGTGCTGAATCCATTAAAGCCTCCGACAGCAAACAACTGACCATTAACTACCTGGATTTTGAGGAAGATTAATAAATCTCATTATAGATGCAACACTTCATTTAAACATAGTTAGAATGTTTTGGCACACATTGATCTTTGAAACCTTCCACAATTTTAGGGTGCAACTTTCCAATTATTCTCAATTCCCCCATATTCATTATTATCAAACCATGTTTGTAATGTTATTTCATAGTTTCACCAGATACAGATATTAACTGTCCACATCACACCTCAATGCCAAAGTTGCTGCGTGGATTGTACATTGATGCAACATCTCTCCAGATGTTAGTCAGCGGATTGTAGGCCTCCGCACTCCGCAAACGACTGGCACCATCAAAACCACCAACCTTTATATAAATACACTTTTTATTCATGTATTCCGTGCATTTGTATATGCACATCCATCCTTTAAACTGTGATTGTTCAATATTTCTGTATTTGTGTCATGGTTATCATATCATGAGTGTTTAATACTCACCGCATACACTCGATCTGCATAAGCGATCACACCAACACCACTGCGGCGGCTAGTCATGGGAGTGATGAGAGTCCACTGGTTTGTTTCAGGGTTGAAGCTCTCAGCAGAGAAGAGACCTTCGATCCCAGTAAAACCACCACAGATATAAATCTGACAAACACAAAAATAACATGCTGATGTTTATGCATAATCATCACAGATTGTTCAGAAAACCAGTGTTTAAGACACAGTAAATTTTATGATATTACTTTTCATATTTAAACTATTCCCAAGCCATATCTCCATTTCACATTTCTTTCATGCTTTACAGGCTTTAAGAGTCTCCAGCAGAAGAGTGTGGAATCATGGGTAAGTGCTCTTACCCTGCCCTGCAGTGAGGTGGCGCTAGCGTCACTCCTCCGTTCATTCATGGGTGCCATCATTGTCCACTGATTGGTGTTTGGATCGTAGCACTCTACTGTTTTAAGCCGTTGGTGTCCATCAAAACCACCAATGGCATAAATGAGCCCGTCCAGAACAGCAACACTAATATAGCATCTGCGTTCATACATGGGGGCCACCTACAACACACCAAATACATGCGAACACACATCAATACACCATCTCTTTGGTTCTGTCCTATCAGTTGCAAATAAGTACAATGGTATTACTATTATTATTTTTCTTAATGGTATTTTTTTGACACAGTCATGATGGTAACTCTGGTGTATTATATTATATTATATAATATTATATTATATTATACAAAGCTACTACAGTTTTTGGAACACAAACAAAAATGTCTCATGGCTTTACCATGTAATAGGGTATAGGGCGGTATTCTTTGAAGTAATGTGGAGCACCATCATTCAGTATATGGTCCATATCAAAGTATAATCTGGTACCATCACTGCACTACAATACTGTTTTGTAAAGGAAGTTAAAGTTAAATATTGACCTACAACATTACTCACCTCATGCCAAGTCTGAGCGATAAGATTGAATTTCCTCACGCTGTTGAAATAATCCACACGATCATAACCACCAATACAGTAGATAAACTCATCCAGGACTGCTGTACCATGGTAGGCTCTGGGCCACTCATCTTCTTGAGTCACACTGACCCAGCGGTCTGCCTTCACATCATATGCCTCAATAGCATTGGTGGGACTACCACCACTCCATCCTCCGATGGCCAATAGGATCGATGAGGGCAGACGTGGACGTGTCAGTTGATGCATGAGTTCTGAGTTGGTGGGTTCATCCATGTTGAGTTCAAACAAAGTCTTCATTGCATTCATGATAACAGGCATGCAGGCTTCATTCTCCATCACTAGTGCATTGCACTTTACATTATTGATGAAGTAGGCTGATGACATCAACCCCAATCGAACCTGAAGCACACGGGAGAGTTTAGACTTTCAGAGACAGTTACTAAGCAGTTATATGGTGTTCAAAAATGGAAAATGATTTCCAAAATTACTCAAGATACTGTCTTGTTTTTCTGAAAAATTTATCAAAATGAAGTGAGTTACTGCTTAAAACAATAAAATAAATCTGTCAGAAGGGGGAGACAAAATAAACTTGTATGGCATTTGAATTAAGATTTTTTCCTTACCCCATGCCAGGATTATGGTAGTTAAACTAAAACTCTAAATTAAAATGAAAATAAACTTCAAATTAAAGAAATTATTTTAAAATATTTTTTTTATATATTTAAAAACTTAAACTAGTTGTCAAGGCACCTTTTCTCATTTTCATTTAGTCTGATGTATACTAAAATAACTAAAACTGAAATAAAGTTAGTAAATTATAGACACATTTAAACAAAAAAGAAATGTAAATGACAAAACCACGAAACAAAATGACAAAAAATTAAATAATAGCAGAAAATGTATCTTGATTTAAGAGTTTTAAGATATTTGTGATGAAAAACAAGACAAAAAATCTCTTTTTACCTTTGGCAGAAGCACGGCAATGTGTTGCCTCCTGTTTTCTGGTGCATGATTAATCCAGTGGAGGACGGCTTCAAAAACCACCTCCTCCTGTTTGACATTCAGCTCATCCTCATCAATGATCTCCTCAAGCTGTTCCAGGGAGAGCTCCAGGAACTCCTCAGATACGTGCAGAACCTCCTCAAAGCGCTGCAGGATGTAGTGCTTTGCTTTACAGAAGAGCTTTGAGCAGGAGTAAAAGTCCTCTGTAAACTTGTAGATGCCAATGCAGTTCTCTGGGCATAAATGTGACTCCAGGAACTGACAGCAGGCATCTACAAGACCTGAGACTAAGATCATTTCAGCCGCCACCAAGAGCTCCACCACATTCTCTTGAGTAATAAGCACATATCTTGTGTACGCATACTGGATAATAAGAGGCATGATGTCTTGGGATAATCCTGGAATTTCACAGAAATGTTGTGCTGGGCTTTGCTGTGCAAGAGCCCTGTAAATTTAAAACAAGCATTAATAATTTGTATAAAATAACTTTTCATTGTTTACATTTTAATTTAAGCCAAAAATTCTCATGTAGACAATCAGATTAGTTTCACCATTCATTGTCACTTCAATTCCATTAAAATGAAGAATTACATTTCAAGAAAGGTTTTTACTAGACACCGTAGTTATATTTTTTTGTTCTGGTGTAATACACTCTTTCATTTTCATGCATTTATATATTTGGATAGCTTAGGCATTTTCAACAGTTTGATGTTAGCAGTGGAAATGATATTTATGATTATAATTATTTAGGTAACGTAATTTGTGCACTAATTGAATTGCAGTTCAAATGCTTCTTCTCACCTAAAGTAGGTGCTGCAGCCACACATGATGATCTTGTGCACTTGAAATTCTCTTTCATTTGACTTGATGATCATGTCAGTGTGTTCGCCCAGTAAACGTGCTTCATCAAACACGTCAAAGGCTGTGGCTCTTATGTTCTCCATGTTCTCTCAGGACTGTAAATGTATTCTATCTTCTCACCTCAAACTCTGATTAAAGTCACCTCAGGATTTTGTCTTTGTGGGGACTTTTGCTCAGTAGAGTTCTATAGAATGTCTTTGTGACATCACAGTTGTAGAGCTTGAATATATTTCTTCAGTTTGTGTCTTGGCCACATACTTATTATAGAGTTTTGTTTTATTGTTTCCTTTTGCATAAAACATCTTCACAGTCACAAAGATATTAAAAATGATTTAAAACTCAGTGACAAATAAAATAAAGCATGGGATAATTAGTAATTTGAATATGCAATCATCCATTTTGATTGTACAAAATACTAGTGAGTTTTTGACTACATATTTTTCTTGCATTGTGGGAGACCTAAAAGGCAATTGTGTGTGTGTGTGTGTGTGTGTGTGTGTGTGTGTGTGTGTGTGTGTGTGTGTGTGTGTGTGTGTGTGTGTGTGTGTGTGTGTGTGTGTGTGTGTGTGTGTGTGTGTGAGAGAGAGAGAGAGAGAGAGAGAGAGAGAGAGAGAGAGAGAGAGAGACAGAGAGAGAGCAATAAAGCTACAAATATTGTTTGCTGTAACTAATATTATTGAGGTAACTCACAACAGGACACAAAGAGCAAGAGCGGGGAGAATAATTTAATGCCCCGGGTGGTGTCCTGCTTTCATTTGTTGGTTTCAGGGTTCACATGATTCAAAAACAGGCCAGTGGCTGCTATGGCATGAGGCAATTGAACATACTGAACTCTCACACCTCTCTAATGATCATCTTTAAATCTTTACACATAATTCTTCCCTGGTTTGAGCATTGAAATGTAAATAATATGACATTAAAATTATATTAATAAGCATCCATTCAGACTAGTTAAATAGATAGTGTTCATTAGTGAAGATGTTGTAGCACTCGAGTGATGATAACAGCCTCATTAAAGTATATGCATCATTGATTATATCCCTACTGTCTCCCTAAATGTATTGTCTCAAATATGAGTTACATGCAAAGCTTACTTTTTTGTCAGTGAACCTACCACACTTCTACCATTGATTATCTTTGACATGGTGTTTCAGCCTTTACAGACCCAATAAACACTACTCAAACTCTCAGCCAACTGAAGGATTACATATAATAACTTTAAGTAAAATATCAACATTATTACAGTATATCATTCTTATCAGATCATTAGCAATTTTCTGTAATAATGAGGGCATGGGAATCAGAAATGAACACTGACAATTTTTTACAACATGTATTGTATCTTGGTTAATTTTAAAAAAAAATTTATATACTATTGTTCATTGTTGATTCATTTTCATAATGTATATTAGCTACTGTTAGTCAAGACATTTGTGTAGGAACTTAGAATTAAAGTAAATGTATAAATTAATGAAATACAAATTTTGTACCCTATAATTGTTAAATAGCTCATGTCATGATGCCTAAAATGTATTCTGATATCGAATTTGTACCCCCTACAGTACCTTTGCAGACCCCTAGAGGTCCACAGACTCCTAGTAAACCCTGGAACATAGTTTATCCAGGAAATGTGGATCTGGAAAAAGAGGTTTTATAATACAAAATAAAAAATATAAAGTATAGTGTCCTGACTGACTTACTGAGTGAGTTCCACAGAAGAAAGTCAAACAGGTTTGGAAACACATGTAAATGATGAAAAGATTTTTTGGTACCCCTCTTAGTTTATCCAATAGCTCCAAGATATCAACGTTCTCTTATTTCTCTGTAGTTCAACAAACATCCACCAGAGAACAGCTTGAGTCCATGCTGAGAGAAGGCCCTGTTTTATGTTCCAATAAAAACAATTCAGCAAGCAGTGGGAGCTGATCTCAGGTCAGCATTTTTATTCTACATGTGAATTTTAAATGAAAAAGAGAATTACTTGACGAGGACAAAGCATAATTAATTCATTCATTTTTCTTACTCGCTTGCCAACATAATACATCATTTTTTTACATCTAATTTTTCTCTCCATTTTTTTGTCTCTCAGATACATGCAAGAACTGTGAGTCAGGCTGTATGAAGTGAGTGTAGGCGGTTTTGTAAAGGGAAAGACGCTGCAGAAGCTCACTGTATTGTATGCAGCATGGACACATAATATTCAGTAGAGCAATACAGATTGGTTACTACGCTACCATTTTATGTGTGGACCAAAACTCTCATTTTGATTTCACAGGGTCTTTATGTGTTGCAGACTGCTCATGTGCAGTATCACCACAGTCAACCATGACAGCCGCAACAGCACAAAAAACTACATTATGACATCACCAATACAAATGACCTCTAAAATGCCAGCAATCACTTTGCTTGCCAAAACAGCACTAAATATGTAACACCACAGACTAAAATGCAGAGACTTGAATTATTTGACTGCTGCAAAAAACATTAGAAAGTTTTATTTTCAGAGCTTAATTACAGTCATGAGATGTCATGATGACATTAAAAGCATCTCCAGAACAGATCATCGGAATTCAAGAGCTGAATGGGAACACTAGAGTCAACAGTTTGTGTGTCTCAAGAATAAACAGCAGTTATGCAAGATCCTCATGGGGAAACTGTCCAGATGTGCCTAACTTGAGACATGAGACTTTTTACTGTCTTTTCTGTCCTTTAAATGTACACTTCAGTTCCCTTTCGTGGTCACTCCGAGTTACGTCGAATGACGATGAATGGGGTTTCGCTTAGAAAGCCTATCAACTTCGAGTATTAAAAAACGAGCCAATGGCAAAGAAATGCCATGGGTCTGCGGAATTTGCATGACGTAACTCCGCCCCACCTCGTGGGTATAAAAGGAGGACGCCGGCAACATGCAGTTATGTTTTCGCTTCGGAGCCAAGAGTTTCTCTTCACTCCACAAGCCATCTCTGAATTGTCAGCTTCACAAACGAGTTCCTCTGGTGTTGGTGTGACGGCGATCTCCAGCGAGCGCGTGCTTCCTGCTTATCTGTGCAGTGGTTTGCCAGTGAGTGCGTGTCTCCTCGGGCGCTTCAACACTCAGAGTGTTTCTCTCACAAAAGAGCTTGCATGCGGCACGTCTTTTTAAAGATGCCTCGCCCTTGCACTTCTGGTTGCGGCAGATTAGTGTCTGACTCTGATGGGCACGAGCGCTATCTAGTGTGTTTGGGCATGGATCATGCTAGAGCAGCGCTCGTGGATGAGTCATGTTCTCTCTGTGGGAACATGACCATCGCGTCACTTAGGTCGAGACTCAATGAACTCGCAAGAGTGAGAGTCCCCTCATCCACACCCCGATCTAGTGCTCCCTCGCGGGGTGCTACTTCGGCTGGTGGCCAGGGTGACCTGAGGGTTACGGTCTGGAACAAGGCGCCGACTATTTGTCTGCGACCCCAGCCCCCCTCCTGTGTGACGGTGCCCGCTAGTGAACCTACGATTCCCGCGGGTCGACCTTCGAGTGGCCCGCGAGTTTTGGTTGAAGCTACAGAGGACGATGCTATGTCTGTAGCAGCATCACAAGGTGGGTCCGATTCTTCTGGAAGTGAGGACTCAGCACAGCTGCCACCTTCCGGTGTGCATATGTTTGTGCCTGAGTCTGATCCGGAGATGACGGCCATGCTTTCCCGGGCAGCAGCGAGCATCGGTCTAGAGTGGAAGCCTCCACCCTGTCCTGAGCGCTCGCGGCTGGACGATTGGTTTTTGGGTAAGGCCGCCGAACCACGTCCACGGCAAACCCCGATACCTTTCTTCCCGGACGTGCATGATGAGATCTCGAAGTCCTGGAAGACCCCCCTGTCTTCTCGGGACCGCTCGCTGGTCTCATCCGCCTTTCCTCCCCTCGATGGGGCAGTTGCCCGTGGGTACACTGGGCTTCCCCCGGTTGAACGCTCTGTTGCGATGCAACTGTGTCATCAGAGTGCTTCTTCTCGTGGCGAGCCTAAGCACCCATCCAAGCCCTGTAGATTTTCGTATACTCTGGTGGCGAAGTCTTACAGAGCGGCGGGACAGGCGGCTGCTTCTCTGCATGCGATGGCCACTCTGCAGGTCAACCAGGCCCAGATGCTCAGAGACATGCACGAGGGTAGGACAGACCCAGGGCTCTTTGATGAGCTGCACGCCGCAACCGACCTTGCCCTCCGGGCGATGAAGGTAGCCGCGCGCTCCCTGGGCCTGGTGATGTCCACTCCGGTGGTCCAGGAGCGACACCTCTGGCTGAACCTGGCCGACATGCGGGATACCTAGCGGACTCGTCTGCTCGATGCACCCCTGTCCCAGGCCGGCCTCTTCGGCGGCGCAGTTGAGGATTTCGCCCTATTCTGCCCCGCCGACCCGCTGCTGCCTCGACGTCGGCCGGGCAGACGTCTTAGCCTGTTTCCCGCCGAGGGCGCCCTCCTAAGGCTCCCGTCCCTCCCGCTCGGCCAAAGCAGCAGCCTTCACCCAGGCCCAGCCGCAGAGGAAGCCGTAGGAAGGCGCCACAGCCCTCTCCAGCCCCGCCCCCCGCCAAGCGCCGGGCCAAGCGGCGCTCCTGAGACGGGCTGCTCACGGATGACGATTGTTTCTCAGGAGATGGTAGCAGGACCACTCCTTCCCCCGGTGGAGGGCCGGGGGAGAATCTTTTGTTCTCCACTCCCCGCTGCTCACCCACGGGTGGGACAGATGAGGACTCTGTCCTGACACGGGGGGGCAGCACCCTAATGTGGTTAAAGAAAGAAACAATCCTCTCATCCCTGAGCTCACAGAGTTCTCGGACGACACAGAGCGCCGCCCCCAAGCCGTGCTCTCCTCGTCCCCCTCTGTCCCAGAGTCGGTTGACACAGCGTGCCGTCCACGGACCGCTTCGCCCTTGTCCTGCTCTGTCGCCAGACCCCTGGCAGAGCAGGCCCCCGCGGGACGACCTTCCTGGTCCTTCCCTGGCCCCCTCTGCCAGGGCGCGGTTGTTAACTGTGTCCCCACACCGAGCCGCTATGCCGTCCACGTCTGGGCCAGTTACTCCGCTTCGCTGCCCCTCCGGGGGGACGCCTGTGGTTCGCATGACCCCGCTGGTTCAGTTCCTGGGAGCCTGGCTAGAGCTTCCCTGTCTGTCCCGCTGGGTCGCCCGAACCATCAGGCTCGGCTATGCGATTCAGTTCGCACGGTCTCCTCTCCGCTACAGGGGAGTCCGCTCCACATTGGTCGGTGGCAATGCCCCCATCATGAGAGCAGAGATTGCCACCCTGCTGGTGAAGGGTGCAATCGAGACTGTCCCTCCAGCCGAGATGAGGTCCGGCTTCTACAGCCCTTACTTCATTGTCCCCAAGAAAACCGGTGGGTTACGACCGATCCTGGACTTGCGCGTGCTGAACCACTCCCTTCACAGGATGCCGTTCAAGATGCTCACCGCCAAACGAATTTTCGAATGTGCTCGGCCCCAGGATTGGTTTGCAGCGATCGACCTGAAGGACGCCTACTTTCATGTCTCCATTCTTCCTCGACACAGACCGTTCCTCCGGTTTGCTTTCGAGGGGCAGGCATACCAGTACGCGGTCATCCCTTTCGGGCTAGCCCTGTCTCCTCGCGTCTTCACGAAGGTCGTCGAGGCAGCCCTTGTTCCCCTTCGGGTTCACGGAGTTCGCATCCTGAACTATCTCGACGACTGGCTTATCCTAGCTCACTCTCGAGACCAGGTTTGCGAACACAGGGACCTTGTGCTCCGGCACCTAGCTCGTCTGGGCCTTCGGGTCAACTGGGAGAAGAGCAAACTTTGCCCCGTGCAGAGGATCTCTTTTCTCGGTATGGACATCGACTCGGTCGCCATGTCCGCGCAGCTTACGAGCGAGCGCGCGCAGTCACTGCTGACTTGTCTGAGACAAATTCAGGGCAAGAGTGCGGTTCCACTGAAATATTTTCGGAGGCTCCTGGGGCATATGGCATCTGCAGCCGCGGTGACGGCGCTCGGATTGATTAATATGAGACCGCTTCAGCTTTGGCTTCGCGACCGAGTCCCGAGGTGGGCATGGCAACAAGGCACGCTCCGAGTATCAGTTACTCCGACCTGCCGTCAGACCTTCACCCCGTGGTCGAACCTCAGTTTTCTCAGGGCAGGTGTCCCCCTGGAACGAGTTTCCCGGCATGTTGTTGACTCAACAGATGCCTCCACCACGGGCTGGGGCGCCATGTGCAATGGACATGCTGCCGCGGGCTCCTGGACAGGACCCCAGCGTCTATGGCATGTCAATTGCCTCGAGTTGCTGGCAGTACGCCTTGCCCTGCACTGCTTTCGGGCGCTGCTCAAGGGTCAACACGTACTAGTCCGATCAGACAATACCGCCACTATAGCGTACATCAACCATCAAGGTGGTCTACGCTCCCGCCTTATGTCGCAACTCGCTCGCCACCTCTTATGGAGTCAGAAGCATCTGAGGTCGCTTCGAGCCATTTACATTCCCGGAGCCCTTAACTGTGCAGCCGACGAGCTCTCACGGCTTCAGCCCCTCCCTGGAGAATGGCGACTCCATCCCCAGTCGTTTCAGCTGATTTGGGACCAGTTCGGGGACGCACAGATAGATCTGTTTGCCTCTCACGACTCGACCCATTGCGACCAGTATTATTCCCTGACCGAGGGCACGCTCGGCACGGATGCTCTGGCGCACAGCTGGCCGCGGGGCCGCAAGTATGCGTTTCCCCCAGTGAGCCTTCTTGCGCAGGTCTTGCGCAAGGTCAAGGAGGACGAGGAGCAGGTCCTTCTGGTTGCGCCGCACTGGCCCACCCGGACTTGGTTCTCCGAACTGGTGCTCCTCGCAACAGCACCTCCTTGGCCAATTCCTCTGAGGAAGGACCTCCTTTCTCAGGGACGGGGCACCCTGTGGCACCCTCGTCCCGATCTTTGGAACCTCCATGTGTGGCTCCTGGACGGGACGAGGCAGGTTTGAGTACCCTACCACCAGCGGTGGTGGCTACCATCACTTCCGCTAGAGCGTCGTCCTCGAGACACGCCTATGCGTTGAAGTGGAACCTCTTCGTCAACTGGTGCTCTTCTCGCGAGAAGACCCCCGAAGGTGTTCGGTCAGTCTCGTGCTTTCCTTCCTTCAAGATGGGTTGGAGCGAAGGCTGTCTCCCTCCACCCTCAAAGTTTATGTTGCCGCTATTGCCGCACACCTTGACTTGGTGGAAGGTAAATCTTTAGGGAAGCACGACCTGATCGTCAGGTTCTTGAGGGGAGCGAGGAGATAGAATCCTCCTCGCTCTCCTCTCGTTCCCTCTTGGGACCTCGCAGTGGTTCTAACTGCCCTGCAGAGTGCTCCCTTTGAGCCTCTGCAATCAGTGGAGCTTAAGTTCCTGTCAATGAAGACAGTGCTCCCGGTTGCATTGGCCTCTCTCAAGAGGGTAGGGGACCTGCAACCATTCTCCGTTGACGAAGCGTGCCTGGAATTCGGGCCGGCTTACTCTCACGTGATCCTAAGACCCCGGCTTGGATATGTGCCCAAGGTTCCTACCACTCCCTTCCGGGACCAGGTGGTGAACCTGCAAGCGCTGCCCTTGGAGGAGAAAGACCCAGCCTTGGCACTGCTCTGTCCAGTACGGGCTCTCCACGCCTATGTAGACAGGACGCAGTGTTTCAGGACCTCAGACCAGCTCTTTGTCTGTTATGGTGGGAAGCTGAAGGGAAAGGCTCTCTCCAAGCAGAGGTTGTCTCACTGGATAGTGGACACCATTGCTTTGGCATACCAGCAGCAAGGTCGACCGTGCCCCCTTGGTGTGACTGCCCACTCCACCCGGAGTGTGGCATCCTCTTGGGCTCTAGCGCATGGCGCCTCGCTAACAGACATCTGTAGAGCTGCAGGCTGAGCGACACCTAACACATTCGCCAGATTCTACAATCTCCGAGTGGAGCCTGTGTCCTCTCATGTACTCGCTTCAACTACCTAGTACTGGACCCGCTCAGGTGTCTTCACTTGCTCGCCATTCCACTCCATGGACTGGATACGTGCGATATTTTCCTCAGGTGAGCTTCTCCGCAAGCCCTGAGTACCTCCAGCACCCCTGATGCTAGTGCCAGTGTCTATTGCCTGTGCGTCGGCTAGGTGCCTCCCGTGTGCATGGTCCCTCCCCGGAGCTACCCCCACACGTGTATTTCCACTGTAAGCCTCTCTGAGCATGTGTCTTTTCCTTGGCAAGCCACCTTGCCACCCCTAGGTTTGAAATATTCCACCTGCGGCTGGACACCCCAGTGTTCTCCATATGTTTCCTTCGGGTCATATGTGTATTTCCAAATGCCCCCCCCTCTGGGTTGGTGTTAATTGCATATTTCCTCTAACTTGGGATATGCTTCCCAGTGTACCTTGGTATTCCTGTGTTAAATAGGAGTCCTTCGTCCAAAGTCTCTCAAGGGCTCAGATTTACGCAGGGCACTGGAAGACAGCTGTGAAGGTGGCGTGATTAGACTAATAATCCCATTCGTCGTCATCCGACGTGACTCGGAGTGACCACGAAAGGGAACGTCTCAGTTACGTATGTAACCCTCGTTCCCTGAGTAGGGAATGGAGACGTTACGTCTTCCTGCCACTTCCGCTGTACCGCGGGGATCGAGTTCAGTCTTGGCTCCTCAGCGAAGAAACATAACTGCATGTTGAAGGCGTCCTCCTTTTATACCCCCGAGGTGGGGCGGAGTTACGTCATGCAAATTCCGCAGACCCATGGCATTTCTTTGCCATTAGTTCGTTTTTTAATACTCGAAGTTGATAGGCTTCCTAAGCGAAACCCCATTCGTCGTCATCCGACGTAACGTCTCCGTTCCCTACTCAGGGAACGAGGGTTACATACGTAACCGAGACGTTCTGTGACATCTGGAAAGTCAAAAATATAGAAGCAGTCAACCTCCTCCAGATCTTACGAATGTTAAACACTTAGTTTATGGACCTGCATCCCATCCTGATTTGATGACAAGAGTTCGGGACAGGGGTCATGAGTGTAATGGAGCACAACATAGTTATGCCTAAATTGTATTTTCCATTTTCATAAGGTCAGAGGTGGAACAATATGTACATTAGACTTTCCAACTCCATCATCCTAAATGGGTTGTTACAAACAAAATATAAACACCATTAACTCAAATTCAAGCAAGTTTCTAAAACTGAAAACTATTAGGCTATATGTAACTCCCATAAGTAACTTAAGTATCATAACATAAGTATATTCTACACTGACCCTAAAACAACACAATATATACACATATAAATATACACACCAAGAATGATTCCTTTATCCATAAATTTCTATGGGACATGTATAAGCAGATTCCTCCTAATTTAATAGCTAAATCTTATTTGTGCCGTTAATGCATAGATTAAATAATTGTGAATCACATACCAGGGGTTTTCAACCTTTAGAGATCCAATCACCAAGACACTAATATATTCCAGAGATGAATAAAAATAAATTACATTAAAAATGAATTTTTATGTTTTATATATTTCCTCCATTCACCCCTTGGAGTACAGCGGCCAAATAAAAGCAGGTGTTCATGTATGAGATAATGTGAAGAATAATGAATCATTGTTTGTCATTTGTTTGCTCAGGTATTGAAGTAATTAGTGTAATTATCCACATTCAAATACAAAAAGGGGGCAGGGTGGCCACGGAGCGCTGGCGTGTGCAGGGTTAAATTCACTGAAAGAACAATGAAAAAGAACAGAACCAGTCATGAGAGATGTCAGGTCCGTGAGGCTAAAAAGCAGTTATGCATATCCATAGATATGGTGTGTTTTGTGATATAATGTGTGCACATGTGTGAGGCTGAAAGTGTAAGACATAGAAATATCATGAAAAAGAGAGTACAACTTCACTTTGTTTTCTTATTCTATCCTTATCTTTGAGAGTTCTTGTGCTCAGAGTTCTTGCTGAGAGTTTTGGAGTTTGGAACCAAGTTCAGAACAATGTGTGTTTAGGGATAAAATCCTAGTGCTTTTTTATGAGGTGTTTAAAAACCTGTGTGTAGATCATAGTTGAATGATGTCAACATTAGACATTGTCACAAAGCTTTAGAATTATTTGTACGCACTCTCGAACAGATTCGAACAAGGTCAGTTTATATGTGCAATATATAGGCTTTTTATGGGGAATATGAAATAAATTACATATTCCCCATAAAAAGCCTATTATATTGCACATATAAACTGACCTTGTCTGACCTGTTTGCATCTGTTCGAGAGTGAGTACAAATAATTCTAAAGCTTTTTTTATATTAGGCTATATACATGTTCGTTATTTATAGATGTTTAAGAGAACAGATGTTATAAAGCTGCCAAACATCCCAGCGTCAGCAAGGTTGTATTAATGTGTGTTTGATGATGTCTAACATCTGGCTCGTATCTTCACGTTTGTATAAACTCTCCTCTGTGTGTTTGAAAGATAAGGCTCGAGGAGGTCGTGGTGGTCTTGCTAAGGCGCGAGCATTAGTGGGCGGACAGGACTAGTCACGTGTTTCTTTCACTAAGTTCCCACGCAAAACACTCCTCACACATCCACGCGGGCTCGCGCTTTCCCTGCGCACTCACGGCCCTGATCGCAACACAGTCCCACGGTTCTTGAGAGAAGAAACTGAGACTTGAGGCGAAAATAGACTTGGATGCCGCTGATGTGCTGTTGTTTCCTGGCTGAACTGATTTGTAGAGTTATTATGTTTTCTGCTTCAGCTCTGGGAATAAACTTAAGCTGAGACCGAGAAAAGTGAGTATAGCCATATTCTCCTTATATCTACTACTAATGGACTTGTTTGGATTTGGACAGACGCAAAATGTTTGATAAAGTGCGTCAGCACAGCAGCAACTTGGTCATCTTAAAATACAACATGAGTTTTCGATCTTACATAATTCTTATCTGTATGAATGTTAAATTAGTGTCAGTTAAATTTCATTTTTAGTTATACTATAATGCGGAAACTACACAATGTTAGTGCATCAAAATTTGGTGAACTGCCAACCTAGACAGCATTTCTAAGCATTAAATTCGTGCGCAGTTCTGTGGCAAACTGATTCGGAACGTGCAAATAAACCATTCGTGCGCCTCTAATGCCCCAAAAAATATGTGTGCGCCTACAATGCCAATAAATGCTGTCTAGGTAGGCAGCTCACTAAGTTTTGAGACAGTTTATTGCTTTTACCCGTTCTGGCTGCGGTCGCGATCGCGCGTTAATGATGAGATTCAGGAGCTGCTTTTCTTTGCGAAAAAGTAGGCTAACTTATGTGTTTTCTTTTCCTGACATAGATGGGAGGGTAGAGTTAGTTTAATTTGTTTATGCTTGTAGACACGTCATAGACATTAATGCAGATTCAAACCAATTGTACAATTGTATTGTACGAGATATAAATTAAATAAAATGAAAACAAAAATTCAGATGCAAAAACTTGTTTGGGGGAGCGGGGTGATTTCAGGCTATCAGGGTGGAGGGGGGTGGGGCACTAAAGGTGTGAATTGTTCTCTGTGGGGTGCGTGCAGATATGCATGACTTAGGATGTCAGCTGGAGAGCAGACACACAGGTGTTGTGTGAATGCATGCTTATTTGTGTTTGTGTGTGTGTGTGTGTGTGTGTATGTGTACAATTGTACAATTCATTTGTAATCTAAAGTGCCCTGACCTTTTTGTATTCAAGCAGCAATTGTGAACACTGCTTCAAGTGGATCTGAAAAAAATAGCCTACCCCTCTATTTTTTCTCTCCCTCTCTCTCTGAAGCAGAAGGTTGTGTGTTGTGTTTATGTATGAGCGAGGGTGAGTGTGTTGAGATGATTGCAGGCGATGAAGAGGGCGGATTACGCATCCGGCCCCCATCCAGTCTAAATGTGAAGAAGGTCTACAGCGAGAGCGCAGAAGAACTCCAGTCCCCAGAGGCTCTGAGGAGCAGTGCTATGTCACCTGACCTGAGGCAGGACTTCAACATGATGGAGCAGAGAAAGAGAGTCACACAGATTCTGCATAGTCCAGTAAGACGTCTCTCCCACACACACTCGCACCAAAGTGAGAATTCGCATGCTCTCTCTCTCTCTCTCTCTCTCTCTCTCTCTCTCTCTCTCTCTCTCTCTCTCTCTCTCTCTCTCTCTCCCTCCCTGTGCATTTTAAAAGGAGCCCACGCTTGTGTTTGATTGCATAACAACCAACAAGTGGAGACCCGTTGCCATTAGTAACCATGCACAGATCACCAGAAATGCTGGGAATGAGTGAATTAAATAAAGAACCTGAAGTGATTTCTGTGTATCATGTTTTTGCTGTATACTTTCAGGACAGTTAGTCTAGGCGCGCTTTCTGATGTCTTAGATGAAGCTCATCTCTTGATTATAGCTTTAGTTTAATTTCCAAGTAATTTGGAGTGGTATAATCAACAAAACTACATGATGATAATGCCCTAAATACACAGCAAAATCTTGATGTTAAAGTACGTCCATGATTGTTTTAAAGCCAACATCATGATTTTAAGTTTAAAGGTAGCCGATATAAAGTGTAGGCCTATATCTTTTTGTCCTGTAAGCATGTCTTTTTTTAAATAATGCTAATCACCTTTTTGCTTTACGAGTGAATTTTTAGTAGTACAAATGGTCCTGTGGTCTGAAAATATTATTTGTTATTAAATTAAGTACAGATATTCCATGCAGTCTCTCAATTTATATGGGGCCATAAAAGCTGCATGCATGATAGTCTGATTATAAAACGCATAAAATGCTGTTTAAATAGTATTAAATGAAGTACAGCATGTCATTGTCAACTTCCCAGAACTAGGCTATTTCACAGTAAAGGCACTTATGATTGGACCTTCTGTTTACTGAACTTTCTCTCAAAGCCTGTTTTGTTGTCAGTTATTATTCATTACCATGAAATAATAAGCTATGAACAAATCAGAAATGTCCTATATTTAAGCCACACTTTAAATCAATTTTACTGGATACACATACCATACAAAAGTTTAGGCTGGGTAAGATTTTCATTCTCATGCGAAAATACAGTAAAAAAAAACAGTAATATTGTGAAATATTATAGCAATTTAAAAAAGCTCAATATATCTTAAAATATAATTTATTCCTGTGATTTTAGTCCATTAATCTAGTCTTTAGTGTCACATGATCCTTCAGAAATCATTCTAATAATATGCTGATTTGGTGCTCAAGAAACATTTCTTATTATTATCAAGGTTGATTTTGATTGCTAAAAAATCTTTTTGAGCTCAAACCTTTCATTGGTAGTTTACAATAAAATATTCAGTAAATCTGCAAGCAATGTATGCTAAACCTTTTCTTATACATCTTAGAAATACAAAGTTCTGTCATGAAACAGTAGATGGTGCAGGCTGATAGGTCCTATAATCTGCTTGTAATCACATCATTCTCAATAGGGCACAGCTGATTGGTTCCTGCTGTATCAGTAGCCCTTCAAATACTGGTCACAGTAGTGTCTGTAGCAGTTGCAGTGTGCTTTCAGAAACCCTCCACCTGTATAGACCTGCTATGGGTAATTCATGTATGCTATTTTGTACAGCAGCTGCATGTCTTACTTGCTCACATCACGCATATTGTGTATGTATTAACCGTAGCATGTCCCATACTTGCTCTGCAGCAGCAACAATAACCAACAGCAGCAATAACAGCAGCATCAGCAGCATAGCAGATCTATTCCGCCAAGACCAAACATATCAACATTGTCATATCCATTACTATGCTTAACACTCTAACTTATGTTAACTTTCTTTCACTGTGTCGATATGTATTAAACGGACAGAATATCTATAATTTTAGAAAATGTTCTGCTTGAAAAACAAGTGTTACTTTAACATAATTGCCACTTGGTTTGTTATTTTGTTATCCAATGCAATGACATTCATAAGTGTGGCTTAAATGTTTTTTTTTTTGTTTTTTTTTTTTTACGTTTTAGTTAACGTGTGTGTGTGTGTGTTGCAGGACTTTAAGGAGGAGTTGGAGTGTATGGTAAAGGAGCAGTGCTCTAAAGGCAGTAACTCCAGTGGTTTACTTGGTCACATCGCACACCTCATCATCAGCAACACACTTAGCAACAGTGGAATGTATAGTCCCAGCAGTGAGTGCGCACACATAAATTTACACTTTATACTTTCCCATTGAAGATTATTTGTTGTCATGGTAAACAGATGGCAGGCATATAATTCTGAAAGCACAGATATCGCCAGATATTTATTTTTTATTGTGTCGCTGTGTTTGTGTGTTTCCAGGTGCAGGGTCAATCAGTCCGGTGAATGATCTGTGCGGTATGGAGTGGTTTAATTGTTCGAAAGCTGAGAGGCAGGGCCGCTGTAAACTCGCCTGCTTGTATCGTCTTCTGGACCTGTACGGACACACCCACTTCCCAAATACATATATAACTGTGAGTACTCACATTCATTACACACTTTTTTCCACCTCAGCACACAAATTGTTTTTCAAATCTGATCTTGGACTGACTGTGCTCCCTGTCATTTTGCATGCAATAAAATTGGATGCTTTTGTTCGGACAACATTGGTTGTCATAGTGATGGCTTAAGTGTCAGAACAATGCAGAGAGAGAAGAGAATAGCTGCCATTGTGGAAAAAATAGACGAAAAACTGTTCATTCTGCATCTATTCTATCATGACATGTCACCGTGATGCTATAGTCATTGAACAACCAAAAAACTGTTAATTCTGCCTCTATTCTATCATGACATGTCACCATGATGCTATAGTCATTGAACAACCAAAACATCAGATGGATTATTGTGCTTTACACAATCATGCTTATGTGCCGTCTCAATCACTAGTCATTTCATAGTGAACGCCACATGTGAGTGCAAGTGAGTGCAAATGAGTGAATTGAGACAGCTGTAGTCACTAGTACGCTTTGTGTTGGATGTCAAACTCATTTGCGCCCTGAATGATATAAAATTTAAATGTTTTAATTTTCATTCTGATTCACAAAGCATTTTTTTGCTGTTTATCAGTGTTGGGGTAGCTACTCTATGACTTGACAAGCTACAAGCTACTCATCAGTTTGATCCTTTGTCACTATCAAAAAGTAGCTAGCTACATTTTATATTACAAATAACTTAATAATTCTTAATGAAGTATCTTTTAAAAGATTTGGGGTTTAAAACAACGTAATGCAATACAATTATTATTTCAAAGAGTATTATTTTATTTTGTACACTATACAAAGACACGCACAATACACAAATATATATCTCAGACTGGCTGTCAAAGTGCAAAATTGCTACAAATGTAACATCAATGCAAGAACAAAATGTATGCAACATAAATTGGATACACAGGTGTTTTATTAAGCCACCTATTAAGATTAAGTCATCATAAAATAAGAAATAGACATTTGATAGAGTGCAGTATAGAGTGCAGTAAAGCTCTACAATTAATCAACTTAAAAAGCCTATTGTTCAGCTGTATGTGCTTGAGGTTTTCAACGTAGACAACGTTTTAATTTTTTGTTTGCATCATTTACATACTATAGTGTAACCTTTATTAGTCTATTCATGTGAAATATTAACCCACTATTGTATGTTATTTACATAATCATCAGACGATCTCTTCTCAGTGAACTGTAAAGCCACAAGATGCCTGATGAAACAATAGATGGTGGTAATGCACAATTTTAGTTTGGGATCTAATAAGAATTAGAACTGAGCTACTGTCAAGCTAATGAAAAATGTACTTAACTTAGTAGTATCGCTACTTGTATTTTGCTACTCCCCAACACTGCTGTTTAGATGTCTGAACATTGCCCGGTCCTCATTTTAGCTTATTCTGGCCAAATGCCGCCCACTTAAAAATGAAGAGGCCACCTGTGCTGTTTTTTACATGCTGTTTAACTGTGGAGCTTGCTGTTTAAGATAACTAGCTTACTTGCTACTAATCCCTCAATCCATTTGCACAAAAGCAGCCAATCAAATTGGAATTGGTGATTTCCAATGCATCTGAAGTTCGGTAACGCTTCCTTTTACAGTACAGTACTTACAGTGTACTTACAGTGTACTTACCTAGAAAGTACTGGCTAATATAAGGTAAGTACATGGGTTAGGGGTAGGTTCAGGGTTAGTACCTAGTTAACACCCTGTAATTGTAATTACTAAAATAAGTACCGAGTATGTACATAGGTAACTGGACTGTAAAAGGAAGCGTTACCTGAAGGTTCTTGTCTTTTTCTGTGTCTAATCTTAAGGCTTTGGACTATTTGAGCATTTTTTCGTTTGAAACCAGAATATACTATAATGTTCTCTCTCTCTTTCTCTCTCTCTCTCTCTCTCTCTCTCTCTCTCTCTCTCTCTCTCTCTCTCTACAATTTCTCTGTCATTTTCTTCCTCAGTTGCGCATCAACAAAGAGCAAGATCATATTCTTATTCTTCCTAGAGGACTGTCATTCTCCGAGGCTACAGCAGCTAGTCTGGTACATACACCCCCACACATTTTGAATATGATTTATAAGGTTGGGAACCATGTACATTAGGAATTGAATATAAATTCACTATTGTATATAAAATATGGAAAAATATATGGAAGAAGCTGATGAATAACGCTCATCTGTTTTTTGTACCGTGTGTTGTTCACAGGTGAAGGTGAATCTGATTGGTGAGGTGGTTGATCAAGGAGCGACTGCACTACCTGTGGATGTTTTAGGATTTAAACCACATTCTGCAGTGTATTCTGCCCGACCAGATGCCAAATGTGTTATACATACATACACACCAACTACAGCTGCAGTGAGTATACAGTTGTTTGAATGCAACGAAAAGTGTGTTACCTCTTTCCCTGCCATTGATAGAATTTTCTGTTGTTCCATGTTTTCACTGTTATATGATAGGGGGCACTATTATGCATCTTCGAAAAGAGTAGGTAATCTCCGGATCAAAACACAGGCAAAAAAGGAGCAGAAACAAGCGATAAAAGCATTGTTAAGCATTGCAATATAATAATTAAAGTCATCCAGCGGCTGAGGCACCCTAGTGCAAGTGTGTCCGACTGTGTCCCCCAGTACTACAAACCATGACCACTAATTACGCCCCCTACCTCAAGTTATGCCCCCTACAATGAAACAGCTATTCATGATGTCATCAGAGCCCCTCCCTATGAAACTGCTGATGTCGTCACTACTGCTCTTCTACTTCACATTCCTCGCTTTTTAAGCTTTTTGAAAATCTACAGCAAAATTTTTATTTTATGGAAAGGGTAGCTTTAGGGTAAGGTATAGGTTTGGTTTTAGCTACTATTACCATGAGTCTGTATTCATTTGATAGTATAATTTATGTTTTACTAGCTGTTATTTCATACTTCATAAGATTCGAAAGCAATATAAGATTTCATACTTAAAACATTGAAAAAAGTACTTCAAAAGATTGTTTTAGTTAATGACATGCATGCTCGTTTCTTTGCGGTAGGCGTAACTTGTTTTAGAGGCGTGGTTTGTAGTAGCCTACTGCAGGACGCAGACAGACCCTTCTCCACTTGTGGGCCCAGGCACCTTGGTTAAAAACCACTGGCACAGACACAGTATTCACTCTGCCTGTTATATGTCCTTTCTGTGTGTCCTGTAGGTCTCTTCTATGAAATGTGGCATCTTACCCATTTCCCATGAAGCTTTGCTGCTGGGAGAGGTGTCTTATTTTAGCTACCATGGTGATTTAGCTGACGAGCAGGAGAGGATGGAACTTCAGAAAGCTCTGGGTCCCACTGCCAAGGTGACTGTCTGTGAATTCTGCCACTCGTTGGCATGACAACCCTTAGTAATGACAACCCAGCATGACAACCCTTAGTAATTCACTATAGTACAGCATGGAAAAGCTTAAGCAGGGAAAATAGAAGGTTATAATCATTGGCGCACATTAAAATATGCTTCTTTTTTTTTGTTGATATTTGTTCATTTTTGTTTAGGCAATGCTAATTACATTTATAGCCGTTAAATAATATTTATAGTAACATATTTATAATATTATTTTGTGCATACCTGGGATGCGTTACAGTGAATTCGCAAAACTGATGCAATTCTGCTTGTTTTTAGGTTTTGGTCCTGAGGAATCAAGGTTTTCTGGCATTTGGAGAAACGACAGAGGAAGCTTTTCACTATCTGTATCACACCCACCAAGCCTGTGAGATACAGGTACACACACACACACACACACACACACACACACACACACACACACACACACACACACACACTCACACACACACACACACACACACACACACACACACACAATCAAAAGGAAATGTGCATATATGTTGATGAATAAACTTTGAAAATAAACTTTGAAGAAGTGAATACTAAATAGAAAAGGAATATATGTACTGGATCAAGATAATTCCAGCTCAATTCTAACTAGTACCTAAATGTCTCTCTTGAGTAGGTACTTGTATAGTTATATAGCTATTACTTCACGATCGCTAAATAAATATGTTCTATATATATATATAGTTAGGGAAAGTTAGGCATTTCTTTTGGCAGTCTGCAAAAAAAAATCTTACCAATAGCTTTTTTTACCATGTGTTCCTATAGGTGTCTAGTAACACCTCCCAATTTATCCATGGCCAAATCCTCGGGGAAACGCCTGGAGAGCCAATCAAAGTTGGGGTGCCCAGAGGGCCTGGGTAAAACTAGTGAAAATATATATTTTTTTTACCAATATTAGCTTTTGAGATGCCTAACTACTGGTGTTTAGGGGTGCTGACTCCATTCAAGCCATTGGTTTTGAATAAAAATGACTCCTTAATCCATTCTTCACCCAAAATTCATAGTTTAAATATGACAGATCAATATTTATATATTAATTGTTGTAAAGTTTGTCATTTTATAGTGGGCTCAATATATAATTCAAAGTGAGATTATTGTTCATAGTTACACATAATCTATTAATGTGGTTGTATGGACCTATTATGCATGATATGTGTTCAAGGAGAGGATGGAGGAGAGGTTGAAAACTTTGGCTAAGGGAGGAAGGACACCTGCACTCTCGGTCACCTGCACAAGGCTCTATGTCCAACTAATGCAGCAGCGACAGGACTGTACCATGTACCAGGAAACTCTATCCAAGTTCACTGTGTATGGCAACCGTGTAGTCCTGTTCTCAGACCATGAGTGGTCAGGCACATGGACTGACATCACAATAGTAACCACACTCATGTTCAGCAGCACTCCCGGGGATTCAGTCAATGCTGCTCAGGCAGAGGAGATTGGCAGAGCCATACAGGCCAAGATGGATGGGAAAACTGTTCTGGATACAATGGAAACCAAGCACAAGGTCAAGTCATAGGCAAGCCTCAGATCTGCTCCCAAAATCAATGGAGAGACGCTAATCACTGACTCACTCAAGCTCTTCAACCGCCTCATCATCATTAGTGAGCGCGAAGTCAAGACCAAAGAAGCTCTGCACTTTGAGTTGACGCCAACACCAATGTCTCTATTTGACAAAAATCAGAAATTACGAAAGCCAGACAAGGCTGCCATAGCGAGGTTCCTGAAGGCATTTGTTGAGCCTGTCGAAATAAAAACCCTGCACAAGCCTGGTGGTTGATGGCATTTGGCTCCTGCACAGCGTCAAATTGGAGGCTAACCTCACGTGGAAGGACATCGCCAAGAGCTACCTCAGGTTTGTGATCTCCATGGGTTGCCACCACCTCCGGATCACTGTGGTCTTTTACAGATAGGGTAGCTCCACCAAAGACCATGACCACCTGAAACGTACAAAAAATGCATTCTGTGACATTCAGATTCGTTCAGACTTAAAAAAAAACATTGTTCTACAGGAAAAGTACCTTGACAACAACCACAACAAGGCCCAGCTCATTCTGCTCCTTGCTGAGACCTTCCAAAGAAGTAGGATCAGTGTACAACAATGCTCTGATCATGCTGACACTTCTATCATGTGTGCAGCACTAAAGGAGGCAATAGAGTCCTCTGTTGAGGCGAGGGCCGAGAACACAGACGTTATGGTTATGCTGGTCCATCATAGGGCAAACCACCCGGTCTTCCTCACAACAGCTAAAGACTCATCTTTCGATGTCAGAAAGATCCGGGAGGCCCTCCCGGAGAGGTTCTGTAAATACCTGATCTTCCTACACATCTTCTCTGGCTGTGATACCGTATCAACATTTGCTCACCAAGCTCTGCAAGACTGACAAAGCAGATGGGGCCATGAATATGTTCAATGACATCAGAGCCAAGAAAAGTGACATCATCAAAGCTGTCTGCGAACAGTTCAAGCTCATATTCTGCGGAAATCCACCTGAAGATTTGGTAGACTTAAGATTTGATATCTTCAGCAAGCGGGCCGCAGCCAGGAGCATCAAGCCTGAGAAACTGCCTCTGACTACAGGAGCTGCAGCACAGCACTCTCTGTGGCCATATCTCCAGACCAGAAATTAGCTACTGCTACAAAGTCCATCACTGGATGTCCTTGAGTATGGATGGAAACAATGAGAACAAGGTTAAGCACCAGTCCCTACAACAGATCCCATTGCACCAGACTACCTACTGAAGTTTGTCAGCTGCAATTGTGCAGGGGACTGTGACACTCAGGAGCAGCTGTAAAAAGCAAGGAGTCAAGTGTATTTCTGTTTGTGGGAACTGTCATGGTAACTCTCGCCAGAACATCAACCAGCCAGATGATAACAGGAGTGAGGGAGATGCAGGGGAGCTGGAATGTTACATTTTAAACTGATATAGGAAGTTTTGTTTTGTAATTGTTCAATAAAAACACTTTTTATGGATTTTTGGATGGACTTGGAGTCATTTTTACTCAAAGCTAATGGCTGGGATAGATTCAGAACCCCTAAAAAATCCTAGTTAGGCATCTCAAGAGCTAATATTGGTTAGCTCAGACCCTCTGGGCACCCCAAACTTGATTGGCTCTCCAGGCGTTTCCCCGAGGATTTGGCCGTGGATAAACTGGGAGGTGTTACTAGACACCTATAGGAACACATGGTAAAAAAAAAAGCAATTGGTAAGAAATTATTTTCCAGATTGGCAAAAAAAAAAAGCCTAACTTTCACTAACTAATATATATATATATATATATATATATAGTAAATGTGTGGCATGAATGTAATCCGGACATACAAAATTTTGCCATGCTGTCATTATCATGTTACCAGCGTCAATCACAAATCCTCAACATTGGCCTCATCTGCTTTTTGCCTACTCTTTTATGAGTACTGTGAATTCGGACATACTACTTTTTTTTCACCTACTTTGTAGTAGGGAAGTATGTGATTTCATAAGTATGCAATGCAGCCCAATGGAGTGGATAGGCTTTCATTCAACATCATCTCTGTCTTTCTGCCTTTGTTTCTCTTCAGGTTAGCGCTCTGCTTTGTGCGGGTGGCGTTGATAACCTTTGCGTGTTAGACAGAGCAAGTCTGAAAACAGCTCCCACGAAAAATACCAGTGGACAAATACCAGACGGACAGATCAGATGGAAGGTTGGAGAGGCAGAATTTGAGTCGATTATGAGGATGTTAGATAACTTAGTGAGTGGCCTGTGAGCTAATCTATACCAGATGTGTTTGCAATGTTCAAATGTTATCTTTTTGATTGCATGGAGCATGTATTATTAAACATTTAACAGTAAAAAAAAAAAAACAATAGTGCCTACTAACATGCCACCCTCTGCCTTTCCAGGGTTACAGAACCGGTTACACTTACCGTCATCCCATAGTTAAAGAGAAACCTCGACATCATAACGATGTGGAGATCCCAGCAACCGTCACAGGGGTGGCACTAGAGGAAAAAGATGTCTTTCCACTGAGTCCATTGCACTTCCTGGCACAGAAGCGGGACAGAGAGAGGATACGATGGCTAAACTCTCCGAACAGCTACTTAAAGGTCAATGTACCTGAGGAGTCCATCAACGGGACCTGCAGCCCCCGGTCCAAAACTACGGTATCTTTGAATAGTATGCTAATTTACAAACATGCCCAAACACAACTTGCTAATATTGAGGGTTTCATACAGTTATGCATTAGCACTATTCATAAATTCACTTCAGCAACATAATGAGTCACATTTCAGTGTGGTTCATCATGAATCAGTATGGAAGCATGTTTCCACCAAAGAATAAAAAATAAACAGGTCTTTGTCAGGGTGGTGCCATATTTAATTTTTGAACGAAAATAAGGCGGTGAGTGATAGAAGTAAAGTGTGATCAATGGATGTGTACTGTAGTTTAACAACTTATATCTTCAAACAAAATATCTTCCCAAAGAAACTTTCAGTAGACAAAAACGCAGAGCCGGCCCTCCCTATAAGCGAACTAAGCGGTTGCTTAGGGCCCCCGCCGCCACTAGCGGGCCCCCAAACTATTTTCCGACCATAGACCCTGACCATAACCTGTAACTCGACGGACATTCCCATCACATGTTAACGCAGCGGTAGACTCACGGCACACTTCACTTATTCGCAATCACAAAAGTTTATTATTTGCATTTGTTTTAAAGCCTTGCCGGTTAAACATTTCATTGACGTCCTGTTCTGACATGCGGGTTTCCCCCCTGTGCGCGTACACACTGAGCACGCGCAGACTGCGCTCAGCCGCTCACTAAAAACCTGTCAAACAGCGCCCGATTCCTGGACTTTATCTAAATTGCGTCTGATTTTGAAAATACTGTCAAATACACACAGGGTTTACATAAATCTAGTTGGTTATGTCTAAAGTGAAAGTAATCAGTTGCGTCTCTGTCACTTTGTTAGAAGCGGGACAGCCGCCTAAAGTAGGCTATACATGGATAGTTAAAGGGAAAGTTCACCCAAAAATTGTATTATTATTTCTTTCTTCTGCTGAACACAAAATAGGATATTTTGAAGAATGTGGGTAACCAAACAGTTGCAGGTCCCCATTGACTTCCATATAAAAAACATCTTTTTAAAAAAACTATGGAAATCAATGGGGGTCTATCAACTGTTTGGTTACGTACATTCGTCAAAATATCTTCTTTAGTGTTCAGCAGAAGAAATAAATTGATACACGGAGAGTGAGTAATAATTTTCATGGGTGAATTACCCCTTTAATGTTAATACATTTATTATTGTTATCTTGTTACAGGTCCATCTGATTCTGATCTGTTCATTTTATGTCTTATTTAAGTATTTAATTTAATATAGTCTGTTTTGTATATATAAGAAGATACTGTTTATCTTAAGTTATTTAGTTAATTGGTCTTTTTTACCAAAAGCAGGTTTGCTGGTCTATTTAGTACACCACATTGAGCTTACCACTTAGTACTGTAAGACTTTGAATATTAAAGTGCAAAATAAGACCTGGCCACTCTTGTGGGTTTGCTACTGTTACAATTTGAAACCGTATAAGGGTAAAAACATGCCAGGCAGACATTGATGTTAGCAACACATAAAATTGATAATGGGTGTGTTTTGTAGTCTGTGAATAATCAAGCATTGACAATAGCCAATCATATTGGTGGCACCATGGGCCCCCAAATAAAATTCTGCTTAGGGCCCCATAAAGGCTTGGGCCGGCTCTGCAAAAACGACAACAGCTTTGAAAGTTGTGAGTTTTGAAAATCACGTGATCTAATACATTTATATAGTAAATACCATTGTAAAGTCTGTAATCTATCCCTCACTGCCTTGTTTTCATCCACACAAATTCATTATGTTGTCTGGTCTGACTAAGGTTTATTGTGAGATCAATTTTAAAATAAGAAATAATAACATAATATATACAACTACAAGAAATAGTGACAAATTTGCAATTAGTTTTTTCCCTCATTACGCTAAGGGAAAATGAGCTTCCATAGATCAGAAACTGTGAAAGAAAATTTTATATATACAGTATATTTATGTATGTGCTTAATATTCACTGTTTTCTTAAATTCATTATTTTCTTTATCTTTTTAGTGGATGAAGTCAGAAAATTCAGGCAGCTGCAAGGACACTCCAATTAGGATTGAGGACCCCAACCAGTTTGTCCCACTTAATACTAACCCCAGTGATGTACTGGAAAAAAGAAATAAAGTGAGTGAGAGTGATTGATTGAGTGAGTGAGTGCGTGAGTGAGTGAGTGAGTGAGTGAGTGAGTGAGTGAGTGAGTGAGTGAGTGAGAGTGAGTGAGTGAGAGAAAGAAAATACAGACTGAACAGACTGTGTCCACAGATTGTGTTCTCTACACTAAAGCACTGCTTTGTTTGTGGTGGTTTAGATTCGAGAGCAGAACAGAGTAGATCTGATGACATCTGGACCGAAGTCTCAGCTGCTGGCAGACATCGTTATAGACAAGCCTTCTGGACCAGTGCGTAACGACACTAACACAAATACTAAATAAACAACCTTTGAAAGGGCACTAAATAACTTTTTCCTCTGTAATAGTACTTTTGACAGGTATGTTTAAAATGATACTCATGAGATGACAGTGTCAGGCTAGAAAAAGCTGCCTTGTCATGTGATTTCATGTTGTTTGTGTATTTTGTTTCCTCGGAGTAAAAAATGTAATTGCAACTTTATCTCACAATGTGACTTTACTTCCTTCCATTATACCAACAATTTTTCTTTGTTCTTCTTCCTCCGTTCAGAATGCTTTCCTTCCTTCCATAATTTTTTCTTTCATTCCTTCCTTCCTTCATTTTTATTCCTTCCAGCATACCAACAATCTTTATTTTTTCCCTTCCTTTCTGAATATTTTTTCTTTCTTCCTTTTTTCTTTCCAGTACACCATCAATCTTTCTTTTTTTCTTACTTAATGGTTTTGATCCATTCCTTCTATTCCAACATTTTTTCTTTCCTTCCTTACAGTATACCAAAAATCTTTCTTTCTTTCTTTCTTTTTTTTTCTTTCTTTCTTTCTTTCTTTCTTTCTTTTTCTTTCTCTCTCCCTCCCTCGCTTTCTTTCTCTCTTTCTTTCTTCCTTCCTTCCTTCCTTCCATCCTTCCTTCCATACCAAAAATGTCTTTCTTTCTTTCTTTTCATTTTTCTCTCTGAGGTAGAAACATGATTTCATAGATAGATGTCAGTATAAAGTCCAAAAGCAGTGTCCTTGCAAAACATAAACAAAAATTACATAACAGACACACAAGTGTCAGTCAATCCCTTTGCCATTATTATTTTCAGGCATTCATTTATGAGGATGAGGAACAGGCAGCTGTTCTACCACCCAACCCTTTCAACCAATCAGAGGCAGAGCTACAGGAATACACACAAACTGTGGAGACTAAGAGCAGCCAATCAGGTACAAGCACACTCTGCATACAGAGGGTGCTTTTCAATGCTCATTTGTGCATCCTCGTTTCCTTTCCTCGTGTCTCAGCTCCACCCCTGTAGGATGCGAGGGAATGCTGCAAGGAAAGAAGAGGACTTTTTTTATACATTGGAATACTTGATCACTCGAGCGTCACTTCACTGCGCCATCAGCAGTGCTCAAAGGATCTGCCCTTATGTTATTAAAGTTTGGTTATTTAAGAAATTCATTATAAATAATAATAAATCAAGATACCCTGTTGAAATATGTGAGATGTGTAGTTTATATAAACTGCAAAGGTAAAGTATGAATTTATACGTGCTTCACGTTTAGTTGGTAAAACTCCGCAAAGGATCCACCTGTGTATTCTCGCTTATAACTCCTCTGGAAGCTTCCTCACTCCTCGATCCTCGACTCCTCGCGGTGCAATTAGAGAATTAAGATGTCCTTCAAGATGGCTGAGCTCGATCGGTTTCTGGGTCATAGGATGGAGGACGGAGGAGTGAGGAAACGAGAAGGGATATTGAGAAAACAGAATGACACTGCTATTCAAAGGCTTGGGGTCAGTTAGAGTTTTGAAAGAAATTACTACTTTTATTCTGTATGGACGCATTAAATGGATTAGAAGTGAAAGCAAAGGCATTTATAATTTTACAAAAGATTTATTTTTAAATGCTGTTCTTTTGAACTATTTATTCATTAAAGAATCCTGAAAAAAATGTTTCCGCTAAAATATTAAACAGCACGACTGTTTTCAGCATTAACCATCTCTATTTAGCAAGATTGTAAGGCTTCGCTTAACCTTGTTTTTTTAAATGTGTTTTCTTGACATAAGCTCTTCAGTCAGAGGCCGATGAGGAGTTCACGGATGGAGAAATGACCACAAATGAAGGCTCCACGGTGTCCCTGTCGATCTCACCTCTCATGAGCCCTGAAAGAGGAGGTCAAGATTCTCTCATTTAATCTCATGTAGTCTCGTATAAACTGTTGGCTGGGATTGTATTAGCATATTATCACACTGGTATTTGATAATCAAATTAGTTGCTGTTTTATGGTTTCCAGCTGAATGACCTCATGCTGAAAAGTCTCTTCCTTTCATCCTCAGACTGTCTCTCAGCTCTACTGCAGAGCAGTGACGGCGATGACCTGACGCAGGATGATGACCTCACTCTACAGGTCACGGAGCTCAGCATCACTAAAGAGATGCAGGTCTCCATAACTACCACTGTCGCCAACAACATTTCAGTCACCAGCTCTTCTGATAGTCAGCCAAAGTCCCCCAAAAAGAAGAAAAAGAAATTTCGTACTCCTTCCTTCCTGCGAATGACGAAAAAGAAAGAAAGAAGAGAAAAGGAGAAAGGAAAAGACAAAGAGGAGAAAGAAAAAGAGATAGAGGAAGAAAAGGAATGCAAAAACGACTGAGTGAACAAGTCTGTTAAGACTCATGCTGTGCAGGGGTTAGTGGGTAATGTAGTTTCAGGAGGGTCCAATGATAAATGTGATGACTAGCAGGGATATGGATATTAGCGTTAAAGCAATGACTTGTATGTATTGTTATTAAACAGAATATTTCAAATAATTTTCTTACAGCCATAAGCCATATTAATAACTAGAGCAAAAAGTCTAAATAGCCTAAGAATATCCACCTACACTTTTATAAACTGTAGATAAAAGCACACTTATACACAAAATAGAAATTCTAGTTCTGATCCGCAACTCTAAACGCTAACGTTTGTAGATGAATTGATGTTTTGTGCTGATATAATAAGGTGACAGTGAATTGTATGAAAGACTGTGCATCTGGATTCCTGCATATTAGGAATATTAAAGAAATGGAAAGCTGGCCATTTAGTGTGATATGAAGCTTTTTTGATTTGCTGGTTTTATAAATGGAGAGATGTGGTTGATAGCTTGTTATTCTGCTTCTAGTTTTATTGACTAATTATATACGAATTATGTTGTACTCACTATATGTTGATTATATTAAGCTATTATCACTATACTATCAGATACACAGTTTTTAATCAAAATCTTATGCTGTATTTGTTAATAGTGATGTATTCTTGTGCTCACCACGGTATTTGTCTCCCGTGGTCAAATACTGCTTTTGAAATTTGCTGTGTCTCATGGTCACATGTGTAAATGTAATGTAACCGCTGTGAAATAAAAGTGTGCTGCAATTTACTATGAAGATTTTTTTTATAACAGACCTAACCTGTCATTTGGAAAACAACTTGAATAAAAATTCAAATAAAAAGTCAAATTAATTAAAAACCACAAATTATTTTAAGAATGTCAAGAAATCAATGTTTATTCCTCTCAAATATGTAAATATACAAAACTGAAAAGCAAATGTAACAAATGGACTGCAGTAGAATGCTTATTAGACACAGAGGTGAAGACAGCCAAACAATCTGTTAATCTGTTCAACAACACCAGTCAAATGTGTATGAGGGCGGCCAGAGCTTTCCATATACATTTGTTCAACACATAAAACCTATAGAGCAGTTTCCATCCTCAGCAGCTCGACACTCGACCAGAGAGCATGAGGAGAACCAGTAAAACTAACCAGGAGCTGTCCTTCACTGAGGACTGATGAACATCCAGAGACTCGTTCAGTACAGAACAGCTCCAACATCCACAGACTAAATACCCACTATTACTGCAAATAAAACAAGGGGGAAATGTGTTACTATATTCATATCATGTACAATCTGATTTGTTTATGACTTCTAAGTGGGTTTCAGTTCGTTTCATTTAATATGGTGGATGATTACAGATGGTCACAGACACAAGGGAGATCACTGGGGCATTAGGTGCCTGACATTATACTTTGAAGTGTCATTGTACTGGGTCATGGGTTTATCTGCGATACCACACGTGCCGACGCCAACCTTTCCATTCACACTCTCTGGAGATGCAAATATACTCCTCTTCACCTGCAGAGGAAGATCATACAACAATGTAACAGGGTTTTAAAAAAAACAGCAGCATTAAGAGAGCATTGCTAAGTAAATCAGGCTTTATTCTTATATACACACCTGTCCTTTCTTATTTTTTGAATAGGCTTTATTGTTAAACTGCTGCCATTTGGACTTCTGAACTTCTCGCTCTTGCTCCAGCTCCTTCATGCGCAGCACCTTCTTCTGGGCCTTTTTCTTCTTATATTCCCTCTGTTCTGCCAGCAACTCTTTCCTAAGAGAAAACACACAAAAGGAAAGATATGTAAAAAATAAAATAACATAAAAAATAAAATCTAAACTGTTGTAGTGTATAATGTCTGTGCCACTGATGGAAAAGTTGAATACATTAGTGTTGTCAAAAAACTCGGTACTTCGGTACCAAGTCGGTACTAAAAAAAATGGAACGGTTACGGTACCAGCTTTTCTTAAGTACCGGTAGTACCGAAGTACCGGGTTAATCCGGTTCTTGATGCGCTGTCCGAAAGTTGCGTCCTTTTCATAAAAACACTCAGACATGGCGACCGGTGGCGCTGCTAATGCGGTAGCTCTGAATCCACTTCTTGACAAGAAAGGAGGAAAGAGCCACATATGGAAATATTTTGAATTAGGCTAATGTCACGTTGCCATAAGGGGCCGTTCACATAGCGCGTGCAAATTCGTTATTTCAAATGAAGGCGCGCGGCAAGTGCGCTCATAATAGAAGCGACGTGCGAGCTTCTTGCTCCAGGCGCGCCGCTGTTCATGGTTGCACAGCGGAGACACGGGAGAGCAAGCACTTGTGGAAAGAAGGAGAAAGCGGTGCGAACTGCGCTCTTCATGATGACGAGGAAGTATCAGCAAAGAATTAACTGATTTCTAGCCCTTGCATTAGAAATCAGCTACAGGCATTTTTGTGACATTTTTGGCGGTTTTGGTCAAATAAAACATGTTTTATCTCCTATATAGTTTGGTAACACTACAATAAGATACCATTCATTAACATTACTTAATGCGTTATCTATCAACACATTGAGTGAACAATATACAATAAACATTAATTAATGTTTGTGAATGTTATTTTATACATACACTTGATTGTTCATGTTTGTTTATTTCATTAATTGTGCATTAAATAATGTTAACAGATAAAACTTTTGATTTTAAAAATGTATTAGTAGCCTACATTTTTAAATTAACCCCAAGGAGAATAATTGCTACAGTATATAACTATTGTTTATTGTTAGGTCATTTTATCTAATGTTATCTAACAAATATAATCTTATTGTAAAGTGTTTTTAATACTACAGTTTCCATCTTTGTAACTGTGATATACACTTTAATAATATATGTAAATTTAATCTAAATTAAGCTTTGGTACTGAAATTGGTACCGCGAACCGTGGATTTTCACTGGTATTGGTACCGAATACTGAGATTTTGGTACCGTGACAACACTAGTATACATATACGCTTTTTAACACACACA
Organism: Meda fulgida; assembly: GCA_030578275.1. Lineage (NCBI taxonomy): Eukaryota > Metazoa > Chordata > Actinopteri > Cypriniformes > Leuciscidae > Meda > Meda fulgida. The sequence continues at coordinate 16,874,118 of CM060632.1, read as the reverse complement.
CACATATATACATATACATTTTTTATATATAAAAAAATATATATATACACACAAAAGCAAATGTGTATATACACACACGTGTGTAAGAAAATATTTAGATTTATAATTCAATTAATAGAATACATATTTTAAATATACACATTTTAAATTGTAGTATTAACAACTGTGCTCATTTACAACTTTAAAATCATATCATACCTTATAAAGATTTGTTGCTCTGTTTAGACCCTATGGGCCTGTTTACACCTGGTCATTTCCTGCATTTTCTCTGAAGAGACCAGGTGTAAATGCCCTCCGAAATGCTTTTGAGAGGGATTTAAATCCGATCACTCAAACCACTTCAGGAGGTGGGTTTGAGACGCATTCCAAACTAAACTGGACAAGTGTAAATGCACCTGGTCATTGAAACCACCCATTTACTCCTCCCAAAATAATTTTTAAAAATTCAACGTGAGAGAGCGTGTTATAGGCTATATGACATGTTATAGCCATATATAAAAGTCGAAGATGCTTAACACACAATCATCTTCATTAAAAGTGAGACTAAATGATCTTACCAGTGCTGATGCCGCTCTCTCTCCTATTGCGGCCTGATCTTGAAATTAGCTGATGATAAATAAAATGCAGCTCATATATGTTGCTTTTGTTGACGTGATCTCCGTTATATTTGCATATAGAGCGGGAATATAAGATCGGATTTATATTTGTTTTGCGGAGACATATTTATGAGGCAAAGTGTAAATGGAAAACGTGCAAACAAATCCAGAGGTGTAAAGTCCAGGTTCAGAAAGTAAATGTCCTCTTCTATATTTTGTTCCAATCACCTGGATTTGCTAATTAGCACAGTTTTTCAGCCAGGAGATAGAATGAATTGGTGAAATCAGCTAGCTGAGTTCATGGGTGGAATAAACATATGGCAGGACTTTTACTTTCTGACCCCTGGACTTTACACCTCTGAACAAATTAGATAATAACACATTAACAAATCTGAAAAGTAAAAACACATGAAGTGACGAGGTGTAAACAGGCCCTATATTAAAACAGATCTAAAAGTTATGTGCATGTCTACTTACTTGGATTTGGGCTTTCCGTCCTTCTCTTCCCTGCTCCTGCCCTCCTCCACTTCTTTGAGCACATGAAGTGGCAACACCTCTGCGTTGCCGTAGCCAGCGAAGGTGATGGCTGCCGTGCCATTCTCGCTGTCAATCTCTTCAATTTCCGCCTCATACAACCTGCCAATCACACAGCACTGTAAGCAGGTGAGTAAGGATATATACATGAATCCCTCTTCCAAATGTAGCCGAACACAATCCCTATATACCTCCCAGCACGGTGTTGGTGTGTGATACTCACTGTCCATCCTGGCTCCAGGTGGCCATGCAATGGTCTCCGACCCTCCAGCTGTGAGTGGGAGAGACTGTCTCTGAGCTTTTGGTACTGGTCGTACCCTCCACAGGCTGTGATGTCAGCAGGTCTTTAGTCAACTCAATCACCTCCTATAATGAAACATAACAGCAATGTTTTGATGAACATACTTGCATAGAAAGGGACTTATTCTTGTCAGAGGCTTTCAAGCATTAACCTAAGTGACAAAAACTGGACCCCTGAAAAACATTGCAGACCGCTGAAAGACTCTGATCTCATCAAAGTAAACACATACTTAAAAACCAGAAGATAATTGTGGCCCAAACCTGGAGATCCTTCTGCAGTTTACGCAGATCTTCATTATCTGGATCTGTAGAGAGCGCCGCCTCCACCTGCTGCAACTGAGCTTTATAATTGCTCAACTGCTTTACCAACTCTTCAGACATCTGAAAAATTAAATAACATACCTTTCAATAAAAGAGTGAAAACACACCCACCCTTGCCTTACATATAAACAACAAATTTATGTTCTCTAGAACAGGAAACCCAAATATTTGTTATCTGAATCCGACCTAAAACATTTTTTTAACTACTCTCTTAAATTTACAACAATGTTAACTTTTCAAATATAATGTCTTTTTTCAACATGTTGGCATGTTTATTTGTGAAATATTTAGTCATTTTCCTACTTAAATATCCCATTTAAGGATGCAAATATATATTTATCAATTTGATCGTTTTAATTATAAATGCTTACATATTTAATACAGTATTACTATTAGTATTCATTCACACTGTGTCTCACAAAGCCTTGTTTTGATTCAGTTAAGTTAAACAATACAAAAGCGATGTGGAGAGTCATAAATAGAACACAAGGCCGCACGCTCGGCAGAAGACATGTTTATTTCTATACACAGTATACTCGAATCATCCTTTAGCATGTGTCTTACCTTTAAATATTCCAAATATAACAATTATATGAAAAAGTGTTTAATTAAGGTGTTAAGTGTCCCATGTACGATGGTATTTTCGTGAAAAAGAATGCCGTTCTTTCTACGTTTGTATTTCTTCGTGGTATCGTTTTTTTTACCTTTTCCCGGATGTGACGCCACAGTCTCGCGTGATAAAACTGTTGTCGCGATGTTGGCGCGCCATCCTGTGGCAGAGAGGAAAGGTATGTAAAATGAAAAGAACTGAAATGAACACTAGGCTACTGAAACAGACTTTTTCGGTTTTGAAATAAACTTTGATTTTGAATCGTATTTTATACGTAAGGCTTTTATAGCTCATATAGGCTAGTGCAAAGTGCAAAGTAGTTCCGCACTCTAGGATGAAAAGTAAAACGCCACAATTTTAAAACCTATATGAAATTCTGATAGTAATGTAACTGAATAAGATCTTAATAACAGCAAAGTCGACTACTTACATACAATGTAGGTAAATATCATTTGTCACTATATTTCCTAATAATGTCTTATTAAGGATATGTTTAAAATCTTAATAGTTTTATAAAAGCTCTAGTTTTCAACTTTACATTGAAAAGCATTGGCTTATGGAATGCAATACGGAGATGATTGAGCGAAAACCTGATGTATCCTATTCGATGCTTACATTTGAAATGATTATATATATATATATATATATATATATAGTGTGTGTGTGTGTGTGTGTGTGTGTGTGTGTGTGTGTGTGTGTGTGTGTGTGTGTGTGTGTGTGTGTGTGTGTGTGTGTGTGTGTGTGTGTGTGTGTGTGTGTGTGTGTGTGTGTGTGTGTGTGTGTGTGTGTGTGTGTGTGTGTCTGTGTCCTATGGATACAAGAAATCAAGAAAACCTATGCTGCTTATGTTCGCCCTGAAAAATAACTACAATTATTTTTCGTTTTACAACGTTCTGTATTATAAGGACTGTTTTATAGGAATAGTGCAACCAAAATGGAGATTCGTTCATTGTTTACTTTTCTTAATGTCACTTCAAACATGTATGACTCTGTTTCATGGAACACAACACCGTGAGAAGATCGACAAAGCCCTTAAGACCACCGTAGAGTAAAAGTTGTAACAATTTATCAGTTAATAGATATCACAACAAAATATGTGCAAATGTAGCCTACTACTTATTACGTAATTGGTTTGGTTTAACGACTCAGTTGTTGAAGTACAAGTTAACTCCAACTCCAGAATTAATGAGTGCTGACTCAAATTGATCAATAATATGTATTATCCTTACAACAGACTAAAAACTGAACTCATCAAAGTTATACATTTTCACTGATTACTGATTACTGTTATACATTTTTACTCCAAATTTGACTAGACTTGTGTGCATCACTACATCAGTTACCAAAAAGAAAACCTTTATTAATTATAACAATAACCAAAAATCAGTATATTTTCTTGTATTTTAATAACACTCAACACATTGGTGTAGCGTGTTCCCGCGACCGTTCTATCGCTCGACTCACGTAGGTTGAGATGATTGGTCTAACGTCTGACCAATCAGAGCGCGGTGTCTGACTGTAAACAAAAGATTTCGTCATTGTTTTCCAAGAGCGCTTTCGTCAGTGTTTCACCGTATGTTTCTAAGGGCGAGCAACCTTTATAGTTTGGTCCACAAACAAACAAACAAAATTTAGGACACCGACATTTAGAAGCAAGATTACTAGGAGCAGCAATGTCAACGCAAAAACTTATACCTCGGGAGGAAAGTCTGCACGGTAAGTTGTACAATTTGGCTCGCTCGATGAAACAACGTACCTCGACAGCTAATGAAAACAATAATAAGATTATTAATAGTAACAGTAAATTGCAGTAGCAGTAAAATATGTATTCACATTCCTGGGTTTAATACCAATGTTCGTCATGTTTTTCTTTTATAAATCTGTATAATGCAGAGATTGCAGACAATGATTTTCAGTTCAAATCCGGTCATACTGCCAAGTCAGCAACTACTTGTTTGCTAAAACAAACATTTGTTCTATTTTTGTTAGTACAAATATTAGACAACGGACAAGAGGCATTTACAATGACCCAATTTTTTTCTGATTATGTTAGTATTCATTTACTAACATCCAAAATATTTCATGGTTACACATATGGAGTTTGAACTCTTTTTGGTTCAGTTTCTGTTAGATCAAGTGTAATAAAGCATGAGTCTTTTTTGTAAAATGTATGAGAAAGACCAAAGCAAACATTCAGTACTTCTAAAAATAAGAAACTGCTTTCAGTAATCATTTCTAAATAATTTGATATACTTTTCTCCTCCAGACTCATGGGTGGAGCTCCATTTTGATTCATGTAGTGAACATAGTGAGGACACACCATCCCTGTCTGATATCACAGACCTGGAGAAAATGCTTCTGGAAGCACAGCAGGAGTCCAGCAGTAGTTCACGGTCAAGCTCTCACTGCAGCAGGTGTGTACAAACCACTTCAAGAGATCTGTGTGTACAGGCAAGACAAGGACTTGTATGATTATTCTAACCACATTGGCTGTAATTTATTTTCTCCTAGTCCTCGACATGTCCAGACGCCTCCACTCATCAGTGCAGCCTCCTTCAACACACAGCCTCTTTCAACACACGCCAATGCACAGGTTAAAAAAAAAAACGCTTTATTGAATAAGCTTGCATTTATATATATATATATATATATATAAAACACAAAACTTTTAGTCAGGAACAGTGGGTTTAAGTGGTACAATTTTTGTGTTAATTGCTTATCATGCCCTGCCATACATGTAAAATCATGAATTTGTTCTTGGAGCAACCTCTATTTTTCAATAAGATTCCAATATGATAATACATACATTTTTTAGAGGTCTCACAACCAGACCTCACCGCTGCAATGTGGGCATATGGAGATCTAATTTAACCGACATATTTATGCAGATTCTTGTAGCACTACTATAAACATGCTATGTTTTGACTACATTACAGACTTGCAGAGCTTACATGACTAGACTAGACATCAGTGGTAGTGAAATTGTCAAAGATCTTTCACCTGCTCTTTCACTTCCAGGGGGAAGTTGTACCAGAGAGCAAACAGGAAGTTGAGACTGTCGCAAGGATCTGTGACTGGTCCAGCCGGCTAGAGAATGTACCACCACCAGCATTGATTATTAAACGGCCAAAGCGGAACAGACTGTGCAGCAGAAACTCAGACAAAAACGACAAAGAAATGAACATAAACTTGCTGAAGTTACTGTTACCCTCTCTAGTTTTGACACACATCCTCATGCTTGGGTTGGGGTAAGACACTTATGTTTTTACAAAGTCTGACATTTCGCTTGCTGCTCTTTTGTTCACTGTTTGACTATTTTTAATCTCTCTCTCTCTGCAGGATCTGTATTGGACGGCGCCTCTCCACTCAATGCTCTGTTATCTGAGTCATAGCAGATGAATGCGTGTGTATGTTGTGTGTCAGTGTCACTCTGGGATAGTCTCTAGAAAGATCCCGACAGCCTTTTGCTGGAACACTTGTTTTCCAAGAAATGCAGGACTATGTAAGAGGACACTGTGAAAATAAGATGATAGACAGAAACTCTCAGCATTGTTTTTTCTTTGGTTCTCCTGCGGAGATTTTGGCACATAATTAATAAAGATGAATCCAGTTGTGTATGGATATCAGGAAATATGCCTAATAGATTAATAGCCTAATAGTCCTTCAGCTGACCTGCTTTTTTGCAGCATTCCGAATCATTCTTTTTAAAAATGCAAATGTATGTTTGAGAGAAAATTCAAAACCATGTAAATGCATATTCTGACATAAAATCGATTGTGACATGCTATGGAAAAATAAACTGTACTGCAAAAATTATAATCATCTTTAAATGTATTTGTTAAAAAAATACTTTCAAATATTTTGCATCCATCTTACCAGGTAAATAAAAATACTTCATTTATTATCGATATTCAGTGAGCTTTATATTTTACTCATTGGTGGTATAAGAAAACATTTTTAGGTACAGCAGGAAAAATATATTTTTCTTACAGAACATTAACAGTGTTTCACTTGCTGCCAAACTCCTTTAGAATCGTCTTGTATTTTGTACTGGCATTTCTGGGACAGCAGGTGGCGGTATGATCCTGTTTTTTCCTGTGACTTTCAGTCTGCTTGATTTTAGTTAGGAACTAGCTTTCTCTAAAACGTACCTAATTGAATTAATTCAAACAACAAATCCGTGACTGACAATTATATGATTATTGGCAAGATCGGTTTCAATTATATCTTTACAAGTATCTTTGTAACTGAAGTACTCCAAAAAAATTACATATTCAGCATAACAATGTAATCTGAAATATAATTAAACTTAAAAAGAAACCGCTTAATGAGAAACCATCACAACTATTTTAATTATCAAATGACATGGCCTACAGAATAAGTAATTGTGTGACGGCATACATTTGGAAACAGTACAGTACAGGGTTGGGACAGTACTCCAACCCTTGATTCAATTATTTTGATATAAATTATTTTTTGAATATAGTGTAGAACCGTTTCTATTTCCTCTCATCTCTTGACGTTTTTTTCTTTTAATGCTTTCCTTTTCACTTAGGCCTATTCATTTTTATTTAACCAAAGATGGCCTTTTTGTTTTGGAGGGAGAAAAAAAGAGTAGCCTAATAATGAAATTGAGGACTTGATGATTTGACATTATGAATAACGTGAGGTTTCATTAATGCCTTTCTTATGTGTGAAAATGTATATATTGTTTATATTTATAAAAGCATAATAATATTGTAAAAAAAAATAATATAAAAAACGAATTATGCTATTTCGCACATACAAAATTAGTCACTCTTCAGCATCAAACTATTATTAAACTCATGATGTTCGAAAGTGTATTTGGATTATTTAGTTATTATGAAGATGTATTTGTATTAATACTTGAAAATTACATTTTGAATGTAGACTATCTGAGTTATGGATGGTTTATTTAGTCTATATTTAGTGTTTAATGCAAAAAAATACAGTTGTAGTGATAGTAGCTATAGGCTATAGCCTACATTGAATGATTTTTAAGGATTATAATTTTTTTTCAAATGGCATATTATTTAAAAAAATAAATCATCCACGATCATCAGCAGCAGGTGAAGAATGAAATAACTCATTCCACGTAATCATTGATAGGGATGCAGCAGCGCGCGCTGCACGGTTTCCCCAACTTCCAAAATGCTTTACAGCGTGCGTTTTACGTCTCTGTGCGTCACAGCCACGCCCATACAACACATTATTACACCTGACCTAACCAACCCATATTCTCATGCGGTTTTGGGTTGTCTACAGACGGCAGTCCTGAGGGAGAAGGAACTTTGTTGTCAGCTGTTCTCTTGCATCCCTGTGGACTGGGAGTGATGAAGCAGGAGGTCAGGTCTGCTCTGGGCTCAGCTCTCCTCGGGCTGGCAGAGGGTAACCTTTCTGCTCAGAGGTAAGCAGGTGCATCCCAATATCTTCTGTCCATTTCTTATTCCAGTCAACTTTAATGTCTTTTTATTTATTTATGTGTAAGATGGATAAAGCTAGCGTACAGCATTTGTAAGCAAAATTTGAATTAAGCTATTTATTTCATTCTATAAAAATTCGGTCCCACTTTATATTAGGTGTCTTTCATTTCTGTACTTAATAAATAAAAAAAAGTTAGGTTTAATACTTACTGTGTTCATGTTCTTTTGCTGCTAATGAGGTGGGATAGCTACACTTAAGGTTAGGGACAGGTTTGGTATGAGTAGGTTACATGGTATGCCTGTAATTACTGCAATTCATTACAAATGTAATTACATGCAGGAATTACTAAAAATATATAAAAAAGTAAATTGTATCAAATTATAAGTCATTTATAGCAGTAATTAATTAATGACATCTATAATTACACTGTTGACCCTAAAACTAAACCTACCCATTAACTAACCCATAAACTAAACCCGTTCCTAACCTTACCCGTATCCTCAATAGTAGCAAAAGTGTTTTTAACACAACATGAACACAATAAGCACAATCTACGATGTAAGTACATAGCAGTTAATGACACCTTATATAAAGTATCTAATTTGCTATACATAATTTGCTTTAATGGCAGCAGCACTCAAGTACTTTATTTTAAACTGCAAATAACTTTGCTCTTTTTCCAACAGAGGTGTTGGTCTTTCCCGGGCACACTTCGAGAAACAGCCGCCCGCCAACCTGCGCAAGTCAAACTTCTTTCACTTCGTGTTGGCTTTATATGACAGTCAAGGTCAGTCTGTGGAGACTGAGCACACTGCATTCGTGGACTTTGTTGAAAAGGAGAAGGTGAGGAGCGGAGGTGGACAGTAACAAAATACATTTACTTGAGAACTGTAGCCTACTTAAGTACACCTTTTGAGTATTTACTTCAGTATTATTTTTTCTGGAAACTTTTTACTTTAACTTTATCATACTTTTTTCTCCACTACATTTCTGTCAAGGTCCTTGAGTAGAAAGTAGTAACGTCAGTCAGGGGAAGATTTTGATTGCAGGGGTTGCATTTTGGTTGCAAATCGGGTTGACGTAAGACCCGACAGAGAGCCGCTGGATTTTGGTTGGAAATGAAAGTTGGGTTGACGTCAGATACACAATACAACGTCTGTCCAACGTTGGAGATTTGACGTCATTCTGATGTTGGATTCTGACATCAACCTGGTTTTCATTTACAACATTGGGTTTGGTCTTCTAAATGCACATTTTGGAGCACACTAGCTTATAGATAACAGTAAGGATAACATATAATACTAAAAGCCAAAAAAAAATTCATAAAGACTTAGAATAGGGCACTATTTGAGGGAACAGCCATTTGTGTGTCTGAAACCATTGTGGACGTTATTGAGTGCACTTATTCAATCTCACATTCAATCCCACTACTGGAACTGTGTTCTAGAAATAAATGTGATATTGATATGAGGGTATAGGGCGATTTCGGACACAACCAATATCTGATTAACATGAATATTATTACTAGTCTTCTCAACTAGATGTCATCCTTTTTTTTGCATGTAAGACAAAGTATATATATATATATATATATATATATATATATATATGGGTTTTTTTTCTGTTTGATTTAGGAGCCAGTAAATGAAACAACAAACAATGGAATCCATTACAAACTCAAGTTACTGTACAACAATGGTGAGTATTGCCTGCATTACCAATAGTCCACTATTACGATAGAAATACACTTACTTTTAACTGTCATTTGTATGTCATTTTTTTGTCCTATGTTGTGCTATTCATTTTCCTGTCATTTAGGTGTCAGAACAGAGCAAGATCTGTACATCCGTTTGATAGACTCTGTGACCAAACAGGTAAAACAATGTCAGCACTTTCACATTATTTGCAAGAATGTGGGATACATCTTAGCATTGAAAGTTTGCTTCAGTCAAGATTAAATGTTTAAAAAAAAAAGTGCTTTTTCCACAGAGCTAAGATGATTTTGAAATACTCATAGATATTATCATGATACGTTTTATATATTTTATTATGCATAACATTAACCTGCCATTTGCCTACATTACATCCACTATGTCAGGCAATTATGTTTGAAGGTCAAGATAAAAACCCTGAAATGCGTCGTGTTCTTCTCACTCATGAGACAATGTGCAGGTAACTTTTGTCAATCTGCACTATTACACACTAATAGACAAAATCCCATTCATGCTGCAAACAAACATGTATACTCATAAAATATTCGTGTTTAAAATGTAGTGTTTGTTTGCTTTAATTGCAATATGCAGGTTACTTTTTAAAAAGTTGATGCAGTGATAATTGTGTGTGTCTTTATATGTGAATATTACAGCCGATGTTGTGATAAGAAAAGTTGTGGAAACAGGAATGAAACGCCTTCAGACCCCGTCATTATTGACAGGTAGGACAATCAGTTACATTGTATAACATTTTAATTGAGAAATGAAATGTTGTACTGTAATATGTGTAAGAGAAAAATGAGGGAGAGAAAAGTTGATTGTTTAATGAGCTATTCATTCCAGGAATTTGGATTTATCAGCATTGCAGATAAAATCAGACAGACAGTTTGTACATCATTCTCTCAGTGATTATTTTTCTCCATTCCCTGATCCACTCATACTGTACCTTCACATGTTTGCAGAGGAAAGGTGTTAGTCTTGCCATCCAAATTATACCCTTTTCTTTTTATTTTATATTTAGGTTCTTCTTGAAATTTTTTCTCAAATGTAATCAAAATTGCCTGAAGAACGCAGGGAACCCACGAGACACACGTCGTTTCCAGGTACACACAAAAAGTTAAATAGTCTTATTAATGATGTCCTTTATGAGTCTGATAATAGATTGCTAACACTTTACAATAATACTAACATGAACTAACAATGTGCAATATATTTTTACTGCATTTATTAACCTTTGTTTCTGTTAGCTAATAAAAATGTTAGTTCAGTGCATTAATTAATGTTAACATATTTTTGATCTTAAAAATGTATTAGTAATTGTTGAGATTAACATTAACTAAGATGAAAAGTTTTGTTTTCATCTTAAAAGTATTACAAGTATTGTTCAATGTGAGTTCACATTAACTAATGTTGCTGTGTTAACAAATGAAACCTTATTGGAAAGTGTACCCAATACATTGAATTAACATGTTGTTGTTTTTAAAAAAAATAGAAAATAGACTTTCCCTTATAGTCCTGGATCACACTTTAGATTAAAACCACAATGGTAAAAATGATAAATGTAGCTTGCATTAATTTAATTAATTCAAAAATGTAGCAAATGTATTTAACCATCCTTGTCCAACATCAGAATATTCTTTTGTGTGCTACATTTCCTGCACTTCACTAAAATGTACTGTGCATTGCAGGTGCTGGTCTCTACCACAGCCTCCGTTAGGGGCCACATTCTAGCCATTTCTGATAACATATTTGTCCATAACAATTCTAAGCATGGCAGAAGACGATTTGAGTTAACTGAAGGTACAGTAATCACAAACATATCTGCAACCTTTTGTATAATTTAGCAAAATTACACCAAAAGAACAGTGTTGGTGCTGGATCATTGAGAGAGAGAGAGAGAGTGTGTGAAAGTAGAAAATACAGTTAATCAGTACAGTTAAGAAACGATAACAGTTTTTTATTTTGTTTTGTTAACAGTTCCTGCACTTGCCTTCCATACTATATTGTATCATAATACTCTAATTATAGCTAAACTTATTCAGTGGCACCTTTACACCGTTATTGAATCGATAGCGCGACACATAAGGTGTGTGACAAGTGTAGTCTGATTCCCGAAAGAATGACTCCTATGAACCAGGTCAGAAACATACACAGTAACCAGTGTATTTTGATTACATATTGAATGACTCTGATGAGTCCGTTCCTTTTAGTGAATCAAAAACATAGAAGAACAACTTGTGTAGTCCGAATTAGAGACAAATTACTTTAATGAAGCGGTTCTGAATCAAACCCACACCTAACTATGCATTTCACATCAGTGTAGGTTTTTGCAAATCAGCAAATTTGCAAAACAGACTGTTTGTTCATATGACAATGTGTAGTTAAATATATAGTAGAAGAAATGCTACCAAATATTTGGTTTTAGTATTTGTTGTTTAATATAGGCCTATTGTTTCAAATAGTTAAGGCCAATTATTGGATTGCATGTATGCTGCCTCTGAAAAAACATTAAACAGTCTGTTTTTATACACCTTTACATTTAAAAAAAAATATTTATTGCAATTATTTACATTCTGTATCTGTAATGTGCAATACTGTTATCCAATGTATTGAGCTAATATGTGTGTGTGAATGTAGCAGAGATCCCCTGCATCAAGGCCATCAGTCCGAGTGAAGGTTGGACCTCAGGTGGAGACTCAGTGATCATTATTGGAGATCAGTTCTTCGATGGTCTACAGGTGGTTTTCGGAACAATGCCGGTCTGGAGTGAGGTGTGTAACAGTCTCAAGCTCTGTTGCTAATCAAAGAATTACTATAACCCCATTTTTGTGTTTCATCTTTAGCCTCATCATTCCAGTTGTTCATTTTTTTTTTCCATGGTCAAATCTAATCCGTTCATCTGCCACCACAGATCTCCCACAAATCTTTGCAAATTTTGCAAGGTGTGAAATACATTTTTCCCAATGAATTTGATGGTGAAGTGAAGCGAATCAGAATTTGATGGTGAAGTGAAGTTAAATCAGAATTTCTATACTTCCTGATGACTTTTTCTGTTTTGTGACAGGTCATCACACCACATGCCATTCGTGTGCGGACTCCACCTCGTCTCATCCCTGGTGTTGTGGAAGTTATACTGTCCTACAGATCCAAACGCTTCTGCAGGGGACCTCCAGGACGTTTTGTGTACACTGGTGAGGATTATGAGTTTGCGAGAATAAAAAAAAACGACGAAAAAAACGTTGCAATTTACTGTAACCGTCGTTATACAATATTTTTTAAGAATATGTGAAACCGTATTATGTTACATAATGCCTTTTTGGACTTTTAGAGATTCTCATTTGTTTTGTTGCTGGCAGATGCATGAGAGTTTAACTGAGAAATTTGTTTCTCTGTTTAAGCTTTAAATGAGCCAACCATTGACTACGGGTTCCAGCGGCTGCAGACGGTCATTTCTCATCATCCTGGTGATGTGGAAAGACTTCCAAAAGTGAGCCAGAAATACTAAGTCTATAATTTACATTTAATTTTCTCACAAATTCTGTTTTCTGTTTTAACTGTTCTTAAGGTTCTACTTTAAGTGTTTAATTAAAATGGAAAGGGATAGTTTCCCAAAAATGAATATTCTAACTCACCCTCAAGTTGTTCTAAAAAATTTTTTTCCTCTGCTGAACACAAAGGAAGATATTTTGAAGAGTGTTGGTAACCAAACAGTTGAAATTTAATATTGTTTTATTTTATTTTATTTTATTTTTGATTGACAGGAGGTTTTACTGAAGAGAGCAGCTGATCTCATAGAGACTTTTTACGGAATGCCTCACAACAACCAGGTGAACAGCATTTTTTATATCAACATTTAATTTTTTTTACTCATGCTTGCTACCCAAATAAACAATATCGATTATTAATAAGAAAAGATATTGTCAGAGAGTACATCAAAAATACTATGGGTGCATATTAAAAAACATAATTTTTGAATATCTGCTTTTGTTGCCCTGCAAATAAAGGCTTTTTAAATATTAAACTCTATGCGAGTGCCTGGATATAGACTTGTGACTCTTGTGACATTAAGAAAGATCCACTTATAATAGTAAACAATATGGATTGCTGCTGAAATCCAGAGTGGGAAGTGATGTAATTTCTGTGCTTCTATATGTGCCTGACAATAGGAGATGATTCTGAAGCATGCGTCCGACATAGCAGAGGCACTCCGTGGGAGCCCACGAAACCCATCCCACACAAATTCACACAGGATAATGGGTGTAAACTCTTTTAATGGACAGTTAACTGCGAACACACAGGTTTCACAGGATGTAGAACGAGGTATGCAGTATGTGTGCATGTGAGTATGGTACATATGCCCCACAACAGTGTTTTAATAAATGAATGTCTCTTTCAGTGGGATTCAGTCGGAGTTCAAACACTGGCTTTGTTTTAGGCAGCACATCCCAACAGTCTGATTTCACTAATATCAACACATGCACACATTCGCACCTTCACTCCAACATGTCAAAGCACTCAGACTCAAACGCACACCCATCCATGGCCGGACACACACAAACACAAGGACGCCAAACTTCCTCTTTGCCAAACTTCTCCATGGCTGCCACACAAGCATTCTTAGATAGTGCCACAGAGGACACACAACACTACATCGGTAAGAACACATCTTTCTTTTCTATCAACTGTCGAACCTCAAGACTTTTTTAGACTTTTTTTTCCCAAAAAAGCCAACATTCAAAATGTATCTTAACAAATTTTGCTTTTTTAATTTTGCTTACTTTTCTACTTCTGCTTTTCATGACATTATTAAACTGAATCATGGTCCAATTGCATATGTAATGATCATAAGAAGACAAAACACTCCTGAAGACAAATATATATATTGGTGGTTTTAGATGTTTATTTCCTTCTTATAATTCTTTCTCTTTCTTGTGGTTCTATAGAGAAGCAAAAAAGTGCGTTTGCTCCGGTTCTGAAGATGCAGTCTTCAACAGCAAGTTCAAGTCTTCCCATTTGCACAGTGAGAGCACAACACACATAAATACACACAACTCCTCTCTCCTGCTGTTCTCGTCCACCTCTACATTGTCCCTTTATTTACTGCATAAAGTGTGTGTGTGTGTATATATATATATATATATATACAGTCCTGCTCAGAATTAATGGTACCCCTGGTAAATATGATGAAAAATGGCTGTAAAAAATAATTCTGCATCGTTTATCCTTTTGATATTTCATTCAAAAAATTGGCAAAAATCGAACCTTTCATTGAAGTAAAATAATTGACAGTGGAGGGAAAATCACATTATGAAATAAATGTTTTTCTCCAAAACAAGTTGGCCACAATTATTGGTACCCCTAGAATTGTTTACGAGTAAAATATCTCTTAAGTATATTCCCATTCATATTTACCTTTTTTTTGCACACCAGGGTGACTAGGAACATGAGACTGTCCAGCCATGACTTCTTGTTTTACAAGAGTTTAAATATGGGGAAACACAAAGGCCAAATTCCCTTAATCATCCATTACAATGAGTAAAACCAAAGAATATAGTTCTGATGTGCATCAAAAGATTGTTGAGCATCCCAAAATAGAAAGTGGCTGTAAGAAAATAGCTAAAGCATTGAAAATCCCCATTTTGACCATCAGGGCAATAATTAAGCACTTCCAATCAACTAAAGATGTTACAAATCTGCCAGGAAGTGGACGTGTGTCTATATTGTCTTAATGCATGGTGAGGATGAAAGTTTGAGTGGCCAAAGACTCTCCAAAGACCACAGATGGAGAATTGCAGAGATTAGTTGAGTCTTGGGTTCAGAAAGCCTATTAAAAAAAATTGAACAACCCCTACATCACCACATGTTGTGTGGGAGGTTTTCAAGAAAAATCCTCCTTGCTCATCCAAAAACAAACCCCAGCAAATTCAGTTGTCAGACATGACTGGACCTTCAAACAGCACAGGGTTCTGTGGTCAGATGAAACTAACAAATAGCTTTTTGGCAGCAAACATGCAAGATGGGTTTGGTGCACACAAGGATAAAAAGTACCCCATGTGTACAATTTAATATACCATCTTTAATGTTGTGGTCATATTTTTCTGCTGGAGGTCCTGGACTTCTTGTTCAGATACATGCATGGCATCGTGGATTCTATCAAATACCAACAGATAAAAAATCTAAACCTGACAGCCTCTGCTAGAAATCGTATAATGGGCAGTGGTTGGATCTTCCATCAGGACAAAGATCCAAAACAAACATCAAAATCAACACAAAAATGTGTTAAGTAGCACAAAATGAAGCTTCTGCCATGACCGTCCCAGACCTGATGAGTGGAGTGAACTGAAGAGAAGAAGCACCAACATGGATCTGGGATTCTGAAGGATCTGGAGAGATTCTGTAAGAATGGTCTCTGATCTCTTGTCTGTGTTCTCCAAACTCATCAGGCAATATAGGATAAAACTCTGTGCTGTTATCTTGGCAAAAGGAGATTGCAAAAAGTATTTAATAAAAGGGTACCAATAATTGTGGCCAACGTGTTTTGGAGATAAACATTTATTACATAATGTGATTTCCCCCCCACTTTCTATTCTTTTACTTCAATGAAAGTTTAGATTTTTGCCAATAGTTTGAATGAAAGATCAAAAGGATAAATGATGCAGATTTATTTTTTACAGCCATTTTTTATCATATTTACCAGGGGTACCATTAAGTCTGAGCACGTATATATATCTGAGCATATATATATCAGCTATAGGCCTATATACACACACACACACACACACACACACACACACACACACACACACACTGCCTTAGGGAGTGTGAAGTGCATACACACATATAAATTTGTGGAGTGTGAACATTTGACAGACTCATGTCTATTCTCTGTTTGTCTTTTACAGCCTTGCATGGACTAGTGACACCAGTCGCTCTCTCACATGGACAAACTCAGAAGTGAAGGAATCTCTTTGTGGTGGGGGATCAACAACATCTATTTTGCATTGTGAATGTTTTCTCAGTGCAAGCAATACAAAAACAAGAAACTATATGTTAAATCGTGTTGGTTGGTGATAAAGCAATTATTTTTGTTCTGTCTAAACAATATGCACCTCTCTATTATTAGTGTGTTTGTATTATGTGTGGCCAAGACATTCAATATTTACTTGATATATATTTATTTGATGTAATAATGTGAAATATTATTTCAATTGTAAAAAACTGTTTTCGTAATTTATTCCTGTGATGGCAAGGCTGTTTTATTCCTGTGGTTTTCAGCATCATTACTCCAGTCTTCAGTGTCACATGATCCTTCAGTAATCATTCTAATATGCTGATTTGGTGCTCAAAACATTTTTTTTTTTATCTGTGTTGAAAATTATTGTGCTGCTTAATATTTTTGTGGAACAAGTGGTGTGTTTTACTGTCACATTTTGTATTTTTTTTATCCTTGTTGAAAGAAAAAGTTTGACCACAAACCTTTGAACGGTAGTGTATGAGGAAATATTTTTCCATCACTCTGTATATACCAATGTATAAGACATTTTCTTACACTTAAACCTAGATTTTACAAGAACATTTGTCTTCAAAAAACATACAACTATTTAAGGGAAATAAAATGGTCAAAACACTCGACATAGATTTGTACTCGACTAACTGATAACAATGACAATAATTCTTTTCGAATGAAGATTCATTTTAAGCCCAGGTTCCACATGGCCCCTTTCGACAAATCTATTCTTCATGTCTCATTAAATTATCATATTTGTTGAAAATTGCTTGTGTTATGGGAGGCAGCTCTGCTTGTTTTCTGTAAGATACTTCACTGAATTCTCTGATAAGCTCTACATCAACCATCAAGTTTTACTATGAGGAGGAGGCATCAGAAATAAAAACAAATGCTGAATATGGAGTTTGTCTCTCATAAATCTGAGTGCATCCTCCCTGTGCATTAGAGAGGAGGCTGCACACTCATAAACATCAAATAACACAATTGTGTGATAACTGTGCCATGACGACAAGTATCCACTGTTGTGGATGTTCAAAACTCTTTACAACACAGTGTCAATGTGTTCACATTACACACATTTGTCTTGTCCTTTATGAAATAATGTGCAAAATGAGTAGTATAAAATGTCTTGTAGTTCCCTTTATTTGAACTAATAAGAGTTGATGTATGATTCAAGATTATTGACTTTTTCTGTTATTAAAACTTGCTAGACCAACAAATGCCAATTATGGATATTAAATATATTATCAAACCGCTCCGCTACTGGCCCCCTTTCGGCGGTCTGCATCAGTGAGGCTGGCTCTGGGCTGGCTGAGAGCAATATTGTCCAATCACAGAACTGAGCATGAACATTCTGTGCTGTGATTGGTCAGTTCTGATTTGTTTAGTACATTTTCTAAGCAGGAAGTGAAAATTTTCGGTCATGTTCCAGAGAAATAATTAAAAAAAAAAAATCCTGTTGTTCGTTAGGTAATTTTTTTTTTTTTTTACTGCTCACAACTGCAATACAAGAATTTCGTCTTGCATTAACTGTCGGTGATATTTAACTAACTGTGACATTTTACCTGTGCGCAAAAAAGTAACTTGATATTTTGTGTGCACGTGCGGGATTATGTGTGACCATTGACGGTTGACAGCGTTTTGACAGATTGCTTGCTGAGTGCAGTTTGCGATGACTGACAGTGGTCATTGTGTGCTGCGTGATGTGACTCTCTGCTCGCCAGTGGGGGAAATCCTCCTGAGCGGCTGTGAGAAGGGAGTCCACACCATTGATATCAAACTGGGAACAGATAAGGAGGAGAGGTACGTAACTCTCACAAACATGCACACAAATTGAGTCAGCAGAACCCAATTACAACATGCAAACCACACTTAAAGTGCAGTTATGGGAGCAATGATGCTATTCGAAACTGAATCAAATTAAGCTAAAGTTGTTCATTTCTGTTTTTAAACCCTTGCCATATATACTTCTTAAATTCTCATTGTGCAGTTTTTTAAAACTTAAAAATAACTGGTTTATGGGTCAACATTCTGTGGTGATTAATTGCATGCCACAGTCAGGTTCTGTCAAATGATGAAGTTTTTAATATAATAATATAAGGGGATGTGGTTTGTGAATTAAATTGCTTGGTTTTAATTGTAAAGATGTTCATATAAACACTGAAAGCTTAAAGTCACAAGTGAAGTCAAAATGGACAATTCTTATTTTTTATGGAATTTTGCAGTATTTAATATAAATGATTTATCCATGCACATCATTATTATTATTCTATTATTATTAAATTTGCGTACCCTAACAATCTTTAATCAAAATAACTTTCACTTCCCACTTTTTGCCAACAACATTTCTAATGACATGTTTACTGGCCTAAGTGCAGGACGACCTGTCACTCACATGAGATCAAAGCAATAGCAAACCACAACCATCCAATGACCAAATTAATTCTTCTCGATGGTCAAAATCAAGTCCCGCCCTACATTTTTCCTTGTTCGAGATGCTGTTTCACTCAGTTTTACATCACAATAGTGAAGAAATGTCTATTGCAACTTCTGTTTCATGCTGACTTAAAAGTGTATCCTGTTGTAGTGTACGCCCTGTTAGCCAGTCAGAAATGAGCCCTGAGTTACAGTGCTGTGTTGACTGGCTTCAGTGCTACTTCATGAAACCTGAGTCCATCAGCACTCTTCCTCTGCCTGCCATACACCATCCACAAATGCAGAGCGGTTAGTCACATACACACACACCTCTGACTTATTTATGCACGGTTTCACAGGCAAGGCAAGGCAAGTTTATTTATATAGCACATTTCATACACAATGGTAATTCAAAGTGCTTTACATAGAATAAATTAAAATAATCAAAAGAAATAAGAATAATTAAAACAGTTTAGAATAAAAAAATGAAAGAAAATACAGTAAAAACAGTCGGCTTAAGCCTAGTCCCAGACTGAAATGCATGTTTGAGCTGTTTTAACTGAAAGCAACTTGCACTGATATATCTTAAAATATGTCAGTGCCATTGTTTTTTTTCTCAAGATGCACACCAGTAATGTTTTTTTTTTCTCTAAGCACGTTTATAAAAGCTTACTTAAATGTCCTAATTGAACTAAGGTCTAATCCTGGCTTAATCTAAGCCCTGTCTGTGAAACCAGACCTTAAAGTAATAACCAGGGCTGCGTTTCTCAAAAACACCTTAAACCTAAATAGATCGTAAAACCATCACCATTAATGATCTCTATGATCAACTTGGCTCACAATGCTTTTGAGAAACACAGCCCAGAACTTTAACTGCCACTGTTTTTCACTGCTTTCCACCCTGTCTCTATTTTGCAGATTCTTTTAAAGCGCATGTGCTGTGGACTCTGTTCAAGGAAGTGGGGCTTGGGAAAACGGTCTCATACAAGCAGCTTGCTGAAATGATTGGTAATCCAAATGCTGTGCGAGCCGTGGGCTCAGCCATGAAGAAAAACCCTGTGAGTTTTGTTGGAATGATCATCATGACAGATTGATTTATC
Organism: Meda fulgida; assembly: GCA_030578275.1. NCBI lineage: Eukaryota > Metazoa > Chordata > Actinopteri > Cypriniformes > Leuciscidae > Meda > Meda fulgida. Next base: position 16,854,079 of record CM060632.1, on the reverse strand, counting down.
TCATCTGATGCATCTTTTTCTCTGTTGTTCTCTCAGATTCCATTGATAGTGCCGTGCCACCGGGTGCTGCGCAGTTCAGGGGACAGTGGATCATATATGGGAGGAAAGGGAGATGATATTAAAGTTTGGTTGCTCACTCATGAGAAAAAAGCATTGGAGCTCAATGCTTCAAAGAGTGAATAATCCATCGGATGGACCCCAAAATCTTCATGCTGCTTCTCAGTTTGTTCACAAACCTTTTTTTTTTTTTTTTTAAACATTATGACCGATTTTTTTTATTCTTTGGACAAATTATATTCTACTTGAGCAAACAAACTCTTTGTTATAATCCATATACTGTCTATAGTTTTAGAGGAATCTGTTTGGAATATTGTTTTTTAGAGCAGGTGATTTGATTAGATGTTTTTATGGTTGTCAGTGTTACATTGACATTGTTAAATGTGATTTGAAAAATCATTTTATAAACAAGAAGTTTAATCCAAAGGATTACAGAAAATTATTTTAAAGAAGTTGCCATTTCTTTTTTATTGTTGTATATTTTGTTTTGAATTTTTTTTAGCAAGTTATGCTTATATAAGTTGTGCTAACTACAGTTTTATAAGAAATGTTTAAGCAAATAAACAGCTCTGTAAAGCAATTAATATTTTTTAATGTTTTTGAAAAAAGTCTCTTATGATTACCAAGAATAGTAATCATTTTCAAATAGTAATAATTTTCAAATGCATACTGCATATCAGCATGTCAGAGAATCCCAGCCATACAAACACTTCACGTATTTCAAAAGAGTTCTTAGTTCCTCTGGATGCCAAACACACAGTTGTGATCTCTTTAATGGGAGGATGAAAGAAGGCCGTCCCTGGTGAGATATCCACAGTCAGTAGAGTGATACTGCATTATGTTGTGTTTGATCATATGTGACATGAGCTGCATCCACTGCCTCAGGCTGTGCTGATCTCTCACTAAGCCTTCACATACGGCATCATGCCACCTTACAGAACAGCAATTTGTGCCTGCAGAAAAAACAGTTGGATCATGCTCAGTGAACACAATCCCTCCCTGTAATTTCAAATCATTCAGTGGGTGTGGGAGCTGTTGTCATAACTCTGTTGGCTGTGTGAGAGATGTGTCTTAATCTATCTGTATTTATTTTCTGTGACATTTTCCATGAGAAGGAGTCTGAAACTCTTTCATTTTCTTCTTTTCAGTACATGATCAGAAAAAAATGTGATGTTTTCGATTCTTTATAGTATACTTATACATATATAGTATATCATTTCTATCATTTTTTTTTTGTTACCAGACCTGTTTCGTTTTTGTTAAAACCCTGAGTAATGTGTAATTTTGTACAATAAACATGAAAATGCACAAAATAATATTTTTTTAAAAGGTTGGTTAACGTGTGTATATATATATATATAATTTATTTATATTGAATTTGTTCCTTTAATGCCATAAAAAAATTGTAACAGGACACTAAATCTGGTTAATTGGAGATTTTTTTTTTTACTTTTTTGATGGTATAATAACATTTAGACCAAACTTATGGGATACGGATCCCATTCAAACTCCATGAAACTTTTAGAAACATTGTGTAAAAAAGAAGCGATGTTGGGTGATGCTTTTTTGAAATGTCATGACAGCTGAAAGCTCGAGATGAAAGCTAATCTGCTGAAGATAAGACCACATACTAACAAATGAGTTAAAACTGTTAAATCCATGTAAGGTATAAGATTTTACATTTAGATTTAACACTATATTACCAACGCTATATTACCACCATACACTTGAACAATGGAAACATCTAGGGGAGTATCCGTGTTATTAGTCTACTGTAAGTCATTTGTCAGGGTAAAACGTGATCAAACTGGATTAATGGTTCAGAATAAACTCTGATTAAAGTCTAAAGATTCTCTTTTGATTGACAGAATGATGGTGATTTACAATATGATCTCTGTGCTGCATTAGTCCCATGCTGGTGTTTTAATCTTCAAAGCATTTAATGTGTCAGGACACATCATTCATGGGTTACTTAAAGAAATGCTTCCGACTTTTTTTTTTTTTTCATTCGAGCAGCTTTTTGCTCAACCTCAACTAACCCCCACCTTTAACACCTGATTCTCAGATTTTCAGTTTGTTTCTGTCAAATGTGAACGTATCATGCTGTGTATTCATTACTCTTTACACTCTCGGGTGATAATGTATTGCACTCTCACCTCACTAACCTCTGACACTCACATATTTCCTTCATTTTATGAACTATGTGGACCAAAGTCATCACTAGGCTATCAAAGATGTCAAGCTGACTCAATCAAAATCCAAATTTAGAAGACCCTTTGGAGAATGACTACATATTCAATCGCTAAAAGGTATATGTTTATTTACCGCATAGATGCTGAGTCAAAGATTGTTGACACTTTTATTGAGCATGGTAATTGCTTTACGGAAAGTTAAACTTGCTGCTGAAGTCAGTTAAACAGACGTGTTTGTTTCTCGCATTATACTTGATTCAGTTTTCGTAGTTTGTAACGCATGATTCAAACCACCAATCTGATGCAGTTTTAATCATATTATTGATCAGGTAGCCGTTAACAAATGCAACAAGATAGCTGATAATCTATGTGGGGAGATGATACATGGTACATTTGTCTACTCTAACCCACTTGGACATGTAGCCTACAACACAATCACAGACTGTGTGTGTTAATGTCAAACACAGCGTTCCGTTGTTACAACCTACCCCACCACTGAGGTGAGTTGTAACACTATCGGGGGACGGATGTTACAAAAGAGAGGTTTCCTGAAAAAAGATCCACACAATCTACATTTTCCGAGATGACGTGCATTATTTCTAAAAATGTGCACAAAAAAATTGAATGCGCTCATTATGCGCATAAACTATGGGAACATATTTAGGCCTAGGACCTATCATAAATCCCTCATTGCGCAACAAAATAAAACTCTGATTTTGTCTTATTTAGCTAAAGTTTTAGCATGTAAGTTAGGTTTGAAATTAGCATGAATGCAAAGAGAACTGTCTGTACAACTGACGTTGTGTTACAGCACTCCCAGGTCTCCCCTAAACATTTATGATGGCCCATTTATTGGCCACAAAACATTTAATAGGCTATAATAAATATCATCATAAATGAATAATCTCCAGAGTACACAAATTATAAATGTCACAAAACTTTCGTGAAATCACTGTGTAAACATGGTTACAAGAGCGCCACGACGTGGAACCACAGTTGGGATGTATAGATAGCCTAAATGTTTGTCTGTATTTTAAGGGGGGAAAGGGATTTGGTTGTTTTAATAATTAGTGCTACTCTTGCTTCAGCTCTCAACACATTTCGCCTAATGTAATAATAAATGAGGGAGGGTTGATTTTGAACAAATATGCACCTCTAGTATGGGCTTTTTATTAAAACCATGAGGAGGATATTTCATCAGGACTTAATAAAACATGTTGTTCCCATGGAAAACAAAAATGTATTATCATTGGCTCCAAGGGTTCATCTTCATCTTTTACATTCTTCCTCGTCTGTTAGGAAATCTCTGTTCTTTCAGAGGCAAACCTTCAGCATCCACCTCATTCACCTGTAATCACAATAGAGACGGGACATCCCCGATCAAATACAGTTTCACACTGGGAAATGAAGCTGCTGATGTTTTCCAATAAAAAGAGAAACAGTCACGCTCTTACAATTAGTATAGGTGAAAGCTGCTCCATTGGAGTGTCCGCAGGAATAGACAGCAATGTGTCACCAGCATCCATCATCTGACAGAGACAGATTTTTACTCTAGTCACACATCTTAATACTTTTAATATTCTTAGTTTTTGATGTCCACCCTGTGTAACTCCCGTTCTCCCATACTTAATACAAAAAAAAGACCAGTTGGATGAACAGAGCTTTCAAAATGACAGCAGACAGAAGAGGACAAGAGGATAATCTCACCCTGAATGTTGCCTCCACTTCACCAACACTTCTCTTTCCGCCAGGAAGCCAACCGTATGACCAGTGCTGGCAAAGACTCACCTCCAACACACACACTAGCATTAACAACTGGACCAGCACCCTTCCTTTCCCCTTCATGCTCAAACTGAAACAAAGACATTTTAAAGGCAAAATCATACTCTCATGTAAACATTCATATAAATATATGAAAATTGTTTAGTTGTTGATTGCAAAAAAAAAAAATCTTACGATAAAAAAAGCATTCTTATCCAATTATCTGGTTTTATAAATCTATTGGAACACAATTATTGATTAAAGTATACTAATATTGATCAAATCAAATCAAATCAAATTGTATAAAGCACATTTTGAAATCAACCTGGCCAAAGTGCTGTACAAGAAAGTAAAAGTAAAAATATAAACAAGAAACATGGAAGAATTACAGAAGATTAAAAGTGCAAGAGAAAATATGCATGGATTTAAATTCAGCTGTAGGAGCTGTTTTAACCTAAAAAAAATATTGATATATCAATATCTATATTGATATTGATATGAGTACAGCTCAAACTTATTGAGCCTGAGGCAAAAAATGTACTGTCAAAGTACAACGTAATGACATTCAACCCCAGCTTCTAACAATTTACGCAACAGCTCAACATAACCATTCAAAATGTGCACATAAATACTATAGGCCTGTTTTCTCTAGACAATATAAATATCCATAAATGAAATTCAAGTCTATTTAAGAGGTGAAAGCAGTGGGTAAAAAGATACAGCAATTAAATATTACACAAGTTTCTGTAACTTCAAATATAAACAGGTTACAGTCTGTAATTTCTTTAAATGAGTTACTTAAATCTTAAGTTGAAATCTAAAGATATTCAGAAAACGCTACACTGTAAAAATATTATCGCTGGTTGAACTTAAAAAGTTACCTGGTTGCCATAAAATTTTGAGTTCATTGAAATAAAAAATTCAAGTTAATACAATGAAGGAGATTAATAAATTAAAATTATAAATATTATGTTATCTGAACCACTTTAATTTGACAAAAGATAGACTAAATGTTGTGATAACAAATCATACAAATATTTTTTTCACAGTGATACAGAATTTTAAAGTCTTACCTGCGTGTCTTTGTTCAAGATAAAGTGTGTTGTTCTTAGTCTCCTTTATACAGTCCTTTTAAAATGAGTTGCAATGCTCTTTCGTCATTGGGAGTCTTGCGACCACAGGGCAGGTGCAGGTTTCTCTCTAATGCACACTCTAATGCACACCTGGGGCTGGATTTCCAAAATTGATTAAGAACTGTCAAGGGGACCTAGCTAATGGACCTGTTTAAAGTGTAAGATTTATTAAATAATGTGTTTAAATGGTCCAAAGAGACACTCTGATGGCCAGATCAACACACAGGGGGAAAGATGAGATATAAAGGCCAAAAGAGGTAGGCTATGGCTCTGTCAGAGACAAGGACTGAATCATCTGACTTGGGATTGTTTTTAAACACCTATAAATTATGTTCCTAGTATTACTAACTAACTAACTAACTAACTAACTAACTAACTAACTAACTAACTAACTAACTAACTAACTAACTAACTAACTAACTAACTAACTAACTAACTAGCTAACTAACTAACTAACTAACTAACCAGCTGTTATTTGGTAAATGTTTTCTCACAAACCTTTCCTTGTGTTCTCTATAGTGTCTAACTTTGATATAACCAACCAACCAACCAACCAACCAACCAAACAACCAACCAATTAATACAATTTTATTTGTATACACTATCATTAAAAGATCTGGGTTCAGTTTGAGTTTGCCAAGGCTGCATTTATATGATAAAAATATACTAAAAACAGTAATATTGTGAAATATTATTACTATTTAAAATAACTGTTTTTATATTTTAATATATTTGAAAATAAAATGTATTCCTGTGATGGCAAAGCTGAATTTTCAGGATCATTACTCCAGTCTTCAGTGTCACATGATCCTTCAGAAATCATTGTAATATAATTTTCTGCTCGAGAAACATTTTTTCTTTTCAGGATTCTTTGATGAACAGAAAGTTCAAAAGAACAGCATTTATTTGTAATATAAATATTTTGTAACATTATAAATGTTTCACTGTGACTTTTGATCAATTCAATACATCCTTGCGGAATAGAACTATTATAACTACTTAATCATTTTATTTTATTTGTTCAAACTATAAAGTTTTAACCATAGAGATGGATTTTGCTAAATTGTATTTGAGGTATTTTAGGTTTTTAAATTTTAGTGTAACTTATCACTAAAATAAGAGGAAAAAATAAATGAACTAAATGTAAAATATAACCACATTTATTTATTACACATTCATATTCGGTGTTAACCTCAAATGGCTCAAAGGACCTTTATTTTGAACTGAGGACCAATATCCTAAACTACGTCACTTCCGGGTCGTATATAGAAAATCCCGCGAGCTCAGACTCAAAACAAGTCAATTTGTCCACATGACCGTCATTCTCAGCAGTTTATTTGTCAAGCTATAGTATAATTTATCCGCCGTAATTCAAGAAGAAGAAGAACTAACAGTTTAATAAACTCTTACAGGTAATTTCCAGACTGGTATTACATGAACAAAAATCTTATGCTGCTGAAACCGTTATAATGTATGGCGTCTGCACGTTACACTAACCTCGAACCAAATCAGTGACATGATCTGTGCTGCCCCTCTCAGCTTTTAGGGTATAATGAGACATTAACATGGATGTTTTAAGAAGACCTGCCATTCCCGAAGACGCGGTCCAGTATCAGCTGTTTCTGTCTCACCCTGACCCATCAGACCCAGAAGCCAATGAGAAATCCCTTAAACAGATCCTGCAGAACATCCTCGCTGAGATCGCCCCTCTTCTGGTGCCGTACATCTGGCAACATCAGCCCTTCAATATAAGATACCACCCTGAGAAAGGTAAGAGTAAGAAACGTGTGTGTGTGTGTGTGTGTGTGTGTGTGTGTGTGTGTGTGTGTGTGTGTGTGTGTGTGAGAGTATAATTTCTGCTATTCTAGCAGTCCACAGAATTGCTTATTTTATCATGCGCTTGGAAAGAGACCTTTATAAACAGTTCACTTCTCTTTTTTTCCATTTTCACCCTTTAGGTGATGTGCCTGCACACCTGGGTGGTGTTACTGAGTTTGGTGATAATGTGGAGGATGAATGGTTCATCGTTTACATTCTAAAAGAGATCACGCGCACCTTCAGTGATGTAGCTGTTGTTGTCTATGATAATGATGGACAGTTTATTCTGATTGAAGCAGCTGAACACCTGCCAAAGTGGCTGGACCCTGACAGCAGTGAAAACAGGGTTTGTATTGGAAACTGGAAATACTATTACCATGATATTATCATGATTTTTGGACCATGGTATTCTTTGAAGTACATGCAAATGCCACTGATGTGCATCAATATGATAATCATTTTGATGCAGCAATCTGTATGATTTGTTGCATTCCTGTGGACCGCCGTTATATATGAGGATGAGTTGAACTCGAATAACATCAAATATTGCAGTAACTTGTTTATTAACTACAAACAAAAATATGACACTGTCAAAAAAAACTACCCAATCTTACATTTCGTTAAACGGTAATTGCAGGAAATGACGTCACCATCATTAAGCAATATTATTGGAGCTTAATTTTCAAGTTTTCAGAAATATTATGATACACTTCACAATTATTAATTCCACATCTATATAAAGAAATAAGTAACTTGTGGCTCTTACACATTTAGGACCATGGTATTAACATTTGATCCAGCACTGTCACCACAGTTTGTATTAATCAGTGATGGATGGTTATTATTTTTTGCAGGAAAAAGATATTATACAAATCTCTCTCTCTCTTTTAGAAGTAAGGCTGTTTGTGTTATCGTTGCGTATAGTGCATATATAGTCTGTTCCCCGTGGCTTATGACTTGTAATGTCTGTAATTGTGTTTCTCAGGTGTTCCTGTACCGGGGAGAGCTGCACATATTACCCAACCGTACACGTTCTGGAGAGGTTGGCTGGCCCAGAGACTCAGTGCCTGCTGTGGGTCAGGCTCTAGAGGTGCTGCACTCACACACTGAGAGCTGTTTAGCCAAACAGCCCATACGCTCCGCTCTGGCCATGAGGCTGGATGGGTGAGAGTGATGTCATTGTTTAAAGTGCCCCTATTATTCTTTTTCAGCTTTTTTACCTTTCATGTAGTGTGTAATATAGCTGTTTTTGAATGTTAAAGGTCTGCAAAGTTTCAGACATCAAAGTGCACAATAAATGGAGTAATTGTCTCCCTAAAGACAGAACTGATTCAGAACTGCCTGAAACAAGCCGTCAGTAATTTCAGCCTCACTTCCTGCACAAACTTGTGTAGGTTTGTAACATTTTCATAATGCCAGTCTATGGTCTTCAATGGCTGCCCCTGAGCAATGTCGACTTCAATCCACCCTCAAACACTGTAGTTGTAGCTGAGGCCTGGAAGAGTTTGGTTCGTGTCTGGGAAAGCAAATCCACTTTGCATCATGTATGCACTTCCAAAGGATGACGACTCGTGCTCGGATTGATACGGTAAAACCGACTCCATTGTTACTGTTCTTATCACTGTGTATATAAGTGTGGAGGCCTCCGGAGCTGAAATTCTAATATGGCAATGAGAGTTACATTTCTGATACACATGGTTTCAGATACTGTGAGAAAAGAGGTTGTGCTGCAATGTACGTTATGGTTTTTGTTTCTGTTTTTTTGACCTTGGATGCATGTAAACCTGTTATAGGAGACCTTTAAAATAGCATGATGGGGCACTTTCAAATAAGCAATTCAGTTGGTTCTGTTATAGTGCTTTAAACTAATTTTTACAAACTCTGTTGTTTGTGTATGTGTGCAGGTATCCAGATAAAATCCAGCAGAATTTCCACCGCACCCACTGTTACGTGCCTGTGGGCATCGCTGTGGTGTTGTCTAGGAGGCCTGACCTTATAGCCCCGGCTGTCTCTGCTTTCTATTTGCGTGACCCTGTTGACCTCCAGACGTGCCGAACTTTCCGCACCTTTCCTCCTGACACCAGAGTTATGACATCAGTAAGAATCAGTCTAAATTTTGTTCTGAATTTATCTTTATGTGGGAAAGTACTTGCTGAATTCTGTCACATACACTTTACTGGTGAAAAGGTTGGGGCCCGAATTAAAAAATGAATTAATACTTAAATTCAGCAATGATGTAAAAAATATATATTTAAAATAAAAATTATATATATATACATTTAATGCTGTTCTATTGAACCATCTATTCATCAAAAAATCGTGAACATTTTTTTCACTGCTTCCACAAAAGTTAAGCAGCACAACTGTTTTCAACATTAACAATGAGAAGAAATGTTTCTTTAGCATCAAATTAGCATACTAGAATGATTTCTGAAGGATCATGTGACACTTAAGACTGGAGTAATGATGCTGAAAATTCAGCTTTGCATCACAGGAATAAATAACTTTTTAACTCCAAACTTTTAAAGAGTTATATTTATTGAAAACTCCTCCAGTTACTACAAATCTGTTCCCTTCCCCCTTTCCTGTAGGTGAAGTTTACTCGATGCTTGTACGCACAGCTGCAACAACAGAGTTTTGTTCCAGATCGGCGGAGTGGTTTCACACTTCCCGCCCACTCTCACCCCCAGTACAGAGCTCACGAGCTGGGAATGAAACTGGTGAGTGCATGGCATGATTCGTGTACAGAGAAAGCTGACTATTACAATGCAGATCTCATTTCATAGAGTTTTTTTTTCTCCAAATATTTTGCCATTGGAATGAATTTTTCATATGCTCAGAAAAACGATTTGCCATGTAATACATTTTGTAACTAGAATACATGGTGCTAATATATTCTACCTTCTGTTTATGCCTAAGGCCCATGGCTTTGAAATCCTGTGCTCCAAATGTGGACAGTCTTCATCAGAGCAAGAGACTTCAGTCAGCAGTAACCCATTATGGAGAGGCTTTTTAGATAGCCTTAAAAAGAATGGATACTTTAAGGTAGGAAAGAGTTTCTGTGTTGAAAATACTTGAAGCATATGATGCAAATATTCCTGAGAGATACATTTTATCTGTGTGGAAATAGTTTTTGCTTATGTGTTTGACTATTTTTGTGAACCCAGAGTGAACTAGAAGGATCTGCTCGACACAAAGACTTAATGACATCAGCAGAGAGTTTCTTTAGGCAGTCGGTAACCAGCACTCATTGGTGAGATTGGCTTTTTTATTTATAGTTTACGGTCACAGTTCAAAATAGTTAATTTTACTTTCTCCCTGTGGCAAAGTAGTTTACATTTCCAAACTAGGGCAACATCTCGAAGACGCTTGAAGAAACCAACCTGCAAAGCTACAGTACTGTGAAAAGTTTTAGGCACTTGTGTAAAATGCTGTAAATGGAGGATTCTTTAAAACAATGTCATAAATAGATTTATTTATCAATTAACTTCTATAAACTATATCAAATCAGTGTTTGGTGTGACCACCCTTAGGTGGACTTACACATAGTTTTTCGCGTAGCTTTGCAGGTCGGTTTTTTCAAGCGTCTTGGACACGTTGACACAGTTCCTCTAGATTTAGTCTGTGTCAGTTTTTTCATGTAATTATAGTCAGCCATGATGGTGGTGAGATCAGCTCATACCAGCTGTTGTCAGACTACTTGTGCATACAAAACTCACTGGATTATTACAATTAATGGCAAAAGGAATGTTTGGAAATGTAAATTGATATGTCCTGTCACACTACAGAAAAATATATAAATAACGGGCTTTAAACAATTTTTTTAGTTGTTGGTGAAAATACTAGTACATTTTGTTCTATCATTTATCGGATATAATTAATAAAGTTGATCAAAATTGGCAATAAAGACTTCTGCATTGTTATAAAATTCTTGTGAACTTTCTCCTCATCAAAGAATCTTTTCAACATTTTTGCCATTAATATAAGTTAGAATAACATAATATATATATTTTTAATAAAAATATATCCTTGGTGAACATAAGAAAATCTTACTGAGTCCAAACTTTAAAATAATAGCATGTAAATATTATTTTAATCTTTCTCAAGCCCTGATATACATAATCCTGGCGATGAGGTGTTGAAAGTCTTGGAGGGCGCCTCCTTCAGTTTGGAAGACCTCAAAAACCAAGAGGCACATCTACGACCAGAGGACAGTATGTACCAATTTTTCTCCTATTTAAAAGAGAATTGTTTTCTCTTTGGCCTGCGCATATTGAGTCTTTTCACTGCTTTTGCTGAAAGTGAATCTAGCCTGTGAATTGAGCATACATTTTATTTAAGTCTTTTCTTAATCAAGTATTGTCCTCTCAATCGCCCCCTGTAGGTGATGCGTGGTTGGACATCTCCCCTCAGGAGCTGGAGAGGCTGCTTGAGGAGAAAGGAAGTCGAAGGTTGAGTGATGGCACTCGTAAGACGGCACAGCCTGATGAGGATGTGCAGGAGGAAGAAGCTGGCTACAGTCTGATAGCTGTAACGAAAGGCATGAAGAACTTCATCAATGCCATGTCTTCTCATGAAGGCGCTGAAATACCCAGGTAATGATACTCCATCGGAATAATTGTCAATACTTCAGTTATTATTATAGTGCCATGATAATTTGAGTTTCTTTTCCTGAAATTGTGTTTCAGGTCTTGCTTGGTTGAGCCCTTCAGTTTTGATCCAGATACAGTAACCAGTGCTCTTGATAGATTGCTAGGTGAGTTTGACTTTCTGTGATATTAATGAATACTAGTGCTCTAAAATCTTTATTAGTGGTCGACCGATATATTGCCAATATATACTTTGGAGATAATCATGTCATTTTTTTATTTTTCAATTATCGATACGTTTTTTTGTTTGTCCAGTGTGTCTGGACCAGAACTTTTATTGTGACAGCACTTATATCTATATGGCCACTTTTGTCACATTTTGAAGAAATAATATTCCCACACAGACTTACCAGAGTGCACTGTTGGGTACAGTGTTTACTTTCTTTTTATTCATATTTTTAATTTCTTTATTTGTGAAAAATACTATAATAGGATTACAAAATCAAGAAGTTGCAATCTTAAGGCGCTTTTTTTCCGTATCACCTCCGGCGAGGTTCTGAGCGAGCTGACGCGATACTAAAATGTGATGTGAAAACACAGCAGACTGCTGATTGGTCAGAGAGAATCGTCACTATTCGCTGTGTCATCATTGCACGCGCCAGACGGAGTATCCTGAATAACCCCGCCATTTTTAAATAGTTTAGCCAGAGATTGGGTGATATACCCATTACTAATATTATGGCAACTCAGACGAATACGCCGTGGTCAAACAAGGAAGTGCAGACTTTCGTTTGTTAGCAGGTGTGTGTAGCGTAGGAGATTACGTCACGGCAGTTTCTGCGGCGGCGCTATGACGACCAGGTACTATTGTGGAGGTACTATCTGCGGATGGAAAACAGAGTGAAAAGCGAGCCGAGTCGAGCTGGTACTGGAAAAGTACCATAAAGTATAAATCTGTTTATTTTTATTTCATGTATTTATTCAATATTATGCCATTTGTTTTAAGGATGTTTTTATTATCTCTAAATTAAATAGACTGATATCACATATATATATATATATATATATATCAGCCATCAAAAATATCGGTCAATATCGATGGACCACTAATCTTTATATCTTTCATTATATTTTAAATTGGTTTCCATAAAGCCTGTTAATTTTTTCTTGACCTAACTGTCATTTGTTTTGAATTGTATGTCTGAATTATCTATACTACAGAAAATCACTAATAATTAGCACTTCCTGTTTTACAGGAACTAAGGATGATGAGTTAGACTCTGACGATTTTGATGATGATGATGATGATGATGATGACGACGACGAGGATGTGGATGAGAATGAAGAAGTGCAGAATGGTGGCTTTCAGGAGCAGGCAGGTTCAGAGGAGCTGGAGAATCTGAAGAAGTACATGGATGAAATGGACCAGGAACTGCAAAGCACAAATATTGGCCAAAGCTTTACACAGAATAACAGAGTAAGTATCCACAGATGCTGTTTATCCTGTGCCCATAACTTAAAAGCTTTTGATTATTTTTATGCTTCCTTATAGGCCAATAATAAAGCAGATGCATCCAAAAGCTCATCAGCCACCTCAGGCTCAGAGCTTGAAGAAGAAATCCAGCCGCTTGATGTGGATCTTAACCTGGTTACAAATTTACTTGAATCTCTCGCTTCTCAGGCGGGCCTAGCTGGGCCTGCGTCTAATCTACTGCAGAGTCTAGGCATCCACATCCCACCTGACGCAGATCAGCCCTGATAAGCCAAACTGAAATAGAAAAATCAACTCACAGTGACTTATCAGACACTTATCACGCACTCAGCGTTCCTTTACCTAGTAAACTTCAGCTGTTGCTCTATCAGCTAACTATATTTGGATTTATGGTGTTCTGTTCCACACCTAGTACTGAATTGTGAATTATTACCTCCAAACATTGATATTTTCTTCAAAACATTAAAATTGACTGGGAATTTCTTCCTGCACAGAATCTAAGCAGTTGTTTATCATGTTGTTCATAATTAAAATGTATTTTTACTCCTTTTTGAATAAAGATAATATTTTCTGAGATGTTTCTAATTACAATTAGTGTCATTTTGTTGGAGATTAATAAAACCTATTGTTATGCTCAACAACAGAAAATATCAGCTACAGCTCAGCTATCTGTCAGAGAAAAGGAAGGGGAATGTTTCCCAGTGCTTATCTAAGCTGATAAACTAAACAAATTGCAGGCTTGTGTAACATTAACCAAGTCTATACCTATAAATCAATCATGCCTGATTAGAAACAAAGCCACTGCTCCGATGGTGAACTTTTTTAACCTCTAGATTCTCGCTTGGAAAGACGTTGGCCTATGCTGGTAACAACACTAACGAGTTATAGGATTTCTGGTGATCTTAATTTGTGCATTACGTACTGCTTCTGTCATTAAGAAAATATGCAGGAAATGTAATTCATAAGATTTATACAAGAAATGACAAGAAAAAAGCTGAAATGCGTGGGAATTTAGTTTGCGTATGAGAAAACCTCAATATGTTTTATTTGCTCCATACTTTAACAATAATACTGCAGTCTGTACTGTAAATTAGAAGCTAAATAAATACATGAGTCACAGGTTTTTTATTTAAATAATATATATTACTATTGTAGTAGTCTTAAATTGTTGTATTTCAACTTTTGGCTGTGATTTCTACAAACCATACATTTTACCAATGTTAAAGGCTCTGTTGTGACTTGTGAGTGTAAGGTTAAGCTCTTACTGTAGTATAATATCCATGGGTGAATCTCACAAAGCATGTCAAGAACATGCTTAGATCATTTTTCACCTTCAAAATATAAAATACAAATATATATATATTGCATTAAATAAGGCCCAGTTAAGCACATTCTCCATTCTCATTACAGTAATGCATTCAGATGCTAGTTTGTCATTTTCATTACTAATACAGTAAAGAAAATCTTCCTGTCTGACTTTTCAAAAATAAAAGCACAAAATAAAGGCATAAATTAAAACCAATATAACAATAACTTAATTTTTGCATTGAGATAATGGGAATTATTTTTTTACCTATGAAATGGATGAATTGTAGAATTGTTGAAACGATCATGAAAATTACATTACAACGCAATAACCTCTAAAGGTCCTAAAAGGGCTTGATTTTCTTTATGCGAAATATAATTCGTTATTTTCATTCTCAGAGCTTCCAGTTGACAAATAGAAAATAATGGGTAATTCTAACTCAGAATAATATAGTCTGTACAAAAGAAAGCTGGTTTGAAATGTAGTCTGAGAAACCTGTATTTTGTCTTAATTGAATTCCAGAACTTATTAGTTCCTTCATGAAAACACCTAAGTCATAGTTTCAATGCAAGTAAAGAAATAAGTCGCATGTCAGTGCTTGCTGGTAGTGTAACCATATAAAATAATTCATTAGAATTATCTTTACACAAGGTCGTCACGCCTATAAATTTTAAATACTGTTATCATCAATCATGTATTTGATTGATCAGGTATTTGATTGGTTATTCTACATAGAGTTTTGCTCCTCAGAATGATCTACACTCTGATTGGTCCGTATGTCCTATAGCAAACTGAACAAGGGCAGTACAAGCCCTCTGGTCGCATGCAGCACGGCTGCTGGGAGAGCAGATAAATACAGCGCTGTTACATCCACAAAAAGAAGCTGCACAGCACCCAGCAGCAACATCCCGAGCATGTATCCCAGAAACAGCAGACTGTGCCAGTTGCCATGAATCAGTGCCTTTGGGCCGTCAGGGTGCAAAACACACAGGAACCCTAATAAGAGGGTACGTGACACTGTCAGAGTGTAGTAAAGGTCAAAGGTTGAGGCATGGCTTCGCTCCGTTTGGGAGACTTTAGCCAGCCAGGCAAGAGAAAGGCTGTGGACGACCAGGCTGAGAAGAGAGTAGACGTACTCCAGCGGTTCCATCACATGCAGTCCTTCACAGGCTGGAAAGAGAAAAAATGCGATTAAAAATGGAATTACCGTTTAACAATGGCAAGGACCCATTTCTCAATCCTTGCATCAAAACTCTTCACACAGTGAGCACAACAGCAATCTACGTGGGCTAAACTGCAGATCTTTTACAGTCATGGCCAAAAGTATTGGCAGTTTCGCAAAGTTTGCTGCTTCAGTATTATTTTTTTGTCTTATGTTTCTATGGTATACCGGAAAACAATAAAACTTATGAAATGCTTAAAGGCTTTTATTGGCAAAAACATTCAATGTATGCCGAGTCAATATCTACAGTGTTGCCCCTTCTTCTTCATAACCTCTGCAATTCACTCCAGCATGTTGGATATCAGCTTCTGGGCCAAATCCTGACTGATATTGATCCATACTTGCCTTATTAGTGCTCAGAGTTAATCACAATTTGTGGACTTCTAAAAGGTAACTCGCCTTTTAAGGATTGACTACAGGTTCTCTATAGGATTGAAATTCGGGGAGTTGCCTGGCCACGGATCCAACATTTTAATGTAATGATCTCCATGCCACTTCATTATCACTCTTGCATGCATCTGATCACTCTGCACAATAACCCAGGAACAATGTGAATCCACACCACAACAACTAAAGCAGCAAACTTTGCAAAACAACATAACATTGATTTGGCACAAAATACATTCAATGACTACATCTTTCAAATTACATGAATTAATTATTTTCTCACTCAGACACAACCACCATCAAAACTCTATGCACCTAGAGAACAATTTGCAAAACTGAATAAGATTTTTTACATTTCTACAGTAACACCATATTAAAATATTTTCCAAATATAAAAATGAAACTATCAAAACAATTTGATGTTAAGAAGTTAAAGGCCAGTTCACACCAACGACCAAGCTATAACGATAAAGATATTGTTTTAAAAATCGTTCCAAATGTAAAAGAATAGCAGAGTCCACACCACAACTATAACGATAACGATGTTGGAATCACTTTCACAACGATTTTTTTTCTGATGAATGACATTGACAGCCAATCAGAATCCAACAGACTTTAAAGAACTCGAGCATTTAAAGCGGCAGATAACTTATTTGCAGCCTGTGCTTATAATAAACAGAATGTTATCTTGTGTTGGTGTGGATGCTAATATAGTTTCCATTAGTTACTGTATCTTTATAGTTATCATTCTTGTGCTGAACAAGTCTTTAGTCATCCCATTATACAAAAGACAACTTAGGAATAATTTCGTACTGTAATGTAAACATGGATGGATGTAAACATGTAACATATATATGTAACATATATTGCATTTTGGATGTGAAATTCACTGCTGTGTCAAGCTGAAAGTTGGTTAGGAGAGCTGTGTGAAGAGTTCTGGGGGGAAAAACGTATTGAGAAATGTGTCCCAGTGAAACGTCCCATATTTGAAGCCAATCATACCTGTGACGCTGACGGAGGCGAAGGTGAGAAATGTCAGAAGGCAGGAGACATGGATGGAGCCTGGCATATTCAGTGCAAACAGGTGACCCAAGCTCACACTGACCATTGGGAGGAAGCGAGCGATTAGAGAATACAGGCCAGAGTGGGAACAGGCTTCAGCCCATACGGCCAGAACACACTGGACGCTCCCGCAAACTGCCGGCACAAACAAACACTCGGCTAGCCTCGGTGAAAAAGGTTTCAAGTGGATCAGACCCACACCATGCAAAGCTAGCAGTGCCATGAGATTCAGAAGTACCTAGAAGGAACAAAGCAGGAGTAAGAGGAATTTCAATACACTTAAAAACAACACATCAGAGATTCAATCATGAAACACAGGAGAGTCATATACTGCAAACTTTTCATTGTGTACCTAAAAACACTAAAGGCAATTTTAGAGGAAATGATAAACATAACAGATGATAATGTTATATGAAAAGCAGTAACAGCTGCTGTATCAAACTATTTTAAAGAACATTTTTAACATTTTCTAAATTATTATACATACCGTTTTATGACCACATTTAATACACTGAATATTTGGTGAAGTTTAAAAAAGTTTAGATCATTTTACACACCGCAAGTATACAAATGGTGTATTTATAAGAACTTTGACCAGTTACAGCACACAAATCTACACTTTCCTACAGTAAAGTGAGGTCCAAAAGTCAGAGATTACATAGCAAATCCCAGAAATAAACACGGTTTTAAGATTTTGAGACAAAAATTAAACAAAGAAACGTAAATTTAATAAGAACTATTCAGAATTCTGCACTATTTCTAGGTCCATAATCCAATAATTTGTGACACTGATCATGTGACTCTTTGTACAGATGGTCAGAAGCTCAAAATGCTCGATCTCAAATCATGATGAAGAACATGATCATCAGTTTTGAAACACTCTTGTGGGTTGCATCTGAAATTGCATACTACCCTACTATTTATAGTAGGCAAAAACAGTATGTGACAAGAGTAGTATGTTCAAATTTATAGTATTCATAAAACAGTAGGCAAAAAGAAATGATGACTGTTTCTACCAGTGCACATCTAATGGATTTAATACTATCACATGAGGTCACAGGAGAGGACTTGGAAATGGCAGTGAAGTGATGCTGGTAAGTCACATTATAATTACAACATGCCGAATATAGTACGTCCGGTTACATTCAAATTACATAATCAATCTACACTCACCTAAAGGATTATTAGGAACACCATACTAATACTGTGTTTGAACCCCTTTCGCCTTCAGAACTGCCTTAATTCTACGTGGCATTGATTCAACAAGGTGCTGAAAGCATTCTTTAGAAATGTTGGCCCATATTGATAGGATAGCATTTTGCAGTTGATGGAGATTTGTGGGATGCACATCCAGGGCACGAAGCTCCCGTTCCACCACATCCCAAAGATGCTCTATTGGGTTGAGATCTGGTGACTGTGGCGGCCATTTTCGTACAGTGAACTCATTGTCATGTTCAAGAAACCAATTTGAAATGATTCGAGCTTTGTGACATGGTGCATTATCCTGCTGTAAGTAGCCATCAGAGGATGAGTACATGGTGGCCATAAAGGGATGGACATGGTCCAAAACAATGCTCAGGTAGGCCGTGGCATTTAAACGATGCCCAAATGCTACTAAGGGCCCTAAAGTGCGCCAAGAAAACATCCCCCACACCATTACACCACCACCACCAGCCTGCACAGTGGTAACAAGGCATGATGGATCCATGTTCTCATTCTGTTTAAGCCATATTCTGACTCTACCATCTGAATGTCTCAACAGAAATCGAGACTCATCAGACCAGGCAACATTTTTCCAGTCTTCAACTGTCCAATTTTTGTGAGCTCTTGCAAATTGTAGCCTCTTTTTCCTATTTGTAGTGGAGATGAGTGGTACCCGGTGGGGTCTTCTGCTGTTGTAGCCCATCCGCCTCAAGGTTGTACGTGTTGTGGCTTCACAAATGCTTTGCTGCATACCTCGGTTGTACAGTTGCTCTTCTATCAGCTTGAATCGGTCTCCTCTGACCTCTAGCATCAACAAGGCATTTTCGCCCACAGGACTGCCGCATACTGGATGTTTTTCCCTTTTCACACCATTCTTTGTAAACCCTAGAAATGGTTGTGTGTGAAAATCCCAGTAACTGAGCAGATTGTAAAATACTCAGACCGGCCCGTCTGGCACCAACAACCATGCCACGCTCAAAATTGCTTAAATCACCTTTCTTTCCCATTCTGACATTCAGTTTGGAGTTCAGGAGATTGTCTTGACCAGGACCACACCCCTAAATGCATTGAAGCAACTGCCATGTGATTGGTTGATTAGATAATTGCATTGATGAGAAATTGAACAGGTGTTCCTAATAATCCTTTAGGTGAGTGTATATAGAATGTACCTTTTCCACGGTCGTAAAGTAATTACTTCTTCAAAAGAAGCACTTACTCAAGAGAGTATGTGATTTTGCACACAGCCGTGGACTGCATGCAAAAGAGGGACAAAACAAATCCAAAGACATTCTGATTTTCATGTACATTATTTAAATTCAATGTTTTCCTCAAATTGTGATACTGATTTAATTTGTAACAAAAAGAGTGCTACAATGTAAAAATGCAAAAAGCAAGCATTTTTACTAGCAGTCTCAGACTCTGAACCCCCTACATATATAAATTTTAACCTAAAATCTTCGGTCGGCAAAAATTGCAAACATCTCATCTGTATCCTAAATTTATAGCCAGCCATACACAAAGACTAAAAGGACTCTTACAAAGGAGTTTATTGCACTAGTCCAATGATCACATCTAGCACACATAATGATTCATCCAAGAGCTGCCCAGTCTTGTGCTTTACACCCTACAGATAATCAATACGCACATTTAGATATATTCCTAACATTGATGATGATACAGTATATATGCCCATTTCTCATGACTTTAAATAGTGATGGTCCATTTAACATAATCCTTGTTTACTGAGCTCCCCATTAATATTCATTGTGTAAAAAACAGCAGCTTTGACATACTGCAAAATATCTTTGTGAGTAAATACAATTTTCCTTCTAAGCCTTAAAATGTACTCTATTCAATTCACTCAGGTTCTTAAAAAACTGGCCAGAACTTTCTGCACTGACCCCAAATGCATGACTAGAACGCCTGCAAAATCACCTGATCATTACTTACATAAGGCAACTTTCAAATATGCATTATCAAGATAATAAAACAGATGTAGAACTGATAAAGATGAACTGATAAAGATGTAGCTGTGTGAGCAAAGTACCTGTATGAATGCAAGTGGCACCGCATAAGGATAGTGATACTGGGGAATGAAGATCCTGCTTACAAAACTGTGTAGATGATCCGCCAGAGCGTACACAATTACAGCCACCAGGGCCGCGATGCACAGCAGGAGTGGCACCAGGGGTTTACACACTTCATACACACAAGCTCTGAGAGCATGCGGCGTATGCATTTGCCACCATGCCGAACTAAAACACAAATGGACAGACAGTAAAATAAATATGGCTTAATATTATTGTAATTTTTGCACCTAAGAATAATCACATTTGAGATACTGATTAAGTAATAGCATAATTCTCACAAGCATTGATGATAAAGATGATTTTATGGCCACTATTTCCAAGCAAGTATTCACAATAAAAAAAAAATTGATCTCACCATCTGGACACCAGATTTTGCCATGGGTCCATACTAGTGGTCCACCCACCCCGGGACCGGTGGAATACGGGTTTAGATTTTGACCCCTTTAAAGCATCGGGTTGGAGGATGGACATAAAATTACCTGTACACTGCGCATAAAATAATTAAATATAAATAAAGGTAAAAATAATAAAGACAATAATCATTCAAGCAATTTAAACAAAAAAACATAACCATATGTCATGTTTTGTCCTGTAATATGTCATTTTTAAAACGCTTAACTTTTTTATTAAAATTAATTTAAAATTAAAGCCCTTTAATTAAAATTAATGAAAATGAAATGTAAAGTCAAATCAAATATAACTAAAATATAATGAAAATAAATTATCTAAGCAAATAAAAAATATATTTTAAAATAAATAAAATATATTATACATAAAATATTATTGACGTTAAGATAGAATAACTCACATTGCTTCATGAGACCTTGTCAATCCGTTATGTATTTCCACCACGAATTAATTGAAATTTTAGTTTCTGTCACGAAACGAGCAAAGGGTGTACTTTGAGCTGTTGCCACTCTAAGAGTTAAAATTGCAAATAAGTTGAATTTACTTCCCTCGATGAGAGATTTTCTTTCCGCCTTTAAGATCAGTGTTTTATCCTAGATTAAATTATTTCCGTTGATTGGCCCCCTCTCGTTTGAGTGCATCGAGAACATAAACTGACTTTACCTGCGATAGCCTCAAAGCAGAGGACAAGCGGAGTTAATGATTGAAACGTCAACTCGCATCGGTAAACAACAGTCTCCTGACGCCTGCGCAGTGTTGTTGTGTGCTACATTTTGCACAAATACTAATTAACCAAGCTGGTGACTAACAATTTAGGCCCCGTGTTATGCTTTATTTATATGTAAAATACATTGTGCAGTGAGAATATTTATCGTCACCTTCCTAAAATAATTGCCCAAGTCATTTTCATTTTGACTTAAATAGTTTGATGACTTACGCAAATTAGGAAGGTGACGATATGAAATAAACCTCATGGTTTTAATCATGCTGTTATGTACTTAAGACGATTGCCTCCTTTTTGGGCAGATAATGTATGATTATAAATATAAAACAAACAGAATAATGGAACATTTGTTTGCCAAACTTTTCTATCTAATGCCATATGACAATCACCCTTCTTCCCCCAACATAAACTTTAGCAACTGGCTGCAAACATTTGTAATGTCAAAGCTACACAATGTACAAATATAATCATATTTCATTTTGAATGTTAGCTATGTACATGAAAGTAACTAGTTAATAATATTAATGTTATAGTCAAGAAATTAGGAAAAGGTAAAGGTATAGGTAAAGTAATTGAGCACACTGGCAGTTTCAAAGACATGCCTTGACTTCATAAACAGCGTTTGCATACGAAAGCCTTTTCTGAGTTCATAAAGGTCGAAAAAGGGATCTCAGCAGTACAGGATATGACAGGCTATTTGAATATGCCTTCCTATCTCCATGTTTGACCAAGGAGCTAAGAGTGACTAAACATGAGTGACTCACCACAACCAGTCTATGGGAATAAAAAGTACAAATCATTTTATGTTATGTTTGAGAGTTACTATGGCTTCCAATTGGCCCTACAATACAATGTATGCTTATAACACAGACGGTGTAAACAAAACATCCATTAAGTACAAATGTCAATAATAACAAAACAAACATTTCTGTCTGAATATGTGTGCTCACAATAAGGTATTTTTTTTTGTGGCTAGCAGCTGGATCCACAGAATAAATGGAGAAATGTAAACAAGCACATTATATCCATGACAGGTGGGTGAGAATAGAACAGACAGTCAATGCAAGATCACCATGACAACCCAGTACTTATTAATCAGGTCAGATATCAGTAGAACATACCAATATGGTGACATCATAGTACTGATGAAAAAAATGCCAGTGATGGGCCAATGAACAAAAGGACATTCCCTTAAAGGGAATATTTAGAAAACAGAATATAAAGCTTTAATGAAATAAATAATAAAGTTGAAACGGCCAGCGCCATGTTTGCTCTCCTGATCACAACAGAAGTGACGTGTGCAACACTCCCAATTCTGCTGTTCACAGCTTCGGCCCCTTGCGCACTTACTCCTCTAAGTGTACTTTCAGCAAGTGACCACTTCGAGGAAGACCTTAGCGCGTAGTGTGGATATTGGGACAGGGCCGTCCTCTGTATACTTCTCCATTGTGTGTGCGCTTTGATGACGTCGTTACAGTTTCCTCGCTGACCCCTTCTGAAGGAGCGTGCGCTCCCTCCAATGGTGAGGCTAGGGAGATATGTCTCTTTGGATTTCTTTGCAATCTATCGCCCTCGGCTGTCTGCCTGGCTGCGATAGTGAAACATTTATTAATGTATTGTATTCGGGGAGCATATTGCCCTTAGCTCATGGCTTGGATGCGATAATGCATTCTTTATTAAACATTCCCCTGAACTGAAGGATAGAGAAGTGCAGGGGAACATTCACGTGTCAGGTCGACATCTATTACAGGTTTTTCTTCCATTTCTCAGGGTGGGGCGGGTTTCTTCCATTTCTCAGGGTTTCTTCCATTTCTCAGGGTCCTAGCCCCCGTCTGTCTCCCTCTCGTGGCAACGCATACTTGTACATCCTCTGATAGACGGACGCGGTCAGACGTTCCATCTAGCTCAGCTAAATTTGGGATGAGGCAGAAATAGAGCGTCGATTCTGAGGTGATAGGCCACTGAAGTCTCTATCGCTGGGGGTCTGGCCAGCCCCAGCTCTCCCATTCCTTGAATCTCCAGCTTGGAACATCCCTTGGTCGGGAGCTTGCTCTTAAAGGGGCTACCCCAATGGCGGGACATCTCTTTCATGCACGCCGCCATGGCGGGTAGCCTTTTTCCGTCATATAGGTCCCTCTCTGCTCCTTCTGCATCCTGTGCCGCGGGCCACGCTAGGCCCAGTTTAGCCACGGCTCGCTTGCACACCTCGTGCAGGTTATACCGTCTGCCTGAGAGCCAGAGTCAGTCGTGCTAGGGGGTCTAGACTGCTGGACAGGGAAGAGAGAGTTGTCTTCCTCCTCCTTGTCATCCATCTCCAAGTCGAGGAGGTCAGAGTTAGCGTCGCCCTCTGCGTCCTCGTCACCCAGCTCTTCCTCGTGTGTGAGAAGCCCATCGAACAGAGGACCCATATCCGGGGATTCAGCTTCCATCATGTCAGCTCAGCTCGTGGTAGCTTGCCTATGATGGTCAGTAGCCTTTGGTTTCACGGCAGCTCCGGACAGACATGGGCACCGCCACTCTCAGACGCACAATGAACGTATGTTTGAGGGTCCGCAAGCAACGTTTGAGCGTGCTTTGCTCCCATACACGCGATGCACATGGGATGGGGGTCCCTGCCCGAGACGGTTGCTCCACATGACGGTGGACACGGGCGACTCATTCCCTTTGGCAGGGGTAATGACTGTCGACATAACGGCTGGAGAGAGAAAGAGTGATTCAATGACTTGTCACGACCCGTTAGTCTGATGGTTCACGTAGGGTAGTTAGCCCTTTTTACGTCTCGTCTTAACGCGTAAAGCCTAAACAGTGTATATGCAGGAATCCTGAAGTTAATTTCAATACCTTTTTAAGACTTTTTGAAGACCTTCTCAAAATATTTCAAGACCTCATCGCCACTTCAAGTTCTAATCAGCAACAAACCTTTAACTTAATAAACAGTTGTTTGCAAATAAATCTATAGAGCACAACCATACGGTCGGCCGGCGATGGGGCAGAGGACGCTGTCATAGCTGTTCTGACAAGTTCAGCTGCTGTCGTGTTGGGTAGTAATGTCGCTAGTGGAGCACAATAACTGGTGATGGACAGCTGCTGCTGCTCTCTGCGGCCAACGGCGGCCTTGTGGCTAGCACCGTGCATGTGGGACTTGACAGCGTTGATGCCCATCGAGACTACGCTAATTTTCTTTTTACAATATGTACAGTAACCCTCGCGGTTGTTTTCAGCGACAGGCTTCAGCCATTGTTTAAACCCATCCTTGTCCAACCAGGAGTCCGCAAATTTACATTTTCCCATTTCTGAGTCAGTTTCGTGACGTGGAGGACGACGACACAACACCTAACCGCACATTTCGCAAAAAAAAAAAAAGTGACATCCAATAAGCAATATCCATCGACGACACCCGCAAGATACTGTTACTGTGATTAATTTAGCCGCTTTCAAACTGTGTATGAGACGCGGCAGTGCGCCTTGCCAGTTTAAATTTGACGAGTGTAGCCAGCTATAGCGCGTGCACTAAACTAAATTCTCTTTATCGTCTTATTGCATTTAAAGTGTCAAAAACACAAGGTTCACATAAACAGTTGGTTTTGTCATAAGTGAATGTAAACATCTGTAAGAAATCGTGTGTGTGAATCAGTATATTCTAGATCCCTGCATTTCTGTAGTCCTTAAAGTGACAGCAGCCAAAGAATCAGTATAGGCCTACGTTTCATTCATACAGTGAAGAATATGCAGTTTGTAAGTTTTGAATGTAAATTTCAATATTGGGAAAAACTTAATGTAATGTTTCTAATATTCTTTTAGAATTAATTTGTTTACAATTTTAATAACCAACATGTTATCCAATTATATTTTGTTCGTTTCAGTTTCAGTTCGTTGCAATATTACGAAGATGGGAAAAAAAGAGTTTTTAACAGGAGAAGAAATGCGAGAGCCAAAAGATTTGAGTTGAGTCGATCCAGAGTCCAAGTAATGGTGCTGAAAATCGGCACGTTCACGCTGTTGTTTTTTAGTTAAAACATTATGGACCATGGCAAGCAGACTTTATTGGGACAAAAGAGAACTAAAACGAGGATCAATATCAGCGTAGCGTTTTTCAGATGCCGAGAGCTCCACGTCCGTGACAAACTTCAGTAGAGATACTTTATTAGACAGGTGAGCAAATGTAACGTTATATAAAACGAATCAATGTTATATAGCTCAACATGATTAAATGTTAGAATATGATCAGTATGTTATTCTAATGTTGATCTAGCATTACCGTTAATCTCATACAGACAAACTAACACATAGAATAGCATTATAACTTTCAACACACTCAAATGCAATTTATTGTGATAGTGTAGACCAAGTGAAACAGCGCTGCCCGTTAACGTTACCTCACAAGTTTCATTCGTCTAATAAACTGACATGTTTGAGTATGAGTATTAACTCAACACTTGCGTGTAGTTCGGTAGGATGAAATGTCCATATTCCTTTATATCCGCGGGACTCGTGTGTGGAGCTTGTAAGAGGTTAGCGGCGAAAAAAAGTAACGTTACATTGTAGCTTGAAGGAAAGAGCTTGCGCTGCCCCAAACGCTGGCTTTCTTCGGCAACTCTCTGAGGAACTGCTGTTTGGCCAACCGCTCACCTCACTGGATGACATCCGTCTCTGAGAGATAATTAGGGAAAATAAAGTTACACAAGAGGGAATCCTCTTCACGGACTTATAGCTGGTTGTGTTGATCCTGATTAACAAGAATATCACAAACTCAAGCTTTGTTATGACGAATCAAACACAAACCTCTATTAATCTAACACAAATGGAAGTCTTTAAAGGGTAACTAAACGTGCACCTGAGCCCCGCAGTGACGGATTGATTGACAGCTGCTGTCAGACTCTAAAATGGAGAGTAACTGGAGGGACGCAAGTAGCTTTTCGACAGAGCGGTCATTTGAAGTCGAGGACTTTTCTCCCCCAGCTTCACCTGAAGTGGAGGGGGGTGAATTGTCTGTGGACACAGGGCCATATCAATTCGCGGCCTCTGGCTCAAACTGCGGTCTTAACTCCCGCATCGCGATCGGCATCTGATAAACTCATCAGATGCCGATCGCGATGCGGGAGTTAAGACCCCAGTATGTCGAGTTGATGTCAATAGCGCGCGCTCTCTGTAGGCATATTCATATTCTGCCGCTATGTGAAAAAATCCAGCAAAATGCGCCGGCGCGTTTGTCGACCGCAGAGGATTAACTTTAGCCTAACCATAAATTGTGATTAAAATAAACATGATCACTCACATCATGACGCCGCTGCGGTGGTGGAGTCCATGCAGAAGGAGCAGCGTTTGGCACTGCGTCGTTTTTCAGCGCCAGCTGTGTGAGAAGCTCATTTCCACCTCTATTGCATTACCATCCTGACCACTGTACTAAATACAGATACAGCTACGCTAACTTGACGCTATCCTAACTGATGCAATACTATACTACTAAATAACTATGCTTCTTACAACTATGCTAATTAACTACCTAGGCTACACGAAATAATCTAAATAACTATATAAATGCTATGCTAAATAGATGCTTAAATACTCTATCCTGATCGGTTTCAATACTCGTAATTCCAAATCCTGACTCACAGTGTTTTGACGAAACAAGATGGTTTTTATACTGCCAAAGGGCGTGGTAGCTCGTATCAAGGGCGTGGTGAGCTGGAACCTGCTTACGTCACCAACAACCGTTTACATCACGAACCACCGCAAACATCCAATAGGAAAATTCAACTGCAGTAGCCACACTTCAACCTGAAGAGGGCAGCACTCAGACGTTTTTATACCACACAGTATATTGTAGAATTAAAACACTTTATTCCCAAATGTCAAAAAAGTTACTTGAATCCATGAACAGCCTTTATGAAGCTGCATTCTTACAGATCATTAACTAAAAAAAGTTGGTTTAGGTTAGGTTGGTTTAGTTACCCCTTTAAATGTCCTTATTGCTGACTAAGAACGAAAAAAGGAGGAAAGAGGATGTAGTAGGAAATATTGGTAAAGACGTTCTATCATAAGCCAAAGAAACACGAAAATGTAATCATACAAATGCAATTTTTTTCATATTTTCTCCAAACTAGCAAGATAGACATCCAGATGAGAAAAAAACCTAGAAAATTATTTTTTTTGTGCTTTTAATCATGACAAAGCGATAGGCCTAAATGCTAATTCCAACTTTTTTTATTCCTTTTTTATCTTGATTCTATTTTTTTCTTTTATATGATGTGGTGGCTAAAGGTGACAAAATGTATTTGTGTCTAGTTTAGGTTTTGTTTGTAAGAAAATACATGTTTTGTTTTTTAGCTTCTTGAGAGATCTATTAACAAAAAAAAAGGCATAAGTCAACTTTAAATCAGTGGAATAAATAATAACTGCACAGAAAACATTCACAGCGGCAGACTGCAGTGTTTGACCTTAATGTTTTACACTGAGGGCTGGGATAAAGAAATAAGTTTGGAATCAGTCTCGCAGGAGCACTCCATAATTATTTTAGTATGAGTCAAGTTATGTTTGGCTATAGCATTAAGAAGCAGCAGTATTACAAGAAATCATTACAAATAATTTATTAAAAACAATATCAGAAAAGAAATACTCAAGGCAACTCTAAAAAGATTGTGCTAAAGCAAAACAATTATAAAAAATCTTTTTGTAATTGAGCATTTCAAATACCGTAATACAGAAAATGTTAATTCAAACTTTGAAATGCTCAATATACATCAGCTATACACAGAGTGCAATAAACTGTATTTATAACAAATGCCTGATGTTGTGTCTCTATTGTGTTGCAGTTTCACAAACAAACAGAAACATTCTTCAGACTATGTGAAAAATGGTTGCCTCGTTTATAGCCAAGTGTTAATTTGGAAAGCTAATTTTGCCTGTAGAAATTAAACCAGCAAAGTCTTAACCCAGAATGTCCCATAAGGTTATTACAAATCAAAAAGAGAGGATGCAGAGAAAGACAAGAGTGGAGAGAGGGAAGAGATAGAAACTTCCACTTCTTTTTTGCACAGAAAAAAATTAATTCAGTGCATATTCATTATGGACCATAGCCATAAAATAAAAAAGGTAATAGCCTATAAAAAGTAATCCATACTTGAAGTGAGTCTTGACTGACACGTAATGGCATTGAAATAATAATCACAAGTTACCCGTGCTCGTGAGTTCAACAAAAATGTAAAGAAACAAAATGTATATTATGGATACAATTTGCTGTTATTATCCACTGTGTCAGTATAAACTGTATAATATGTATCAAATCATGTATGAAGTAACATGGAAAATACGCCAGCATTCCAATGAAGAAGAAGAAAGTAACATGAGATATAGGAATTGCGTTGTGCGCATGCGCAGTTCGAAATTCCACCTGGTTCCATGTGTTTGGGAGAGTGTGTGAGACTCTGCACGTAGCTCAGCGGAATCCCCTCCGCCAGATGTCGAGGAGAAGAGCGGTGTAGCCTCTCAGATAAAGCCCAGCTGCACACCAGAAGCATCGTAAACACAGAAGAGTCCTCCATCCACACTGAGCTCCTCCTCAGCACCACTAGAGCAACATCTGGATCGATTCACTGTTTCTCTGCACGCGTGACAGCCTGAAAGGTACGAGGTTATTTGCTTTCCAAGTTTGATTTGTTTTATTTTTTTATTTTTAAATCAAATTATTTGTTGTTGGAATTAAATCGTCAGAGCAAATGAATATGATGCATTACCTACATGGAAAACTCGTTGATATAAAAACTAGAAAAAAGCTGAATAAAAGCTGATGCATAAAAAAAGTATCGGGCAGGAATTTCTTCTGGCTGAGAGAAAATGCCGACCGGCCGTGCACGGGGTTATCTTGCACTCAGTCTTCAATGTACACAATAATATAGTCACAATAATAAACCATCTAAATGCGCATTGGTTGAATACTTAGGAGAAATAAGTTTTAAGCTCATTAAGCGCGACTTAAAGTCAGTCTTCGGATTTAATTTGAGATATGACAAAGTCTCCGTTGATATAAGTTTTTATTTTCGCTATTACGAGGAATATGTTTTTGTTCTAAAGCGGATATCAATGTGGACAAGTCAAAAGCACGTTACATATTTTGCAGCACTATAATAACGTTGCAAAAATGTTTCTCTGCGTCAAGCACGCGTAACGTCGCAGCGTACGTGTCTCATTGACTGGCACACTGCTGCAGTGAGTATTCCGGGTTTCAAAAAAAAAAAAAAAAAGTCCCACCCGCCCTATTGGGCAGATTTTTTTAAAAACTTTTTATTTTGGCATATGTTATCTGTGAACTTTTTGAAGAGTTTGCAGTCGGTTTACTCTTCTCGCGCTCTCGATGGGGCGGGGCGAAGACGTGGCAGGGCAGTCTGCACCGAATGAACTGCGTCTGGCTTCCATACGGGACCCTCACGAGCTCACGAACACCACTGTATGGTCTTTCCTGTAATTATGCAATACCTTTTGAACTTTTGACAAATTAAGTAATGTACTCTAAGTAATAATTTCTTTTCGCATATACAAGACAAATATGGGGAAAAAAAAACAAAAACAATGACAGGGTGTCTAAAAAATGATGGTACCTAAAGCTTGTCATTGCTAATTTAAGGACTTCATATTTACCTTAAATGAGAGTGTCTACTCATTTTGAAATTATTATAACTGATTATGATTACGACAATTACTCCAATGAATTGCTAATACATTCTGTTATAGTTCATGATGTGTCATTAACATTAGCCAAGAAGCTTTCTATTGTTCACATGGTGGTTTAGAAGTTCCTGCAGAGCACATGAGCAAACACAGGGGACCAGGTCCCGTTAGTTTGGTGCCTTGAGGGCCTTTTTTTACATTATCTCATGTGTCAGATGTCTTTTGCATACCATGACACATTTGCAACATATTAAACTCAGATTTACATTTAATCTCCTAACTGCCCCTCCTTTTAATAGCATATCTGAACTTAAGTAGTTAGTTGTAATTCATGAATGCTTTGGAATACAGACCGAAGATTGGTATATTTAAAGAAGGCACTCAGCAGATTATTGCAGAAGTGAAAAGGGGTTTTAAAGTACGGCTTTCCTTGTAACGCAATGTCCAATTTCAAAACGGTTTACACAGGATGAATTTTGAGTGTTTAAGCTTTAGAATGATACTTTTTTATTTATTTATGATGAATATTAAAATATGTGATGGGGAAAAAGGCATTAAAAAAGTGCACCAAGTGTCCCTTTAGTTTACAGGCTATGATGCAATAGTTGTAACTAATAAAGCAAAAAGTGCTTTAATGATATTGTGTGTTACACTTGTGTGGATCTCATTGTGTGGAGTTTGTCAGGGCATTTGTCCAATGAGGCGTTCTCTTTGCTCTAAGGATTACCCCTGGTTGCCGTATTTGTCCTTTTCAACAAACAAACGTGACATCTTGTTTATGACACTGGCTTAAACACACAAAAGGGATCTTCTCATAGGCCCAGCGGGATGCTCTTTGCTCTCTGGACGCCACATTTGTGCCAAAATTCTGAGCCAGCAGTGACCAAATGCAGCCAACTGTATTCCATGTATCCAAATGGGAGTGCACTGGGGGTTATGGCCAAAACTTAAATTTCAAATGTATTTATTTGCATTTTAAGCAGCCTGTGTTTTAATGGGTTCAGTAATGCATTTTCCTTGCCGTAAAGGTTGGTTGTAGTATCTGTTTGTGTGAACACCTCAAAAGACAGAAGTAATAAATTCTTCCGATATTGTCAGGAAGATGTGCAATGATGTGCAATGCATTGTTAGATGTATCACATTGACACTCTGTTTCTCTCAGGATGGCATTGTCTTGGTTCCTGTTGAGTTTCCTCTACCATTCCCTGTACGCCCACAGTGATTTCTTCACTTCTATAGGTAAGATGATCTTCCATTGTGTTGTTCTGCCTTATCTATCTATCTATCTATATATCTATCTATCTATCTATGGACAAATGGATATTCCCATAGCAAAAAAAACTTTTTCACAACTGACTCCCTTAATGCATAGTGGCCTTTCGGAGAAACCATTTCAAAAATCGCTTTTGACCCAATACTCAAGTAATTCCATGATGCTGTTATCTATAGATACAATTTCAGTAAACAATGTGACAACGTTTAACAAAATTGTAATTGAAGCTTTGTGTAATATTTAGTCTTCTGTTTCAGATTTGAGATTTGACTTTTTGATTTGTAGGCCAGATGACAGACCTACTGTACACAGAGAAGGACCTGGTAAAATCACTAAAAGAATACATCAGACAAGAGGAGAGCAGACTAGAGCAGGTCAAAGAGTGAGTAAACACACACGCACACACACACACACACACACACACACACACACACACACACACACACACACACACACACACACACACACACACACACACACACACACACGTCTGCATGGGTAGATGTGATTCTCCTTTACTTCACAAATAATTTAATAAAAATGTGTTTCTTTTTGATAGTCATTTGACAGCTCATTGATAGCTGGTGAATATTTTGTTTCTTTACCTGCATCAGGTGGGCAGACAAACTGGACTCACTGACGAACACAGCCATGCAGGACCCAGAGGGATTCCTGGGGCACCCGGTCAATGCATTCAAACTGATGAAAAGACTCAACAGTGAGTGGGGCGACCTGGAGAGCCTGGTGCTGAAAGACACCACCAATGGTTAGTGACAGTCAAAGTCTGACATAGTAATTATTTATCTATACATAAGATATATGTATATAGTTACTGTATTTTACTATTTCAAATGTTGTGTAACGTGAAGCTGTTTTTGTACTGATATCTAACTTATTATTCATTTGCTAAGAATGACTGATTTGTATTTACCAATCAAGTCCTACTTTCTACATGGTTCGGAAACAAATAAAACATTTTCAGGTAGAATTTTTTGCATAAATAACAGTATTATATGACATACACTATCATTCAAAAGTTTGGGGTTGGTATGAATTTTTTTAGATGTTTTTGAAAGAAGTCTTACGTTAACCGGGGCTGCATTTATTTGATCAAAAATACAGTAAAAAAATTGTAATATTGTGAAATTTATTTAAAATAATGGTAAATAAAACAATTTAAAATAATGGTTTTCTATTTTAATATGCTTTAAAAATATATGTTCCTGTGATGGCAAAGCTGAATTTTCAGCATCGTTACTCCAGTCTTCAGTGTCACATGATCCTTCAGAAATTCTACTGATAATAATAATTTCTGATCTGGTGCTAAAGAAACATTTCTCATTATTATCAATGTTGAAAACAGTTGTGCTGCTTCATGTTTTTGTGGTAACCGTGATCATTTTTTGTCTGTATACTTAAATAGAAATAGATAGTTCAAAAGAGCAGCATTTATTTAAAATAGAAATCTTTTATAACATCAAATGTCTTTAGTGTCACTTTTGCTCAATTTTTTTGCATCTTTGCTGAATTAAAATATGATTAACCGTGAAAAAAAATTACTGACCCCAAACCTTAGAACAGAACTGTACTGTTACTGTTAAGTATGATTTTTGTCATAAAGTAGTAATAGCATTATTTGCATAAATGTCTCTATATGTGTTATAAACTTCTTAAGCTGTTGTATTCCTCAAGATCAAGCCAAGCTCTGTTCTCTTTTGTAGGGTTTATCTCTAATCTGACTGTCCAGAGACAGTTTTTCCCAACAGACGAGGACCAGACAGGAGCAGCCAAAGCTTTGCTTAGATTACAGGACACATACCAGTTGTCTGCCAACACCATCTCTAATGGAGACCTGCCTGGTGAGCGACTGTGCATGTCTATGTGTTTATGCATTCCAGACCACTTGAAAATATTTATCAAGCACACTGCGTTAGCACGGACTGCGTGAACTCTTTGAGAAGCATCATGCTGTCTGTGATAAGTTGTTTTTATATGTCTTTGGAAATTCTTTAAAATGTTCCCATGGGATAGAGTGATAATGTCTGTGCCATTTTAAAGAAATGTAAACACCACCGACTAGTTGTTTACACCTGGAAGTGATGTGTGTTTCAAATGTCTCCTGTGACTACTTAACCGCAGATGGTTATTTAGAAAGTTAACCCTCGTTGTAGTCGAATGGTTGATTGACAGGTGAGAAGGCTGTCCTTTGGAACAGCAACAAAATAAATATCTTAAAAAAAAAAAAAACATCAAAATCATATTAGTATAATGATAGTTAGAACAATGCTAGCGGATATATGACATCCAATTAAGAGACCATTTGTTGTTGTGCGTCCCTTTACTGGTGTGACCTCAGGTGTTGTGCACAAGAGCCGGATGACAGTGGCAGACTGCTATGAGCTGGGGAAGATTGCATACTCTGAGACAGATTACTATCACACAGAGCTCTGGATGGCTCAGGCCCTCACACAGCTGGATGAAGGCGAGGAATCCACCATTGACAAGGTCACAGTTTTGGACTACCTCAGTTATGCCATCTACAAGCAGGGTGAACTAGAGCGAGCCCTCGAGCTCACCAAGAGGATGCTGAAGCTGGGTAAAACAAATCTCAAACTAATCGTTTTATAACATGGTTAAATGCAGTGTTATTTTAGTGTTGTTTATACAGTATATTATATAGTATTTATTACGATTTTGAATTAGCTTTTATTTTTATATTTTTAAAGGGATAGTTCACCCTAAAATGAAAATTAAGTCATAATTTACTCACCCTGGTGTTGTTCTATTGCCGTATGCTCTTCATTGCCGTACGCACGAGTATCACAGAATGATCCCATCCGACCCGTGCCATATATCCCAAGCGTTCTGTGGGTTTACGATAAGGTTTGATGAAAAACAAACTTGATTTCTTTCTTGATTTCTTATAACTTGTGTGCTTTTTATGGGTGAGAAAGAATGAACTGTGGCGCTTATAGAGTCTCATGAATGCACACTTCATGCAGCCGTGCAGAGAGGACCAACGGCCAATGTCAAGAATTTAATTAAATAATACATTCAATTTCGGTTTGTTTTATCACCAAACCCTATCGTATATCCACAGTACACTTCTAATTTACGGCACGTCACATGAGATCAGTCTGTGATACTTTTGCGTTTTATAAAAAAGCTTGATGCTGGACGTTAGTCACTGCCATAAAATGGACGAGCATGAGCCCCTGCTCCCACCGTTTAAAAAAAAAAAAAATTCTCCTTTTGTGGCCCATAAAAGAAAGAAGGGCATACAGCATTAGAACAACAGTGAGTAAATAATGGCTTAATTTTAGGGTGAACTCACCCTTTAAGTTTTAGTATTTATGTTATGTGCATTTTATTATTTTTTTATAAGTATTTTTTTTATAACTGTTTAGCTTCAATTATTTTATATTTCAATTGTCATTTTTAGCAATTTTAATTCCTTAACTTAAACCCATTTATTACAGTCACTTTGCCAAGGCAACATTTCAAATTTTCGTTTTTTAAGATTAAGTTTTTTTGTAATCTAATATTTATATTTTATTTAAGTTTTATTTCATTTAATGACAATTATTTGTAATTGTTTTAAATAAAATGAACAATAACAACACTGGTTAAATGTAACCATTAACACATCTTAAAATGAATATACATTTTTCACAAACTCACAGTAGCATTTAAAATTATTGAGTTTGATTTTTTTCTAATGTTTATTTTTGATTTATTTAGTATTAAAATAATTATTGCCTTATTGGGAAAAGCCAGAATTTCAGTAAATATATTTTTATTTTATTTTGAGTATAGCCTACATAGAAAATAGCCTCCCATTCTATAGAATGAATGAATGAATGAATGGAATAACTTGTATGGCTTTGTAAGGAAGGGCAATGGTGGAGACGATGAACTTACAAGAAATGATGACTGATGACACTATGATAATGTTATTTTTCCAAACTTAAAATTGTCTTTGTGTGAATCTCAGACCCAGATCACCATAGGGCCAATGGGAACCTAAAGTACTTTGAGTTCCAGCTGGAGAAGCAGAGAAAGGAAGAGGCTGAGAATAAGGAAGTGGAAGATAAAAAAAGAGAGAAGAAAGTGCTGGACAAACGTGACACTGAGAGGAAACAGTCCAAAGACCCTCTGCCAGAGAGAAAGAAATATGAAATGCTGTGCAGAGGAGAGGGAGTAAAACTGGTGAGCAGAAAGATTGTCCCCCCCCCCCCCCCCCCACTTTTTAAATGTTTTAAATTTTCTCTCAAATTCTTTCTTTTGCTTACTTTACTAGACCCCACGCAGACAAAGCCGCCTGTTTTGCCGTTACTATGATAACAACCATAATCCACAGTTGCTTTTGGCTC
Organism: Meda fulgida; assembly: GCA_030578275.1. Taxonomy (NCBI): domain Eukaryota; kingdom Metazoa; phylum Chordata; class Actinopteri; order Cypriniformes; family Leuciscidae; genus Meda; species Meda fulgida. The sequence goes on along the minus strand of CM060632.1, from coordinate 16,818,325 downwards.
CAGTGAAGCAGGAAGATGAGTGGGATCGCCCACGTATTGTCCGTTATCATGACATCATCTCTGACAAAGAGATCGAGACAGTGAAGGAGATGGCAAAACCCAGAGTGAGTTGGACTTCCTAAAGTTATGCTGTGGTTTTCAACTTTTCAAGTTTCGAACTTGTGATTTGGTTATTCTCTTAATCATTTTTTTTTTATTACACATTTTAAATGATAAATAATTTATACATTTTATTTTATTTGTATAGTATAAATCTTCCAGACAGTGACTTATGTGGACCTTAACCCCCCGCGAACAACACCTTTTTAGTTTTTTGAAAATACTTTTTGAAGCTCAAAAGTCAAGTTTAGAAGCATGAAATAATTATATGAATAGTTTTCAAATGCTAACAGAAATCAAGAATATAGAAGTAGTCTATTAATTTTATAAGTTTTTGAGTTTGAGTAACTTTATCATATAAATGTAGTATTTATGAGTGAGGGGTTGAAAGTGCTTAACAGGAGCCTGTGTGTAATCCATATTTGGCTCCTCAGCTCCGTAGGGCTACTATATCCAATCCCATCACGGGCGTGCTCGAGACCGCCCCCTACAGGATCAGTAAGAGGTAAGGCCATAAGTGTGGGAATCTAGAACACCGCCAAAAAGACAAACCGTCATGCTTAACCGATCCATAGAATCTGAGAACTCCTTAGCAGAAACAATGCAAAACACTGAAAATCATAATTGTTAAATTAATTGCTATTAAAATTTTAAATAACTAAAACAGAGAATAAAAACTCACCAGACACTTTATTAGGTACACCTGTTCAACTGCTCACTAACGCAAATATCTAATTAACCAATCACATGGCAGCAACTCAATGCATTTAGGGATGTAGACATAGTCAAGACAATATGCTGAAGTTCAAACAGCATCAGAGTGGGAAAGAAAAGGGGATTTAAGTTACTTTGAACGCGGCATGATTGTTGGTGCCAGACGGGTTGGTCTGAGTATTTCAGAAACTGCTGATATTTTCACGCATCTCTAAGGTTTACATAGAATGGTCTGAAAAAAGAGCAAATACCCAGTGAGTGTCAGTTCTGAGGGTGAAAATGCTTTGTTAATTTGTTAATTGTTGATTGTTAATGCCAGAGGTAATAGCCAGACTGGTTCAAGCTGATAGAAAAAGGCAACAGTAACTCAAATAACCACTCGTTACAACCGAGGTTTGCGGAAGAGCATCCCTGAACACACAACATGTCGAACCTTGAAGCAGATGAGCTACAGCAGCAGAAGAACACACTGGGTGCCAGTCCTGTCAGCTAAGAACAGGAAACTGAGGCTACAATTCACACGGGCTCACCAAAATTGAACAATAGAAGATTGGAAAAACATGGCCTGGTCTGATGAGTCGATTTCTGTTGCGACATTCAGATGATAGGGTCAGAATTTGCCATAAACAACATGAAAGCATTCTTGGCACACTTTTAGCCCCTAAGTACTAATTGAGGATTGTTTAAATGCCACGCCGGTATTGTTGCTGACCATGTCCATCGCTTTATATGACCACAGTGGACCCATCTTTGAAGGCAAAAGTGGGTCCTACTCTGTACTTGCGAGTTGAACCTAATAAAGTAGCTCGTGAGTGTATATGATTTTTTTTTTAAAAAGAAAAATTTATTTTAAGGCATACTGAAATCTAGAATTTAAAATATTTCATTGCATGTTCACCGGCACTAGCTGTGACTTGTAACTTTGTAAACGCATATAGATATTGCTTTCATGCTGAGGAGTTTTCCGCCTTGCCGTCTTTTGTCAACTTTGTTACTTTTTCTTGCTGTAGTTGTCATGTGCTCTGTGTGGAGGGCTTGAACAGGGACAGAGTGATTCATAATTATAATTTGAAAGTTTAGGATTTTGTAATTCAAGGATTTATGTTAACAACTTTGACTTGAGGAGTTGAAATTATTAAAAAAATTGCATCACTGCTGCTGGTGTACAGTTCTGTCCCTGTTTTTTACATGGCTTCAGGTCAGAAGATGACACTAAATTGACTTCTCTTTCTCTCTCTCCCCCCTTTTTTCCCTCTCTTTTATCTGCTCTTATTCTGTCTATGTCCTTTTGTGTGTTCTTTCTCCTCTTTAAACTTTTCCTCTCTCTTTCTCCTCTTTGATTTGTGTAATGGTGAATAGCTAAAGCAAGCCACTGTGCACGATCCCATTACGGGAAAACTCACCATTGCCCAGTACAGAGTCTCCAAGAGGTAAGGGATCAAAAGTCAAAGGTCAAAACAGCTTATCCAAAACCATCATCATCATCATCATCTCTAAAGAGCCCCCCTGCGAAATGAAGATTCATAATGTGTGCCAAAATTCAAAATCCAACCTTCACTTGGCCATAAAAGTTTTGGCAGCAAATGTTAGAGTCTTTCTTCTACTACAGTCCTCTTAATATTAAGACTATCTGAAATGTTTGAGAATCGATAAATGAACAATTGTGCACACATACAGTATTGTGCCTTAGTCTCAGTCTCTGCATGAGCAGTCGTTTGAGTTTTGACTTTTTTTATATCGCTATACATAGTTCTATCGTCTCCCTCATATTTCCACCCACACCAGAGGGGTTTAACTTATCCTTGTTATTATGAGTGTGTATGTTTGAGAACGCACGTCCCAGTACAGGCAGACTGGGTGGAGTTGCTGGAACACTTGAGGGCTCCTTTCACACCAATAGCTATCACTGTGTCAGTTTGTGAGTTTAAGACTTCAAACATTATGTTGAGAAGATAAATATATTAAAACAAATGGTATACACTACCATTCAATATATATATATATATATATATATATATATATATATATATATATATATATATATATATATACATATACTTTATTCTGCAGAAACATTAAATTGATCAAAAGTGACAGTAAAGACATTTGTAATATTACAAATGATTTCTATTTCAAATGCGGTTCTTTTGAACATTCATTCATCTGTGATATTCATTAAAAAATCCTGAAAACTTTGTTCAAAACCGTTCATATAAACTTACTGAACCCAAACTTTTGAACAGTACTGTATCCATATTTTTTTTAAATCAACGATGTAGGTGTCAATTAGAAATTATTTTAAATGGAAAATAACTATCATGTTAGAAATCATGGTTAAGATTAATGTTTAATGTTGATTTGCAGTGACCGAGGGACCTCTCTCTCTCTCTCTCTCTCTCTCTCTCTCTCTCCTGAATGAGATCAGTGTTGCTGAATTCCTTTACTCTGATATTCTCTGTGAGGAATGTGAACTAATTTTGCTGATTGCTGCCCCCTCTTTCTTTTTAATTTCTCTTTCCACCATTCATTGCTTCACCTGCTGGTTTGTCTTTATCACAATCAGACTTTTTCACATTTTTAACTAAATAAAATATATTCAACTTTAGAAATCTTTTCACTGAAAACAGGATGTGAAAACGTCTGAAATCATGCATATGCATGGTGTGGCATGAGGTTTGTTTATCATGTATAATGGAATATTAATTGCTTTTGTATATAGTTGTTTCACTTTTCTTCAATTTCTAGTCTTTTTCTCCCCTCATTCTAGTGCTTGGCTGTCTGGATATGAGCATTCTACAATTGAAAGGATTAACCAGCGTATTGAGGATGTAACAGGCCTGGAAATGGACACAGCAGAAGAGCTGCAGGTAAGAGGAACTTTTACACAACCAGCCAATCAAATGCTTTTAGTCAGATGACTCATTCGTGTAACAAGAATCCACCTGTTGTAATATTACTCTGTTAAAAAGGTTGTCATAAGCAATGTTTTTCATCTCAGGTTGCAAATTATGGAGTTGGTGGTCAGTACGAACCTCATTTTGACTTTGGAAGGGTGAGTTCCTGTGTCTTTCTTTCACAGATAAAAAGACACACAAATCAGCACTATAAATCAGCGTAGGATTATTAAATTGTTTATATACAGTAACATTCAAAAGTTTGAACGATTTAAAAAAAGCGAAAAGCATGCTTTTTCAGCATGTCTTCATTAAATTGATCAATAGTGACAGTAAAGACATTTATAATGTTACAAAAGTTTTCTATTTCAAATAAATGCTGTTCTTTTGAACTTTCTATTCATCAGAGAACCCTGAAAAACGTGCATCACAGTTTCTACAAAAATATTTTTTCAAAAACATTAAACCAATCTTACAGACCACAGACTTTTGAACAGTGGGGTAAGCTTGTGTCTTGAGTTTTTTTTTTTTTTTTTTAACACTGTGTTCTTATAAACAGAAAGATGAACCCGATGCCTTTAAAGAACTGGGAACAGGAAACAGAATTGCAACTTGGCTCTTTTATGTGAGTAAATTGACTTTGACGTGCACACACATCATAACTATCGACATTTTATTGTCTTTGACATGATTTATCACACATCTGATTTGCTTGTAAAAATGCTTGTTAAAATTCTTGCAATAAAATGTAAAGTAATATAACATTATAGCAGTGGCGGATGCAAAAAGTCACACTCTGAAAGTGTGGGTGGGCTGGAATAATTCGCATCACTCCTTGTTTATCAACTTGGGAGAAAAAATTGATGGGCAATATAGGCTACACTTTAATCTCTTAAGACTTTAGCACTGACAGGTTCCGCAACAAAAGCCTATTGAAACCTATTGATAGAAGAAGAGTGACCGCTCTGATTGCGGGGTGCGATCACGTGAAAAAAGATAAAATCAAAACCCCTGTATCGAAAAATATCTGTATCCATAACCAACAGTGTCAGTTGCGCGAGTTGCGATAAATGCTTGAAAGTTGGCAGCCTTGTATGATTTTAGGATATAGTTGATTGATATTATATAATTGATCTGACAGGGTGGACAAGCTGTCAAATCTGGTCCAGGCCCACCCGTAGCTCTACCCCTGCATTATAGATATGTTGTATTATCATGACATTATATTACCTGTTGCAGATGAGTGACGTGTCAGCAGGGGGCGCTACAGTCTTCCCTGATGTAGGCGCAGCAGTTTGGCCTAAAAAGGTGAAACACCAGTAAAAATACATAATTTTCTTCATGTGTAAACTAGTTCATTCATTTTAATATTCACTCTCTCTTACCTTTCAGGGTACAGCAGTATTCTGGTATAACCTTTTTGCCAGTGGAGAAGGAGATTACAGTACAAGACATGCTGCCTGTCCAGTATTAGTGGGAAACAAATGGGGTGAGTGTGTATATATATATATATATATATATATATATATATATATATATATATATATATATATATATATATATATATATATATATAATATGTATGAGTGTGTGTATTCTCACTTGTTTTATTTTTTTCTACTCTCTTTTCCTCCAGTATCAAACAAATGGATACATGAACGAGGTCAAGAATTCAGACGACCCTGTGCAGTGTCCGAGATGGAATGATCACGTCTTTTCTTTTCTTATTTCCTGTTCAGTGTCAGTTTTAGTCAATATGATGTGTGTTTATACAAGGAGGGAATGACTATGCATCAATCTATGCATTTCTTCTATTGTTCCCTTTTACTCAAGTAATTGACCCAGAAATGCTGTGAGGTTTCTGGGCAGGATATTCCCTGGCTGTAGAAACTATGAATATGCATAGATCCAATCAAATATTTTATTTTAGTTATTTATTTAGGGTTAAATTTGAACTCTATGTTTCTTTTGCTCTTCCTGTCATGTCTTGAACTCCATGAGAAGTCTTTCATTTAAACCACTGAACACTCCATGAACCTTAATATAAATGTTAAAGAAAACACGGCACAGCAAACACAACTTAGACCAAAAAAAAAGGAAAAGGAAAATAATCTGTTACAAAAAAAATGTTATTAGCCCCTGAAACATTAAAAGTACCAAAGAGGGGTTTTTTTTTTTATTCCTGGGGCCAATGCAAACAATGTTTGTGTTTGTTTTGTATTTTGTTTTTTATGTGCGTATGGACATTTTTAAGTGTGATAGTTTTTTACAGAAATAAAATCTATGACATAATTTTCAGGGGGGGGGTTTTGCCTCGTTTTATAAAATTGTGAGATGTGTCAGAAATGTATGAGTGCCACAACTCTTACACTCTTGCATACTGGATCCTTTAAAATTCTGTTGGCTTTTGAGGTCATTCAGATGTTGACATTCATCAACTCATACATCAGTGGTAAATGGAAGCTCAAACATGTTCGCTTGGCGAATCAATGAGGTTCAAGTAGGTTCTGTTGAGCTTCTATATATAAGAATAAAAGTCTATATTCAATCTGTTAATCATCTCAAGCTCAATTCATATGGATTAGAGATCTTTAGTTCAAGATCTCTTTATGACATTTATGAAACGTCAAAGTTTCATTTGCGTAGCTGATGAAATCTACTCTCAGATTTCATCAAAAAGATCTTCAATTGTGTTCCGAAGATGAACGACATGAGTGTGAGTAATTAATGACAAAATTTTAATTTGCATTTTCATTTCATTTCATGTGCATAGTACCACTTAATGGACTGTAGTGTGATCAAGAGTTTTTCGTCTGATTTTTCTTTTTTCCTCTTCCCTAATTAAATACTGCTTTTCTAAACAATTCACTGACATTATTGCATATTGCGCAAATTACAAACCTTACCAGTTACTCAAGTTTTCAGTGTCAAATGATCCTTCAGAAATTAATATTTCTTATTATCAATGTTGAAAACAGTTGTGCTGCTTAATATTTTAGCCTTTTTTTTCCAGGATTCTTTGATGAATGAAAGGTTAAAAAAAACAGGAGCATTTAATTGAAACACAAATATTGACTCTCACTTTTGATCAATTTAATGAATCCTTGCTGAATAAAAGTATGAATTTCTTTAAAAAATAAAATAAAATAGTACACTATACCATTCAAAGGCTCGTTCAAAGACTTGGGGTCTAATTAACAATGCATCCTGATAAAATGGTTTACACTGTTTAAATGTTTTTTGATCCTTCTGAAAGATCATGTGACACTGAAGACTTGAACAATGATGCTGAAAATTCTGCTTTAATCACAGAAATAAATTACATTTTACAAAATATTCACATGGAAAACAGTGATTTGAAATTGTAATAATATTTAACTGTTTTACTGTATTTTTGATCAAACAAAATGCAGTCTTGGTGAGCATTAGACACTTCTTTCAAAGACAAAAAATCTTGTCGACCCCAAACTTCAGAGCGGTACTGTCAATCAGTTATGATGGCCTATGTTCCTCCCACTTAAGTGATACTATGGCATATCAAATGTACATTATGTGTACATGGTTTAAAAGCTGTTTTACGGACATCTTTAAGCAGCTGAAACAGCAATTACATGAGACTAATTTCAGTAACTTTTAGTAAGTTGTACTTTATCTTTCTACATACCATCTGATGTTCATTCCATAAAATAACTAGTAGTAAGGAGGAAGAGATGATCAGTTCAACTGCCGCTTGAACTGAGGCACTACAATGATCTGTCAGGCCACATTAAAGAGTGTCAAACAGTATTTATTGTTTGAATATTGTAATAAAATGTGCCCATTGGCCTATGTCCATCATGGCCTCCTTATCATTCCCATAAACAGAGGTGGACAGAACAAAGTACATTTACTTGAGTACTGTACTTAAGTACACTTTTTGAGAACCTGTACTTTACTTGAGTATTATTTTTTCTGGAAAATTTTTACTTTAACTTCACAACATTTGAAAAACAAATATCGTACTTTTTACTCCACTACATTTCTGTCAAGGTCCTTGAGCAGTCAGTCAGTGGATGATTTTGGTTGCAGGGTTTGCTTTTTGGTTGGAAATGAAAGGTTTGACGGGTTGACGTCAGAACCTCATGTCAGATTGACGACAGAACCCGACTGATGTTGGTTTCTGACGTCAACCCGTCTGTCCAACGTTGGAGATTAATGTCAATCTGACGTTGGATTCTGACATCAACTTGATTTTCCTTTTCAACGTTGGGTTTGGTCTTCTAAATGTGAAATTTGTCATTGTTTTGGAGCAAACTAGCTTATAGATAACAGTGATGCTAATATATTCATACTGAAAGCCAAAAAACTTTAAATAGGGCACTATTTGAGGGAACAGCCATTTGGGTGTCCGAAACCATTCAGGACGTTATTGAGTGCACTTATTCAATCTCACATTCAATCCCACTACTGGAACTGTGTTCTAGAAATAAATTTGACATTGATATGAGGGTAGGTAGGCAGGCATAGATTCAGAGGCATAAGGTACTGTAAGTATTACATACAACAATTATAAAACAATGCATTGACATTTTTACTTTTGATACTAAAGTACTTTTAAAATCAAGTAGGCCTACCTCTGTACTTTTACTTAAGTAAAATAGGTCTTTACAACTTTTACTTGTAACAGAGTAATATTTGACCAGTAGTAGGCCTATCTGTACTTTCACTCACGTAAGGAAGTTGTGTAGCCTGTTTATACATAATGATTTGGCTTCATCTGTCTCTGTCTCCTCTCCACCAAGAAGCTGGTGTGTGGTGGGCGTTCTGGCGCAGTATGGATGCCGTCGCATCATCCAGGTGGATGCTGAAATTTGAATGTGGTTGAGGACATTCCCCCTTCCATATGTAAAGCGCTTTGAGTACCCAGAAAAGCGCTATATACATGTAACAAATTATGATAATGACAGCATGGCGAATAGCCTTTGCACAGACTACACTCACCATACTTTATTTTAGTGGTCGTAAAGTAATTACTTTTTCAGAAAAAGTAGGCTACTTACTCTCAAGAGAGTATGCATTTCGGACGCTGAAATGTGTGAGAGTTGGCAGCCCTGTACCAAAATTATATATTTGCAGCTACATGTCAACTTATACTAACCCAAACTCCTAACCCTTACATTGTCGAATCTGAAAGAGAGTTAGTTGACATGTAGCTGCTAGTTGCAAAGTTTCTTATAGAATGAATGTCTAAAGTGCACCATCGAAATAAAGGGTAACCATAACCAAGCTTGGGAGTGTTTGGCCTACTTTAAAAATGTATTCCGTTACAGTTACAAATTACTTCATAAAAAAAGTATTCAGTAACGTAATCCAAGTACCACAATATGAAAGTAATGTAACTGATTACTTTTGGATAACTTCAAGGACAGATATTATTTTTAAAAACAACAACTTTTATTTATTAAGAATTTCACAGCCCTGAATAAATATTTATGTAAAGGACTATACAGACATCTAGTGGCTACAGTATAGTATTACAGATTATTTTGTTTTATTTTTAACTTGACGTACAAGGAATCTGTTTTCGTTGCTGGAAGGTTTGCACTGTACAACCACGTTGTTGGCATTTTCTTCTTAAAAAACAAAATAGCAGCGGAATTTCCAAGAAATGAAAGCATTTTTACCCGTGGGCATCATCGTTTCCAGCAGCAGTGATTCAATCTGTGTCTAAGGATATTGTTGTAGAGAGCTGTTATTGTGCGCATGCACCAGCGGGTGGCACACGTGACTCGTGTCGTGAGTCATTAATCAAGCAACGCTTAATATAGTGTTATTATGCCAAAATACAGATTTATTTAGTTTTAAATGAAACCATTGTAATCCTGAAAGTATTCCCCCTATAACGGTCACTTTGTGTTTTATGACAGTCTGAGTTGGAATGGGAACTGCGCATGCGCGTGTCTGTTAGATTTTGACAAGTGAGAGGCGATAACCGCTCTGCAGACTCTATTTGTATTCTTTCTTTTATTTCCTTTTTCTATTGTGACCAGAGTTCGATGTTTGTTTTTGTGTACTTTTTCTCGCTCGATCCCCATGTATGCGGACGAGTGTGACGTTTGAGTGGTTTTATTAAACGCGGGGAAAATACGACAACTCTCGTCTCTCGTGCATCTTTTTATCCGACTAAGTTAATGTTTTTCTCTCTGGGCAACATCTCAACTTTGCGTTACACCCCTTTTTTCAAAAAGTAACTATAATCTGATTACTACGTTTTTTTGACGTAACTACAGTTTCTAGATTCTGGTATCCTGATTATATAACGCCGTTACATGTATTCCGTCACTCCCCAACCCTGCATATAAGATAATTCGATTATTCGATATGTGAGTTAAAAAGGCCTGTAGCCTAATGTTATGAGTTTGGTTTACATTTGTTTAACGAACTGGAAACGGTTGTTTGCATGTTAAAATAACGTTTGTGAAGGTTGAGTTTACTACTGCGGGTGGAGAGACAACGGGTCATGTGACCCATCAGTACTAATTGACAGTCGCTCCTCTTATTGCTGTCACTGCTCGAGCACTGCGGACGCGAGACTGGAACCAACACGAACGAGAGAGAGAGAGAGAGAGAGAGAGAGAGAGAGAGAGCGAGCGAGAGAGAGAGAGAGAGCGAGAGAGAGAGAGAGAGAGAGAGAGAGAGAGATTGAGACACACGACACGAGATACTGAAGAGTCCAGTTACACCAAAAACTTACGCTCAGAAGCCGATCATCACAAGTTACCCATCAAATAAGAGAATATAACGGTTAAATGATGAATCAGATGGAGCTTTCAGTGCCATATGATAATGGATATGAACCGGAGGACTACATGTTGCAGGAGGATGAATGGGACCGGGATTTACTGCTGGACCCAGCATGGGAAAAACAGCAACGAAAGGTAAGAGAAAGTTTGGTGCCAAAACACCACATAATAAAAGCATTATTTGCACTTTCCTATTATTCTATTATTATTATTATTATTATTATTATTATAGCCTAATGCTTTACAGATTATTAGGCTATTTAAAAATATCCCCAAACTAATTCTACATTGAAGCTTTCAAACATCAAAACTTTGATGTTTTCATTTTGAGATTAATATTGTTAATAATTTAATGAATATTTTTGATATATTTATTTATTTATTTAAAACGGCGAGTTAACAGTTGTCTGCAAAGGAATGGAGAACTGCCGTCCCGCTATGGGCTCTGTGGTCTGTTAGCGTCACGGAAGGGTCTGGTCGTCGGGAGCGCGTGCCAGGATGGATGCAGCGGGTAGCCTACCGATTCCCGAACTAACAATAGCCCTGTGTGTCTGTTGCTGATACGATTGGAATGCGGACTGTCAACAGAAGCTTCCAACACAGGATTACGTCCTTGGGATTAGAATGGATGCAGGGGCTAATTTTAACTCCAAGACCAAAAGGCATTATAGTAGCTAGCCTAATCTGGTGTCCTTGGAGGGGAATTATATTAGGCCTATATAAACAGCACCTTTTCCATTTTGTAGTCTATAGTAGTGTTTTTCAGATAGTCTATATTTTGAATTGACGTGGACAGATAGGTTACTTTTTGGCAGGTAGGCCTATAAGGCCTATACGTGGTATAGCCTATATGGGATTATTTATTTTGACAGTATTTATGGTCAGGGTTGCAAACATGGGGATTCCTTATATGGGATCTTATTTATGTCTCTGTGTCATAAACAGGTGATATTAAACCCTCTGCTTTATCTGAACAATCCAGAGTTGTAAGCCTAGATCCACGTGTGCCGAGATTAATTATTAATTCATTCTCTTGATGTAGCAAAGAAAAATATGTACGATTGTCATGGCTGAACACTTTCTGAATAATTTAAGTCAGTTTATAAGTGTTTAATCTGTAATGTTTTTTATTTTGAAGTTCCAAACATGTTTGGTGATTGAAAAATTATTAAATGATAAAATATCAGTTAAACCCAGATATACAATATTTATGACAATTTTAGTGTAGCAAAAAATATAACAGTCCCTCAATGGTCTTTTTTATATATTATTCAAACAATGTAGCCAATTCAGTTAACAAATAGGAAGGAAGGAAGTCTTAATCTACATTTAAATCCTCTGTTTAAGTGGCCTGGTTTAATAAAATGTGTTGCTTGTCCAGGCACAGTTGGATGAAAATAAAATTCATTTAGGCCTTAAATTGAACCTCGTTCACTTAGCAGATCCTTTCTTGTCAAATCAACTGAGATATTTATTAATTCTGAAGCTTAAATGTTTGATGGAGACTGTCTAATCACTCTTTCTTATTCTTCCAGAGATCATCATTCCACAGGCATGTTACTGTGGACACACCTACAGTTTTACAGAATGAGTGAAATTCTTTCCTCTCCGATTAGATGAAGCAGCAATGCGATAAACAAATGTGTTGTATGCAACGCATTCTCACTCGAATCTCTCATCTCAGTGTGAGCTACTTCATCAGGTCACTTATCAGAAATGGACTCTGTAGAGAGCTCAATTTACACTATTACCTCGCAGGAATGCACTCTGGAGTCCAGTAAAGCTTTCATTGGCCCAGCAATGACTGTGGCAGGACCTAGCATACTTTCAGGGATTAAAAATATGCCTTTTGATTCCAAAAAATGGCAGTTGATTTGGGAGTGGGCAGCAGTTCAGCCACAATTTGTTTAATAAAAAAAATCTTTCCAGCATTAATTTTTGCATAATAGCATTGAGTGTCTCAAAATTTGTCATTTAGATTTTGCATATGCCCATTATTCAAATGCAGTATGCAGGATCATTTGAAATGAGAAAAAGTTTGTTTCATAACTTCATAATTTATTATTATTTTATGTTTTATTTTATCATAATTTGTATAATTTATTCGACATTGCGGGATTAATATAGCTACATATTTATATATTTGGCAAGCATCACAGCTCATTGTGTAACATGAGATTAACCAGACTCCATCTCTTTATGAAACTACACCTGTCACAAATATGTAAAGACCCCTTTTAAAAGTGTTCCTCGTATTTTTGTCTTTTATTTCCCTATTTTAACACTCATTTGTCGCTTGATGAGTGTTAATTGTGGACCCTGCAGAATAGGGTTGAGTATAGTTATAATGTGTGTCTTTATCTGTGGCTGTACACATAGGCCTGGTTTCACAGACAGAGCTCAGATTAAGCCAGGATTAGGCCTTGGTTCAGTTAGGACATTTAATAAGCTTTTATAGACATTTAATGTCATAGAAAAAAAACATTACTGGTGTGCATCTTGGGACAAAACAATGGCAGTGACATATTTTAAGATATATCAGTGCAAGTGGCTTTCAGTTAAAAGAGCTCAAACATGCATTTTAGTCTGGGACTAGGCTTAAGCCTTGTCTGTGAAACCGAGGTAGTAATAAGAGGCCTGAAGCAGATATTCTGAAGTCATTGTGCTCAATTGTAAATTATACTTATAAGGGTCTGTTGGTCCCAAAATATTCCAAAAGCATTGACCTGAGTAGACAAAGTGTTATTCACTCTGGAATTTAGGTGCCGATGTGATGTCCTGAATTTTAAGCGTCCAAATCCTTTAAAAGTGGTTCTGGAAAGCAGTCAGGATGATACAGAGGATGATAGCAGCTGGCAGTTTTTAGCTATGTAGCTTATTGTACATGTAGTTAAGTGCTGGTTATTTCTGGAGAATGACCTCAACAGTACAACTCAAGTGTAGATACAGTGCAAGTGTGTGTTGGGGAATTGTATAATGCCAATGTTCTGTTGTCTCGTTGATTGGTCTCAGTACACTTCCTGTTCATAATTAATGTCTTTCAAAGATTATTGATTAAATAACGTAATAACAGAATCTCTGCTATTGACAGTCCCATTTTGTTTTCTTTTCCCTCACATATTTTTATATAGAGTTTGAGAACTAGTTGAAGAACTACTTCCTCATCTCTTGGCATAGACGAGTATTTTTATTGGCACTGTCCTTTGTAGTCACCCATGCAGTGAGGTTTTGACCTGAAAGTGGTGTCAAAGGCTTTCACTGTATCACAACAAACCTGGTAAGACTTAACAGTCTTATGATCAAATCTGGTTCACTGCCACACATTTGGCTTAGTGACACTATTCACAGTGTGGTTTTGTGCAAGGATTCTGTTAAAGGTAGCATTTAAATGCATAAATGTTGAGTGTAGAATACATATGCTCTGCCAAAAATTGAGAGGATTTGTGTGCGAGTCTGGTAAGAGTTTCTTTGTGAATTTGGAGGATTGTATATTAAATTACATTGTACTTGTTTCCTAGACGTTCACGGCCTGGTGTAACTCTCACCTGAGAAAAGCTGGAACACAGATCGAGAACATAGAGGAGGACTTCAGGAATGGCCTCAAACTAATGCTGCTGCTTGAAGTCATCTCAGGTAAATTTAATCGAATTCAAGTTCATTTTTATAGCATTTTTACATATTGTTTCAAAGCAGCTTCACAGAAAATGCTATCAATCAGAGATGGGTGTATCAAAGTAATGAAATTGGTTATATATATATATATATATATATAAAACCAATTTCATATATATATATATATATATATATATATATATATATATAAAACCAATTTCATATATATATATATATATATATATATATATATATATATATATATATATATATATGCCAACATTTTTTTAATACCAAGCTGTATTTTGTCAGGTGAGAGATTACCCAAGCCTGACAGAGGGAAGATGCGTTTTCACAAGATAGCCAATGTTAACAAAGCCCTTGATTTCATCACCAGTAAAGGTGTGAAACTGGTCTCCATTGGAGCAGAAGGTATGCTTTATTTTTAACTTGATTGCTGATATTTTTATAATAAAGCTATTAGGAGATGCGGGTTATTAATTCTGAACGTCAAATACATATGTCCTATATTTTTTAAAATATGAAATTTGATGTAATTTTAACTTAGTCTTTAAGCAGTGATTTTTCTGTCACATTTTTGCAGAAATTGTGGATGGGAATGTGAAAATGACTCTTGGTATGATTTGGACCATCATCCTTCGCTTCGCCATTCAGGATATATCTGTTGAAGGTACAGAAAATAAATCACAATCCTAAAATGACACAACATCGGCACAAACAACAGCGGTAATACTTTAGTATGGGGAACATATTCACTATTAACTATGACGTTTGCCTCAATAAACTCCTAATTTACTGCTTATTAATAGTTAGCAAAGTAGTTAAGTTTAGGTATTGGGTAGGATTAAGGGATGTAGAATATGGGCACGCAGAATAAGGCATTAATATGTGCTTTATAAGTTCTTATAAACAGCCAATATCCTGGTAATATGCATGCTAATACGCAACTAGTTAATAGAGAATTGTTATTGAAAAATAAAGTGTTACCACAACAGCAAAACATTAGTCTGGGTTTCCCCATGCTGCCTTCCCGCAGCGCGATTTCATTCACGCTGAAAGGCAGTATGGATACCATGGGCCAGATTTTCGCCTCATTTAGGGAACCAATCACAGAACGGGGAGGGAGCAAGACGATGACGACATCTATGCACACCGAAGCAGTTTGTTTATTTCTTTGGATTCAACATGGCAGCAGACGCGAAGCTACCGCTTCCTTGTCTAATTTCTGTCGCTCTACATACGTCATCTGGTATAATTGAAACGATTGCATATGAGCTACGTACAGGCGCATTTGACAGACATGCTTAGCACCCAATAAACGGCGCCAGGCAATCGTAAACCACGCCTCAAATACTAGAAAATGTACATGTGGTTCCCAGACCCAAGTCTCAACGAGAATTGGGTCTGGCGTTAGCCAGGCTAGCAAAACATTATTATTATTATATGTGGCACATTTCACAAACTCAAGAATGTTTAAATCAGTTTATGTCAAAGAATAATGATTTGATTTATTACAAAAGGTGCATACAGAAGATCCACATCTTTTAAAAATCGGTAAATTCCTAATTAACAAAATATGGAAAACATTGTATTAAAAAAGCACAGTATTTTTATGCTATAGTGAATTTAATAACTGTATTTATTTTAAAATTTTAATTAGTACAACAGATGTTATTCATATGTTTATGATATAATGATTCCCTAATAATCTTTCAGAAACCTCAGCCAAAGAAGGACTTCTACTTTGGTGTCAGAGGAAGACTGCCCCCTACAGGAATGTCAATGTTCAAAACTTTCATGTCAGGTGAGGCACTTTTTTGTGTGGAAAAATGTTGTTAGGTCATATCAATGTTTTGTATTTTATTATGAGTATCTAATTTGTTCCATTAGATGAAAAAAAACAGACACTATTATTTTCAGTTATATGTATTCTGTTTTTATGTTAATTCCAACTTGACCCTGATTCTCTCTCTGGTGAAGCTGGAAGGATGGATTGGCGCTGTGCGCTCTCATCCACAGGCACAGGCCTGATCTCATTGACTACGCCAAGCTCAACAAGGTCTCATGTGTGTCCCCAGATTAACATTTGCCACTCTGGGAAATTTAGTCTAACAGTCCAGTCACAGTAGCAAAATAATATGTCTGCCACAATATCCTGATGTTCTCTGTCAATGATATTACTGCACAGATCTGTCTAACATGAGGATGGAGGATGAGTGTGTGTGATGACTTTTGTCTATTCTTCATTCACACCTAATTTTTTGGCATGCATGATCAGAAATCCACTGTTTGGTTTGCTTTTGTGGCTTCAATAGCTGGAAAGATGGACTGGCCTTCTGTGCCCTTATTCACAGGCACAGACCAGAACTGATTGACTTTCAGAACTTGAAGGTATCATACGTGGTTTATAGTATTGTTGGATGTGGATTTTTGTGCTTGTTAGAGTATCACGTTGTTAGCTTAGCTACATGCTAACTTTATTAGAATCTGTGATAGTTTAGCACTTCACATGAAGAGTGCCATCTGTGTACTTTGTGTGATTCTTTAAAAGTTGCTGTCTATCTAGAATATTTTTCTATTTCCTTCAGATGGTTATAATGATTTGGACAGTTTTTGATGAGGTGTGTTTTATGGTTGAAGTTAAACTGCAGAAATGTTGTAGGAGCAGGAGTGAGATTCTGAGATTGAAACATGGAGACGTTTTGTTGATAATTGTTTTGTTGACAAATTTGTGTAGTTATTTTTTTTTTTTAGCTCTAATTAGCAAGAAGCTTGTGTTAGCTTAGTTTACTTAGACATAACATACCGTTCAAAAGTTTGGGGTCTGTAAGATTTATGTTTTTGAAAGAAGTTTCTTATGCTCAGCAAGTCTGCATTTGTTAGATCATAAACCGTGATACTGTAAAATTTTATTACAATTTTAAATAACTGTTTAAACTGTTAAACTGTTTTAACTGTTCTAAAATATTTAAAAATGTAATGTATTCCTGTGATGGCAAAGCTGCTATTACTCTAATATTCAGTGTCACATCCTTCAGAAATCATTCTAATATGCTAATCATAAATATTTCTTATTATTATTGATGATGAAAACAGTTGTGCTGCTTAATATTTAGTGGAAACCGTGATATATTTTCCCCCTAAGTTTCTTTGATTCACCCTTGCCGAATAAGATAATTCATTTCTTTAAAAAAATCGTACAGACCTCAAACTTTTTAATGGTAGTGTGCATACAACTCTTCAGTTTTACTCATGAGGCAGTTGGATAAAGCCATTCCATAACTTTTTTCTCAGAGGCCTGTTTGGATTTACAATAATCCTGACCCAGAATAGAACTTGGGAAAGTAACCCACACACCACTAGCACTAGAGCTGCAGTTCTAGTAGCATGTTAGTACAGTGATAGGCTAGGTTTGATTTCTTCACTATCAGCTTAAAACAGGGTGTGAGGTAAAAGCAGGATATGGGACATTTTTTCAGACATTGGTCTGTGAATGAGAGAATGTGTACTATGGTTTTAATTAGTTGGATCGGACCACTGAAGATTAAGGATTTATTTAGCTTGTCAGGGCCAGTCAGTTCAACAGTGAGTGACTAAAATTCCCCTCACACACACACACACACACACACAGACATGCCTATCCCTTTCAGCTGTCACTGACGGCTCCAGGTGAGCCTGAATGGGGTAATCCAGTGTTTAGCATAGACCCCATGGTCCCAGTTTGGACACGAGCATTAGGAGAGTCCAGGACTCTCTGGATCCCCTGCAGCTGCTGATGTCCATGCAATGCAGATTTTTATTGGCACAGAGAACAAAAGCTTGATCTCCAGACCCCTAGTGCAGGACAGCATTGCGTTGCTTAGAAAATCTGACCCTTTCCTTTTGCACAGATATTTTGCACATATTGATGCTTTTGTTTTTGAAACAAGTTTCATATGGTCACCAAGGATGCATTTATTTGATCAAAAATTCTGTAAAAACTGCAATATTGTGAAATATTGGTACCATTTTAAATAGTATTGTTTTCTATTTCAATATTTTTTTATTATGTAATAAATTCTTGCGATGGCAAAGCTGAATTTTAAGCAGCCATTACTCTGATCTTTAGTGCCACATGATCCTTCAGAAATCAGATTCTTTAATGAATAGAAAGAACAGCATTTATTTGAAATGTGAGTCTTTTGTAACATAAATGTTTTTACAGTCACTTTTGATCAATTAAATGCATTCTTGCTAAATACAAGTATGATTTTTTAAATGTTAGATGAATGACAAATGACTCCATGAATTATAGTAGCTATTGTAATTTAAAGGCATTTGTATAGTTAAAAGTAAACCAGTATTATAGTATTGTCTATTTTTGCTTAATTATTTTTCAGATACATTTGAACTAATTTATCATTTGAAATATTTTGAATGTTTTCCCTCTCCTCTGGCACTTGAATACTGACCCTCACTTTTGCATGGAGAAGGATTTTGATTTATGTTGACTTGATTTAGTTTTTAAGTGATGTCTTATTGCTTGTGTTTTTTGGTCAAGAATTATGATTCTCTCCTTTTGTCTTTCTGTAGGATGATCCACTTGGTAATCTGAATCTGGCATTTGACATTGCTGAAAAACATCTGGACATCCCCAAAATGCTGGATGCAGAGGGTAAACGAATATTCATCTGTAGTCCATATTAGAGCTGCACGATTAATCGCTTAAGGTTGCGATATCGATTCAAACACCCACGTGATCACATTTCTAATTGACAACGACTGTGTCTATTAAACCTTTGACAAAATCACACTGGAACATTCAGATCTGCATCGGCGCTGCCGCTGACACAGAGAGAGCAGTTGTCATGAATGGGTATGAAACAGCTTTACAAACAATCTTTTCAACCACACAGTTTCATTTTTTCTGTGTTAGAAATATTCATATTAATCACAGAGGTACTGGGATACAAGTTTATTGTTTGGATACAAACACTGATTTCTTCAGAAGCGATCAAAATAAAGCAAATCACTTCTGAAAGTAACTTGAGCTTCAAATGACGATTGTATCGATTACATCGTTACGTTACGCCACCTGTTGGCGACAAGTGATACATTTATTTGTCATTGAATCATTCATTAACGATATTTGTTCAAAAACGCTGATTCGTCCAGTAATGTGAAGTATTTATTTAATCAGTGAGTCATTGAATCATTCATTCAAATTTTTACAAAAATTAGTCATTCAGACATTAAACATTTTAAATAGACTGCAGCGAATAACATTTTGTCAGAACCTCTAGTAAATTACATTATTTTGTTTAGTTGTCTGTTCAGAATCGTGAGAGAATCGTGATCTCTGTTTGAAGCAGCGACAAAACAAATCGTGATTCACAATCTATCCACAATCGTGCAGCTCTACTCCATGCCATTCCAGCTCAATGTAGAGCTTTCAGCCTGTGAACATTAAAAATATCTTTCACAAAAATGTTATGCTGTCAGAAAATTGTGACATAAGACATTTGACACTACCTAAATACTATGACACACTTACGAAAATATATGGCATCTACTCTGAATAAGGGCTATTCGTCACATATGACTGTGGCAAGGAAAAACTACCTCCAATTTATTTTGGTAGGAAACCTTGGATGCAAATTCTAAATAAGCAACAAGCTACAATTTACCTACTTGTAACTTTAAAATATTACAAGATTTGGCTTTTGCTCTACAGTCCTAGCTAGCAGTGACAGGCCAGATGAGAGGACAGTCATGACGTATATCTCCAGTTACTATCACACGTTTGCAGAGGCTCAGAAGGTACATCAGATCCCTGAGCTTATTCTAGAAATATTAGTTACACCTGAGTGCATGGTCCCTTTAGTCCATATAGGCCTATCCTCATTTTTAGCATATAAACACGACTAGAGTTTCCTTGTAGTATTTAAATGTTCCTCAGTCGCACACTATTGCCACCGTCACTTCATGTAGTTGTTCCTTAGCTCCTCTCCTCTCCCTGCAGACATCCTGAGCACCCCTAAGCCTGATGAGAGAGCTATTATGACATATGTGTCCTGCTTCTACCATGCGTTTGCTGGAGCTGAACAGGTATTGAGCTTTGTGTGTGCTAGAATGAGAGAATCATCTTTTCATCCATCTCGCCCTCCATTCTTACTGTGCTTCTCTCCCTCAGGCTGAAACTGCTGCTAACAGGATCTGTAAGATCCTAGGAGTGAATCAGGAAAATGAGAAGTTGATGGAGGACTATGAAA
The DNA here is from genome assembly GCA_030578275.1 of Meda fulgida. NCBI lineage: Eukaryota > Metazoa > Chordata > Actinopteri > Cypriniformes > Leuciscidae > Meda > Meda fulgida. Next base: position 16,797,952 of record CM060632.1, on the reverse strand, counting down.
AACTGGCTAGTGAGGTTAGGAGACATATCTGATACACTCTCCACACTGCCCACAGACACACATTCTGTCCTCTCCTCAATATTCCTGTACTCTCCAGCTGTTGGAGTGGATCAGACGAACTATTCCCTGGCTGGAGAATCGTGTGGCGGAGAAGACCATGGTAGAGATGCAGCGGAAGCTGGAAGATTTCCGAGATTACCGCAGGATGCACAAACCTCCCAAAGTGCAGGAGAAGTGTCAGCTAGAGATCAGCTTCAACACCCTGCAGACTAAACTTCGCATCAGCAACCGGCCTGCATTTATGCCCTCTGAGGGCAAGATGGTGTCGGTGAGAGTTGACCACACACACACACACACACGCATGTTGGGTTTTTGTGTTTTGTGGTGACTTTCCATAGACATAATGATTTTTAATACTGTACAAACTTTAAATTCTATACCCTAATCCTAATCCTACCCTTAAACCTAACCCTTACATAAAACATTCTGCATTTTTACATAAGAAAAAAAATTAGTAATTTATAAGGTTTATAAGCTCTTTTCCTCATGGGGACTGAAATTTTGTCCCCACGTCACAAATATCAGGTTTAACTATCCTTGTGGGGACACTTGGTCTCCGCAGCGTAGCAAATACCTGGACCACACACACTCATACGCGCGTTTACTAGCTTTTAATATTTATTTATTTATTTATTTATTTATTTATTTATTTATTTATTTTAACATGTATTGATTTATTTATTTTTTATATTAATTGATTTATTTTCTTTTTCTTTTTCAATTGTAATATGTATTTTTTATTTATTTTATGTTCATGCCTGTTATATATTTTTGTATATTTTAACATGTATTTATTTATTTAAATATTTATTACTTTAATTATTTATTGTTTATTTGATGTTTATGTTTGTTATTTTTCATTGTATTTTATATACATATATATATATAATTTTTATTTTTTTCAATCTAAGTAGCTAGCTTTCGGGGGCATTTTTTCAAACAAATAATACAAGCTTTTACACATATAAAACTGGGTGTTTGTCTATGTAGGACATAGCGAGTGCGTGGCAGGGACTGGAACAGGCAGAGAAGGGCTATGAGGAATGGTTGCTTACTGAGATCAGGAGACTGGAAAGATTGGACCATCTAGCAGAGAAATTCAGACAAAAAGCTACAAACCATGAGACCTGGGCTTCTGGTGAGTCCTAGACATGAAGTGCTGTCATCAATGAAATATCAATCTGTACTGTAAACCACTTTGGATAAAAAAGTGTCCACTAAATGATGCTTGATGTATGTTTTATGTGCGTTTTGCAATAGGTAAGGAGGAGATATTGAGCCGGAAGGACTACGAGTCAGCATCTTTAATGGAAGTTCGAGCTTTGCTGCGGAAACATGAGGCATTTGAGAGTGACCTTTCCGCCCACCAAGACAGAGTCGAGCAGATCGCTGCTATTGCTCAGGAACTCAAGTATGACTTTTTAGTCTTTTATCCTCTTCAAAAAATACGCACACATTTTTTTTGCTGAACTGTTAATTTTAGTGTATACTTTAATCTGTACACTACCATTCATAGGTTTGGGGTCAGTATTATTTTTAAGAAATTAATATTTTACTTTGATTCTTTGGAACTTTGATTCATCAAGGCTGCACTAAACTGCTTTTACATTAAAAATTATTTCATATAAATGTTATTCTTTTGAACTTTCTATTTATCAAAGAATCGTAACAAAAGGGATTATGCTTTTCACAAAAGTGGCACAACTGTTTTAAATATTGATAATAAAAAGAAATGTTTCTTGAGCACCAAATCTGCATATTAGACTGATCATGGATCATGTGACACTGAAGACTGGAGTAATGATGCTGAAAATTCAGCTTTGCATCACAGGAATAAAGTACATTTGTAACATATTTGAAAATAGAAAACAGTTATTTTAAATTGTTATTAAATATCACAATATTACTGTTTTTACTGTATTTTTGATTACATAAATGCAGCCTCGCTGAGCATAATAGACAAATCTTACTGACCTCAAACTTTTGAAAGGTAGTGTAAGTACTCTGTTTTTATAACTAACCTGTCACATTCAGTTTCTCGTCACTTTACAGTGTCTGGATAGCTTCATGTCTCTCTCACTGCTTATCCATAGCTAGACACACATATAGACGCACCATGCTTTCAGCATACTTTGATGTCTGATTCACTGGCTTTCTATTTTTGCATTCATTATCTCCCTGCAGGCCTGGTTAAAATATGAGTGTGTGCATGTATTTAGTAAGTGACTGAACACTTCTGACCTTTATGCTGTCTCAGTAAGTACAGGGTGATATGACTGATAAACTATGGAGCATATTTATAATGATTAGTATACCAACATTCATTTGAACACAAAAAGCTAACAGAAACTGTTTGAAATGTAATTAACCAATCACAACAGAGGTAGGTTCAGTACCAAAAACAGCTAGAATTAGAGAGAGGGTGGAATGGTCATGAAAAATGCAAGAAACCTTAACTAACAAGCGGTCTACAGGGAAAGAAAATGTAATTAAAGTGTAGAATATCGACAGACCGAATAGCAAATGCAATATTATGACCTAAAGTTTCTCTCTCTATCTGTTTTATGTTAAAGTGAGCTGGACTATCATGATGTTGCTTCAGTGAATCAAAGGTGTCAAAGTATTTGTGACCTCTGGGACCAACTGGGCACACTCACCCAGAAACGCAGAGAGGCTTTGGAGGTATGCTGTGTGTGTCCCAACCTGTTTTGTACTACAATATTTTAAATCAATCAGTATATTAAAAAAAACAAAAAGGTTTGAATCTGTGTTTCATTTCTGTAGAGGACAGAAAAACTTTTGGAGACGGTGGAGCAGTTGTTTCTGGAATACGCAAAGAGATCCGCACCCTTTAATAATTGGATGGAAGGAGCCATGGAAGACTTACAGGATATGTTCATAGTGCACACCATTGAAGAGGTCCAGGTACACAAACATTTTGAAAGATGTCACTTATGCTCACCAGATTGCATATATTTCTACAAAATACAGTAAAAATGGTAATATTGTGGAATATCATTACAAATATAATAACTGTTTTCTATTTTAATCTCTTTTACATTTTTTAAATTTGTCTTCAGTGTCACATGATCCTACAGAAATCATTCTAATATTCTGATTTGGTGCTCAAGAAACATTTTTATATCATATTAATATCAATGTTTAAAAAAGTTGTGTTGCTTAATATTTTTGCGGTAACCTTGATACATTGTTTTTGCAGGATTATATATATGAAATATATATATTTTAGTAACAATGTGAAACATTGTTAAACATAAATTGAATACATCCTTAACGGATAAAAGTATTAATTTCTTTCACAAAAATCGTACTTAACCCAAACTTTAATAAAACAAACAAACAAACAAAAATCCATTGTAATTCATTGTGTTTAGACTCTGATAGCTGCCCACGAGCAGTTTAAGGCCACGCTTCCTGAAGCGGATGCAGAGAGGCAGGCGATCCTTGGCATTCAGCAGGAAGTCCTGAAGATCTCCCAGAGTTATGGCATCCATGGAGATCTTACCAACCCCTACAGAACCATAACTACAGAAGAGATTGACATCAAGTGGGACAAGGTTAAACACACCCATAGACCTTGGTTCTGTTCCATTACAAAAAAGAAATCCTAAACTTCTAATCACATTTCTGTAATCTTCAAAACATGATCATGATGTGCGTTTGTGGATTCAGGTGAAGAAGCTGGTTCCCCAGCGTGACAGTGGACTGCAGGAGGAGTTAGCGAGACAGCATGATAACGAAAGGCTCAGACGCCAGTTTGCTGCCCAAGCCAACCTCATTGGACCATGGATACAGACCAGGATGGAGGTGCGTGGCTTAGCCTTTACTTGTGCTAGTGTCCCAGTGTCCACAAATAAGACCTATCTACCTATCTACCTATCTACCTATCTATCTATCTATCTATCTATCTATCTATCTATCTATCTATCTATCTATCTATCTATCTATCTATCTATCTATCTATCTATCTATCTATCTATCTATCTATCTATCTATCTATCTATCTATCTATCTACCTATCTACCTACCTACCTACCTACCTACCTACCTATCTATCTATCTATCTACATACCTACCTATCTATCTACCTACCTACCTACCTACCTATCTATTTGTCGATCGATCGATCATCTATCTTTCGTCTGTCTGACAGGAAATTGGTCATTGCTCTATGGCAATGGAGGGGACTCTGGAGGATCAGATGACCCAGCTGAAGCAGATTGAGCATGTGATAGTCAGCTACAAACAAAACATAGATAGATTGGAGGAAGACCACCAACTTATCCAGGAGTCACTTATCTTTGACAACAAACATACAAACTACACTATGGAGGTACTCATACTCACATTTATTACACATTCTTGTTCATAAATATATTTTTAAATCTATAGTACTGATCTCTACCTTTAAACTTTTGGGTCAGTAAGATTATTATTTAATTTTTTTCAAAAGAAATCAATACTTTTTATTCAGCAAGGACACATTCAATTGATCAAAAATTCTATTTCAAGTAACTGCTGTTCCTCTATTCATCAAAGAATCTATTACAGTTTCCACAAATATTTTAAGCAGCACAGCTTTTTTTTAACATATTGAGCACCAGCATATTAGAATGATTTCTAAATAATCATGTGACACTGAAGACTGGAGTAATGGCTGCTGAAAATACAGCTTTGCCATCACATGAATAAATTACATTTTAAATGTATGGAAACAGAAAATTGTGTTTAGTTTTTGCTTCATGTTTGATCAATTAAATGCAGTCTGGATGAGTACAAGAGACTTTATATTAAAAGATCTTACCAACCACACATTTTTGAATGTATTGTTGTACATTCAAATGATATATATCTGCCACATCACATTTGATTTGTAATTTGATCCTGGTTTTTACAGCAGTATTTCTCTTTCCTCTGCAGCATATTCGTGTTGGCTGGGAACTCCTTTTAACTACAATCGCTCGCACTATTAATGAAATCGAGACTCAAATTCTGACACGTGATGCAAAAGGCATCAGCCAGGAGCAGATGAATGAATTCCGATCCTCTTTCAACCACTTTGATCGGGTGCTGTACTCGGCCTTTACGTACACTAGACACGTGTCTTGTTGAATGGATGTTATACTAATCGTTCTTAAATTCCTAACTAAACTAAACACTTCACCTCTTAGACTGAGCATTATACAAACATCTGTAAATCTCTCTTATTTTAACTGAGATTTTATATTTGCTTTATTTTACACATTCATTTCTTCAGAGGCTTCACAAGGCAAGAGTGGTAATTATCTTTCCATTCACTTTTATGGAAGTAAAATAATGACAAATGTTTTTGAAAAAAAAAAGCTTGTTGAATTGCATATTCTTGAAGAAATATGCATTGCATTAACCCTGCTTGCATTTTAATGCATTGTATTTTTAGGGCTTGCATTTATGCGCTGAAATTCAACATGGTTGTATATTTAAGCTGTGATTATTTAAATCAAAAACATTTCACACACATTTTCATTAATAAAAATTAAATAATACATATTCACCTTTCAGATTTCACTTCCAAAATATTAATTCTGTTTAAAAATACAACCTATAATATTCGACTGGCAATTTTCGGTCCGTTTTATTTCGCTTTACAAATTTGCTGCCACAAATTCAGTGGTTCAAATTCAACAGAAAATACAACATTTGACATCGAGAACAACAGGAATATTAGTAGATTGCCGATTGATCATCTCCATAGCTGTTAGTCGACCTCACCAGCAGGGGACTTTTTTTTGAAAAAGCAATGCCTCTTTTACCTTATGAAGACATGTTGTGGTGTTTTATCTTTTTATCAATCACCTTTAACTTTTCTTTATTTCTACTAACGTCCTGCTCTCAGGAAGAGAGGGGTAAACTCAAGCCTAATGAGTTTAAAGCATGTCTGATCAGTCTTGGGCATTTATTAAATGACAAACAGGTATTAACCAACATGACCTCTGACTTTTTACATCAAAATGTAGTTCTTTGCATAGATTTCTATATACTGTATGCAAATGATATGCATTTCCTGGACGGCAGAATACAGTTCTGATGTAGGCCTACCTCTCTTGTGTTTTTTTCTGGTGTCTGTGGTTGTGTGCTGTCTCTTTGTTTGTTCATCTGTGTGTCTCTGTGTTAGGTGCTGTCTCTTTCCCTACTATACATTGCTTCATTATTCCTACCATGTCGCTGTGTCACCCATGCACCCTCGACCTTTGCCCTTTAACCTTTCCCATGCAGAAGAAGAATAGGGCGATGGATTCTGATGACTTTAGGGCCTGTCTGATCTCGATGGGTTATGATCTGGTAGGGCCTTAAATAAGGTTCATTGCTTACGAACAAATAAATAATTTTCTTAACCAGTATTTTTGTCTTTTTTGTTTTCCAGTAAAAATGTCTAAGAAAAATACATTTATCTTACGGTTATTTAAAATGATTACAAATTTTATTTGCATATATATTTTTGCGATTTTTTTTTTTAAATTTTGTGAGGTTTATGCTTAAATTAAGAAGCAACTATTTTGCCAATGATGTAAAAAAATTAGTAGAGTATTAAATGATGTAATATAAAATAATGTATTAATTAATATAAAATATATTCAATTATTATTTTATAAAGTTTTACTTGTCAAATGCATTTATTTTGTTTCTTAAGGATTTTTAAGATTTATGGATTATATATTTGATTGTAACAGACTACCATGTTGGGGGAGTTTTTAACTGCTAGAATTTATGTATTTGTGTTTTTCAGGGTGAGGTGGAGTTTGCTCAGATCATGATGCTGGTTGATCCAAACACTTCAGGCGTTGTGTCGTTCCAGTCCTTCATTGACTTCATGACCAGAGAGACAGCAGACACAGACACAGCTGAACAGGTCATCGCTTCCTTCAGGATCCTTGCTGTAGACAAGGTGTGTGTGTGTGTTTGGGTTATATTGTTTACTTAACCTCAATGTTTCTCAGAACAGTCTTTTGTAGCTCACATCTTCTTTCCATATGTATTATCTGTTGTTTATTGTGTCTTTTACAGCCGTATATTCTGGCAGATGAGTTGAGGAGAGAACTCCCTCCAGACCAGGCCGAGTACTGCATCAGCAGGATGCCCCCATACTCTGGCCCCGGGGCCCTGCTCGGAGCCCTGGACTACACTGCCTTCTCCACTGCCCTCTACGGAGAGAGTGACCTTTAACTCCGTCGACACCTCTGACCTTTACAATCCCATCTCACTTGTCAACCAAGTAAATTACTTACCCATCAGATCCACAGTCCCATGAAACGAAAACATCCCAAATAAACAAAATGAACCCAACTTCAATTTTTAATGTCAGTTGATGTATTTTGCTAGAACGTTGATATGATATTGATATTTAATAAGCCAATGCAATGGAATGCAATCAAGGAGGCTAAAAGAAAGCAATGGAGAGGTTATTAATCTGTGACAAAACCCCAAAAAATGTTGGGAATTTTAGAATCACTTTGTTCTGAATCTTTATATAATTATTTATATAAAGTAATAATTTATTGAATCTAAGACCTGGAAAACTATTTTAATCTCCTTTATGTGGGCTATTAAGATACAGAGAACATTCACATGCGTGTGTCACTTATATTATAGCAAACACAGTAGGTACACTGAAATCAACCCCCCCCCCCCTCACACACACACAATCTGTTTTGTGTAGTGGTGTTAAATCTATTCAGTATGAAAGATTTTGCACATTTGAATTATTGCATGAATGAATTAAGAAAGATTCACCAAACCGGCACCATGCTTTCGCAATTATCTCTATTTTACATCTATATGCCTGGTTCAAAAAAGCAACACGAATAGTGGCTCAACTCAATTCTTCCACAATATAATTATCACTTGAAACCTTTCACTACCAGTGCCTGTATAATTTCATATACGGTATGGTAATTGTTTATATGAAATAAAGAGGAGGTGACCTTTGTCGTTCTCCAGCTACTGATTTGGTTTTACATACAATTTTGAATATTGCGGATGCTCAAGCATTTTCATCAATTTGGTGATTGCAGAAATTGTAAAAGTATTAATTTAATATATGGCTTGTCAAATAATGAATAACCAGATATTACGATAATATACTGAATTTACAGAAAAAAAGTACAGTATGTCAACCCTTAGGAACAATATCAAACACTCTGGTTAATACACAAACAATTGTTTTCTGAATCCCTCTGCTTTTTCCTGCTACTATAATTAGGAAAAGTAATCTGGGATGGATTATCATTTTCAAAATGTTGGGAGATTAAACAGTTTTATTTTATTGCCATAATTAATGAATGCACCAAATTCCTAAAGGTCACACTAGTTCAGTGTACGGTGACAGTGTACTTGATTGATTTGTGGTCAGTTTGTTAACCTGTCAAAATCAGTTATAACCAAGTGATTTGTGAATGTTTGGTGTTGAATTATATGATCAAGAAAGCCAAATATGTGTGTTTTACAGTGACATAAATGAAATAAAGATTACTTATGAAAAGATCAAGACTCTGCTTTTGTTACATACTGAATGTTTTGAATAAAGCATAATTATTTTAAATAGGCATACAATACGTAAATATGTATAATATGTTGCATAATTTAGTATGTTTTTGTTTTTACTTGTATATTTATACAGTTGTGGTCAGAATTAATGGCACCCCTAGTAAATATGATCAAAAATGCCTGTAAAAAATAAATCTGCATTGTTTATCCTTTTGATCTTTCATTAAAAAATATTTTTTTTTTTAATTTATTTCATGCCTGATGAGTTTGGAGAACAACTGACAAGAGATCAGAGACCATTGCTCCATGCAGAATCTCTCCAGATCCTTCAGATTCACAAGATCATACAACAGCTTCTTCTCTTCAGTTCATCCCACTCATTTTCTATAGGGTTCAGTTTAGGGGACTGGGACGGTCATGGCAGAAGCTTCATTTTCTGCCCAGTTACCCACTTTTGTGTTGATATTGATATTTGTTTTGGACCGTTGTCCTGATGGAAGATTCAACCACGGCCCATTATAAGATTTCTATAATATGATTTCTATAAAGCAGAGGCAGTCAGGTTTTGATTTTTCATCTGTTGATATATGCCAGAATCCATAATACCATGTATCTGAACAAGATTGGACCTCCAGCAAAAAAATAGGCCCACAACATATAAGATCCAGCAGTATATTTAACCATGAACATGGGGTACTTTTGATCCCTGTTTGCACCAAACACATCTGGTGGGTTTGCTGCCAAAACGAAATTTTTTGTTTCATCTGACCATAGAATCCGGTCCCTTTTGAAGTTCCAGTCATGTCTAACAACTGAATATGCTGGTGTTTATTTTTGGATGAGCGAGGAGGATTTTTCTTGAGACCCTTCCAAACAATGTGTTGTGATGTAGGGGTTGTTTGATAAATTTGTTTAGGCTTTCTGACCCCCAAGACTCAAGTAATCTCTGCAATTCTCCATCTGTGATCCTTGGAGAGTCTTTGGCCACTCAAACTTTCCTCATCACCGTGCATTAAGACAATATAGACACACGCCCTCTTCCTTGCAGATTCATAACATCTTTAGTTGATTGAAACTTCTTAATTATTGCCCTGATGGTCAAAATGGGGATTTTCAATTCTTTAGTATTTTCTTACAGCCACTTTCTATTTTGTGATGCTCAACAATCTTTTGATGCACATCAGAACTATATTCTTTGGTTTTACTCATTGTGATGGATGATTAAGGGAATTTGGCCTTTGTGTTTTCTCATATTTAAACTCCTGTGAAACAAGTCATGGCTAGACAATTTCATGTTCCTCACCCTGGTGTGCTAAAAAAAGGTAAACATTTATGGGAATATACTTCAGAGATATTTTACTTGTAAAAAAATTCTAGGGGTGCCAATAATTGTGGCCAACTTGTTTTGGAGAAAAACTATTTCATAATGTGACCCCATCCCCCCCCCCCCCCCCCCCCCCCCACACACACACACACCGCACACACACACTTTCAATTATTTAACTTGCAATTTTTTTTTTGATGAAAGATCAAAAGGATAATCAATGCAGATTTATTTTTTACAGCCATTTTTGATCATATTTACCAGGGGTGCCATTAATTATGACCAGCACTGTATATAAATAAATAAATGTAAAAAAAAAAGTTACATGTTTTTCTATGCTTTAACATTCTTCTTTTCTTTATTTCTTGCTTGCTAGCTTTCTCCATTGTAAATACCAAATATGGAGAATCCCTTTCCCACTTTAACTTTATCAGATCTCAGCAGCATTATCTCATGATGGGTGGTATCGTGGTCTCCCTGTCCTGGGATGAGTTCAGCACCTGCGGGTTGGTGAGTGGAGTTCTTCAGTCTTCTCGTTCTTACACACAGATCCCTAAAGTCCGGCTACATAGTCACTGAACATGGATATTGGAGAAGCGGAAGATGAAATACAGTTTCTGCGAACTGTAAGTAACATTGACTATATTGTAATGCAAATTTGAATGCAATTAATAAAGTGTTGACTTTCTTTATGCTACATTTGTAACTTCTGACAGTAAAAGAGCTAATTGCTAAATTGGAATTGGATTTGCTATTAGATTTATGTTATAGGAACTTAATTAACTTCATGGACCATGAACATTACATGTTAGCAGATGGGTTACAGAAGAATATATCTGAGACATTTTTTGGCCATGCATATAGATACACGGACTCGCTCCACAGATATTATCAATGTTATTTAATAAAATTTCATACTGATGATATGTTTACGCTTGAGCAATCACTCATAACTTTGTGTATTTATCATTATTGTGTCTGTTGTCATATACAGTTATAAAATGCAATGATGTGATTTACAGTGTTTGAATTCACATTTGAGAGAGTTTGACCTATATCACTGGTGTCTATTTTTACTTTTTGTTATCAGTAACAGAGGAACTGGAGAGTCTGTTGGATGTGTGAGCTATCCACTCTCAGCCTCATATCTCTAAAACAGAGATAAATGTGCTCTCTCTTTCTTACACAGATACAGTACATGCTTCCACTCATTCACTGTGTCATTTAGTCAAGTCAAGTCAAGTCAAGTGTATTTATATAGCGCTTTTCACAATATAAATTGCATCAAAGCAGCTTCACAATATCAATCAAATAACATAACAATTTAGTGTGTGTGTGTGTGTGTGTGTGTGTGTGTGTGTGTGTGTGTGTGTGTGTGTGTGTGTGTGTGTGTGTGTGTGTGTGTGTGTGTGTGTGTGTGTGTGTGTGAGAGAGAGAGAGAGAGAGAGACCCATGTCTGGTCACTGAAACACAAATGACAAGCTGGAGGTGTTGGAATTCTCCATCCACTTAATGTTAGACAGATATTCAGCCCTTATAAGGCTGCTCTGCTCCAGTGCAACATAAAACACTGCTGTTCTACACACTGTAAGATGAGACATGACATTTAATCTAGGATATGGGGCCTTTTATTTGTTTAGAATTTATTTATAATCTTAATTTAACGAGGAAAAATTGGGCTCTCTAATCACAGATATTAAAAATATGCTAATTACTTCACATAAAAACATGGTAGACAAACAATATTTGGTAACACTTTAAGGTGACATAGTTACATGTTACTTACTTACTGTAATAATAACAACAACAGTAAATTATGTATCATAAGTAACCAAGCCCTAATCAACCCTAACACTAATTATGAGTACATGAAGTTAATTTGCTCAGCACTTATTTGTGTAATTTTTACACTGTAACAAAGTCACCGTAATATAATATTTAACAAACAATTTCATGTTGAACAACGTTGCTTATTCATTTCTGATTGTCATTTTTACTTCACTGAGGTTTGTATATTTAGTTTTGGGGTGTACATGTATTTATTCAAAAAGTTATTTGTTTACTTTGCATCATGTTCACTTTTTCAGAAGTTAACTGATCATTTTCTAGAAATGTAGTTGTCTTGACAAAAATGTATTGCCTGAACAAATGAGCAAAGCAGTGCTACTGAGGACAATTAATCAAATCTCAATGTATCGTGTTGCTTCCCCCCCCCCCTCTCATTTCCATTTCACAGTTTATGGTGCATTTATCCAAGTGTAATTTACATTACAAATATAAAATAAAAGACAGTGGTAGAGCAGCAAACATAATTTGTGACTTTATTTCTGTTTCTGTTAAACACTTGAAGGTGTCATAATATGCAATTTTAAGCATTATTCCATCAAAACCTTTTTTTAAGTTTAAAGGGTTAGTACACCCAAAAATGAAATTTCTGTCATTAATAACTCACCCTCATATCATTCAAAACCCGTAAGACCTTCGTTCATCTTTGGAACACAAATTAAGATACTTTGGTGAAATCCCCCACCCCCCATAGACTGCAAATCACCACTTTCAAGGCCCAAAAAGGTATAAAGGCATTGTTAAAATAGTCCATGTGACAGTGGTTCAGCCTTAATGTTTGAAACGACGAGAACACTTTTTGTGCGAAAAAAATAATAATAAAAAAAAATCCACTTTATGGTCTTTACTACTTTTCTGGGCCTTGAAAGGGGTAATGACGTCTAACGGGTGGGGGGTCAGAAAGCTCTCGGATTTCATCATAAATATCTTAATTTGTGTCCCGAAGATGAACGAAGATCTTACGTGTTTGGAATGACATGAGGGCAAGTGATTAATGACAGAATTTTCATTTTTGGGTGAACTAACCCTTTAATTTATAATGTTTTTTTTTTTGTGAGATCATATAAGAGTCTATATTCTTAGCTGTGGTCAGTAATGTGAATGTTTTCAGCGGGATGAGCTGGTGTTGAGGTGTAGCTCATCAGGCCCTCATCAGAAGAAACTGTGTTTAGCTGCAGAAGGTTTCGGCGACCGGTTGTGTTACCTTGAGTCCACCTCCAACTCAAAGGTGAGATGCTCATTTACTTCATATTTTTTAAACTAATCACTGCTATGTGCAAGAACAGCCTGTGCATGACGCTTCAAAAACAGTTCCAGCCTATTCCTGCAGTTTCGTGTCGTCTTTCCTCTTGTTAACAGAATGTTCCAGCAGACCTTTCCGTGTGCGTGTTTGTTCTTGACCAGTGCCTGTCTGTCCGAGCGCTGCAGGAGATGCTGGCCACCCATGAAGACCAGTGTGCAGGGGTGGGTAATGTGGTGAAAGGGCCTTCGGACAATTAGAATTCAGCAAACAGTTATAAATTCAGTGGATGAATATTCAGTGAAAAATGTCACCCGTACACTATTTTTTTAAAAGTTTGAGTCACTATCGTTCACAAGTTTCACAAGTTTTTTGAATGAAATTAAAACTTTTATTTCAGAAAAGATGCAATAAATTGATAAAAAGGGACAGGCATTTGTAAAGTTACAAAATATTTCTATTTCAAATAAATGCTATTCTTTTGAACTTACTATTCATCAAAGAATCATGGTTGACTGAAAATAAAAAGAATAAGCAGCACAGCTGTTTTCAACGCTAATAATAATAAGAAACATTTCTTGAGCACCAAAACATCATATTATTTAACACCAGAGGTGGAAAGTGACAAAGTACATTTACTTGAGTACTGTACTTAAGGACACATTTTGAGAATCTGTACTTTACTTGAGTATAATGTTTTTCTGGAAACTATTTACTTTAACTCCACTACATTTAGAAGACAAATATCGTACTTTTTACTCCACTACATTTATGTCAAGGTCCTTGAGCAGTCAGTCAGTGGATGATTTTGTTTGCAGGGGTTGCATTTTGGTTGGAAAATTAAGTCAGATTGACGTCAGACTCAGAACGACTGATGTTGGGTTTTCATTTTTTATTTTCAACCACAATACAACGTCTGTCCAACGTTGGAGATTAATTAATGGATCCTGACATCAACCTGATTTTCATTTTCAACGTTGGGTTTGGTCTTCTAAATGCGAATTTTGTCATTGTTTTGGAGCACACTAGCTTATAGATAACAGTAATGCTAATATATTCATACTGAAAGCCAAAAAAACTTTAAATAGGGCACTATTTGAGGGAACAGCCATTTGGGTGTCCGAAACCATTGAGGACGTTATTGAGTGCACTTATTCAACCTCGTATTCAATCCCACTACTGGAACTGTGTTCTAGAAATAAATTTGATATAGATATGAGGGGTAGGTAGGCAGGCACATATTCAGACCCTTATGAAAAAGAAGTTTATTCAAGTGTGCTATTAGTATACTTCTTTTAATACTTTGTCTACTTTTTATGTAGCCTACTGCTCAGAAATATACTTGATGTACTTCTCAGAAATATACTTCAAGTATACTTGACTTATACTGACAGAAAAGTCTAACTATATTTGGCCTATACTTGTTGATCGAGATATACTGAAAAGTATAATTAAGTATTCTAAGTATTCTTGGCTTGTACTTGTGTTTACTATTTTGATTGAGTAGATAATTAAACACTTTCTAAAACAATATTACACACTGTCTTATAAACTAACATGTTCAAGTTTATATAGTAACAAGCTTTCGGGTGGAATAGCTTATAGAATAAATAAAATAAGCATGGAACTGAACCTGATCTTGAACACAGCGACAATAATTACCCTTACGAAAAATAAGAAAGCATACTTTCAGTCTACAGTTTATATACTTCTCAAAATTATACTTTATGTACTTCTCAGAAATATACTTAAAATTACACTTAAGTGTACTTGACTGACTTTTAGGCTACTGAGAGAAAAGTCCAAGTATATTTGGCCTGTACTTCTACTCAATCTTTTGTATCGAGATATACTTAAAAGTATAATTAAGTATTCAAAGTATACTTGGCTTATAGTTGTGTTAACTCTTTTGATCAAGTAGCCTATAATATATATATATATATATTTACATAGTTTTTCATATACAGCCTTATGAAACTTACATTTTTTGAAAATATTGATTAAAATATTGATATAAAACTGTTATGTTTCTAATTTTTTGTATCTGAATTTGTGTGTAGGCTAGTCCACTGGTAGTGTACAGGAATTTACTTTAATTCTACTTTACTCTTTCCCCAACCATTGACTGAATTGTCCAGCTATTCATGTTTTCACTGTTACACGGTAGGGGGCGCTATGACAAATCTTCTAGTACAGAATCTCCTGATCAAAACACAGGAGAAGAAGGAGCTGAAACAAGTGTAAAATAACGTGATCTTCAAACATTAAACAGCTTAATGTTTTCCAAATTAAAAAAGTACGATAAAAGTATCGGTAATATTTGACCAGTAGTATCTGACGTTGCTTTCACTTAAGTAAGGAAGTTGTGTAGCCTACTTTGCCACCTCTGTTTAACATAGGCTCATTGGAAAAACGAACGTGGCAAGATTTTTGCAAAATACATACCAACACGTACATCACTGCGGTTTCTAAATGAACACTAGAAGCAGTAAAACAGCAAGCCCTTTTTATCGTTTTCACACACACGCACGCACGCACACACACACACACACACACACGATTACAAGGCAGATTATTTATTATTATTATTATTATTATTATTATTTTTTTTTTTACCATGTATGGTTTGTAAACGAAGATATTTTTGAGTTTGCATCACTTGCCATTTCCACGTTCCGGAAAAAACCAAACACGCTTTTAGCGCCACTCACTGGACATTTCACTTTGAAATTGTCTCAAAACGTGCACGACCCAATGTGTTCTGTGTTTTGCAAAAATGTTGCCACGCCAAAGGTACGTTTAAGCTTTATCGGCATGATTTATGAAGGATCATAAGACTGAGTAATTGCTGCTGAAAATGTAGCTTTGTCATCACAGGAATAAATTACATATTAAAATATATTAAAATGCAGCATGGGTGAGAATAAAATACTTTCTTTCATAAATATTAATTAATCAACCCAAACGTTTGCACGACAATATAGGTGGTCAATATCAGTGCCATATTTCTCACTCATGCTGTAACTTACTTATCACAGTGTTTTTTTTTTCTCAGTCCAGCGAGGCAGCTGGGCATCGTACTCTACTCTATGGCCAAGCTGTGCTGTTTCGACATGTTTACAGTGACATGGTAAGACCATTCCTTGTTATTAATTAGTGGCTTCCATACTGGTACTATGAAGTAATTTGTAATCAGCTGTCTTTTCTGTCTTGTTTTAGTATCTTTGCTGCATGTCCACGTCAGGCCTCTCCTCTGACAAACTGGCTTTTGATGTTGGGTTGCAGAAGGAAAAAAAGGGTTAGGTCATTATTCTCTTTTTTTGTATACTGAATGTTTTGATAAAGACTAGGCCTGCCATAATATTGATGTTACTTTGATTATGGTTTCAGGTGAGGTGTGTTGGTGGACGGTTCACCCTGCCTCTAAACAGAGGTCAGAGGGCGAGAAAGTCAGAGTGGGTGATGATCTCATCTTAGTTAGTATTTCCTCTGAGAGATACTTAGTGAGTAAATCCATCTGTTTATCTATTTGTCTGTCTGTATATCAATATTTTTATGCAGTGTGATAACTGTCACTCTCTTTCTAGCATGTGTCCTGGAGTAACGGTGAAGGTAATAACATTGGCATTGGCCGGGTGGATGCTGCCTTCCAGCAAACATTGTGGTGTGTGGCCCCTGTTTCTTCTGGGACTGTGGAGGCGCAGGGTAGATGACCAATTTTATATTATCAATTTAAACATTTGTTTAGTGTCTGAAGGTCTTGATGGCTGATTTTCATGCTCATTGGCTAAATACATTATCAAGAAATAACACACACACACACACACACACACACATTTATTTTGCCATATATGTTTTCAAACAACATTTATTTTTTATTTTTTTACATTTATTCATATTGTATTGTATTAAATATAAATACAAAATATATATGTATATATTGGGGTAAATATGGATGTAAATACAATATTTTACAATATTTTATAATGTAATCTTTTTGCTGGAGGTTTGTATAATTTTTTTTTTAATGAATTTAATTTTTAATTGTAGGTCATGTGCGAGGAGGGGACACTGTGCGTCTGCTACATGGACACACAGATGAATGTTTGACCATTCCTGCAGCGGATCACAGACGGGAAGAGCGCAGGTCAGAGAGGTCACATTACTGATCTGAGACAGATTGTTGACACTTATTACAGCTTTTTGACCATTTTCCCTTTCTTCCTCCAGATCTGTCCATTTCGTGGGAGGCTCGGTATCTCTTCAGGCTCGATCTTTATGGAGGCTGGAAATGTTACATGTTGCGTAGGTGTCCCTTCAGCTCATGGGCGTCGGAACCATTGTATATGGGTGGGACAAGACCCACCCACTTTTTAAGACCAATGATATTGGACCCACTCACTTTTACATTCAGCACATATGTCTGTTCGCTTTTCAGAGCGCTGTCAGTCAAATCCAATCCACTTGAGGAATGCCCTAATGAATTAAACTCCATTTCCGCTGAAATCGCTACATTATATTTCTCAACGAGCCGCAATTCACGAAAATAACCGCCCGTTGTACCCTTCCAGTCAAATATTGCGTTGCAAACATCAATAACAGCTTTAAGTTGTCAATGCTGGCAAATGACCATGGTATCAGCGGGATGATCCATGGATAGCTGTGCATTTAATGCACGACGTGGAGGCAAAGAACGGGCCGTCGTGAAGCCGAATTTAGTTTACTTGAATACATGAAATGGCATTTACTCCAGTAACATTTTTCTGAGGGAGGACCCACCCACTTTTTTTTTGCTTCCGACGCCCATGTTTCAGCTAGTTTGCAGATGACAGTTGAAAGTAGATCCTCTGTGTTTGTCAGATTGTGTTAGTAACAGATTGTTTACAGGTGGAGCTGTAGCCACACTCACTGGGGTCAGCCGTTCCGTCTTCGCCACCTTACCACCGGATCATACCTGGGACTGACTCACGATCAGGGACTACAGCTGGTGGAAAGAGAGAGAGCCGATGTTAAAAGTACAGCATTCTCCTTCCGTGCATCAAAGGTTGGATAATATCATCTCTAAACTCAACATAAACCATATTATAATCAATAAATAGTTGTGGTTACATAGGATAATCATATTTTTTGGTATATAATACGTTTTTTTTTGTTGTGTAGTGTGATATTAAATTGTGATGATTAATGCAAACTTTATCTTTATTTTATTTTTTATAGGAGGAGAGCCAGGAGAGCTCACACTTTGTTAAGAGGAGAGATGGCATGGGCGTACCTGAGATCAAATATGGAGACTCTCTCTGTTTCATTCAGCACATTGACACTGGGCTTTGGCTCACATATCAGACCACTGACACTAAGAGACAGAAGGAAAGTGTGCCACAGAGAAAGGTAAACCTGTGTAAATAAATCAAATAAGGTCCAAAGTCATACTAGATAAGATCACTTACAATACCGTTCAAATGTTTGGGGGTTGATATTTTTAAGTCTTTCAACAATGCATCTGCTCAACAAGACTGCATTTACTTGGTAACAATTTACTGTAAAAACAGTAATATAAAAAAAAACGTATCACAATTTAAAATAACTCTTTTCTATTTGATAATGTTTTAAAATGTCATTTATTCCTGTGATAGCGAAGAACACACGTGTGTTCCAATACTCACAACACAACCAAATACAGAAATGCGCTGCAAATAACACCGACCACAACGGGAATGTTTCCAGGGGACCCCAATAAGTGACGAACCCGGCTGTATTTGGTTGTGTTGTGAGTATTTGGAGCACACGTGTGTTTTGAAACTGATGAAGATGTTTTCTTAATTTGAGGGTGTTTTTTTCTATTTGCATGCGTTTTCTTTAGTTGCAGCGCGCTAAGCTCTCTCGGCCACCGTGTAATTTGCTTCTCATGAAATATAATTATTTTTAACATTATCAATATTGAAAACAGTGATGTTGCTTAATATTTTTGTGGAAACCGTGATTTTTTTTTTCAGGACTCTTTGATGAATCTTAAAAAAAATGCATTTATTTGAAATATACATTTTATAACATTATAAATGTCTTTTATGTCAATTGAATGCATCCTTGCTGAATAACTTTTAATTGAATAGCTTAATAACTAAATACATTTCTTTAAAAAAAACATTTGAACAGTAGTGTACATTAGACAGTTTCAAGTGAGCTCAGGAACTGCAATTAAACAAAGCCAACACCTTTCTTTTTTAATTGTTTTGTCTAATATTTGAATTCTGGTTCAAATGCATGAAGTGAAGTGGTTCTCTCTCGCAGGCTGTTTTGCAAGCAGAAGGACACATGGATGATGGAATCACCCTTTCTCGCTCTCAACAGGAGGAGGCACAAGCTGCTTGTTTAATTCGTAGCTCCGCCCTTCTCTTCTCACAATTCATTAGGTTAATATTTTTATTTTTTTATTTTTTGAGGGTAAATTAGGTAAATAATACAGTGATAGCTTACAGAATACTGTGTGCTTATCAACTTTGCTGGAGCATTTCAAATTCCAACTCTTAAAATCCTTTTAAGAGGAACAAAGTGTGTTCAAAGCACATTTATGTTTCATAAGGATTTTATTTTCCTTTCTGAAGGGGACTAGATGATGTCAGTCAGAAGGAAAACGTTACTGATTTGGTTCTTCCAATTGAGATGGTCCGTCTGACACTGCAGAATTTGCTTGGTTATTTCCAATGTCCTGAAATGGGGCAAGACCACGAGGTCAGACAGGGAGATATTCGAGCACTTAAGAACAGACAACATCTCTTCCAAGATGAGGTAATACCTGCGGCAAATGAGACAACACATATTAATTTGTACCCACCACACACTGCAATGATGTCTGAATCGTATATACTTTTTTGTTCTGCTTCATTGTGCCTTTCTCAGGGTATAATCACTCTGGTGCTGGACTGCATTGACCACCTGCATGTGTACAATAGTGCGACTCATTTTGAAGAGGCTGCTGGGAAAGAGGCAGGAGAGTCATGGGAAAAGATTTTGAACTCTTTTTATGAGCTGCTAGGTATAGGATGACTTGTTTAGAGATTTATAATAAAGGTTTAGATTTGATTTACAAAATTTCCATTTCCCTTCAGCTGCTCTTATTAGGGGTAATCGGAACAACTGTGCCCAGTTTTCTGGATCCTTGGACTGGCTGGTCAGCAGACTGGAGAGGCTGGAGGCCTCATCTGGTAAATATACTGCAGAATTATTTAGTTTGTGTTTTAACTAGATTGTCTTAAGTTGATTTTAGGGTCTAAACATGTTATCACAAAGAGTCTCCACTCATTTGTTACTCGATTCTCCTTTTTTTGTTTTGTTTTTTTAGGAATATTGGAAGTGTTACATTGTGTTTTAGTAGAAAGTCCTGAAGCTTTAAATGTTATTAAGGAAAGCCACATAAAATCCATCATCTCACTTCTGGACAAACATGGAAGGAACCATAAGGTAATGTACAGCACCATTTAAAAGTTTGGGGTCTGTTTTGAAAGTCTCTTATGCTCACCAAGACTTCATTTATTTGATCAAAAGTACAGTAGAAACAGTAATATTGTGAAACATTTTTACAATTTAAAATAATAAATTTCTGTATATAATATAGATTTTACATGTTTAAAATGTAATTTATTCCTGTGATGGCAAAGCTTATTTTTCATCAGCTGATAAAACAGTTAATTTTTTCAGAATTTTTTGGTGAATTATAAAGTTTGATAGAACAGCATTACTTTTGTAATATTATAAATGTCTTTGCTTTTTTGTGATAGAAAATGTTTTTTTTTTTTTTTTACTTACTGACTCCAAACTGTGGTGGATTTATGTGCTCTGTAATGATTACGCTTAATGGTTTCTGGATTTTACTATTTTAAACATGTTTTGTGTGTGTGTTTATTGCATCTGCAGATCTTGGACGTGTTGTGCTCACTCTGTGTGTGTCATGGCATGGCCGTCCGCTCTAATCAGCATTTGATTTGTGATAAACTGCTGCCAGAAAGAGACCTGTTGCTACAATCAAGACTGGTTAACCAAGTTTTCAGGTGACCTGTTATCAATAGACTTAACTGTTTAATTTAACTCCTACACATTTAGAGGTTTTTAGCACATCTTTTAGTCTTTTATAATATAGAAATTGACCAAACAGTGAGAATAAATGTTAAAAATAAAATATCATTGAACATATTTTTCTGTTTAGTGCACGTCCAAACATCTTCCTGTGTGCAAGAGATGACTGCGCCCAATACAGAAAGTGGTATTATGAGGTTGTAGTTGAGAAGGTGGAACCTTTTGTGACAGCAGAGCCTACTCACCTGCGAGTGGGTTGGGCCAGCACTGAAGGGTACCATCCCTCCCCAACAGGGGGTCACGGCTGGGGGTCAAACGGTGTTGGAGACGACCTCTGCTCTTATGGCTTTGATGGACTCGAGCTCTGGACAGGTAAGATGGAAACTAAGCTTGTACACTACTGTTCAAATGTTTGGGGTCAGTAAGACATTTTGGAAGGATGCATTAAATTGCCAAAAAGTGACTGTAAAAATGTTTACATTATTACAAAAATTCTATTCAATATAAATGCTGCTCTTTTGAACTTTTTTTATTAATCAAAGAATCCTAAAAAAAATCATGATAGTGTCACAACTGTTTTCAACATTAATAATAACAAGAAATGTTTCTTGAGCTCTTGATCAGCATATTAGAATGATTTATGAAGGATCATGTGATACTGAAGACTGGAGTAATGCTGAAAATTCAGCTTTGCATCACAGGAATACATTACATTTTAAAAAAGAAAAAGTTCAAAACAGTTATTTTCAATTGTAATATTTCACTTTATTGTATATTTATCAAATAAATGTAGTCTAGTGAAATCTAAACACTGTTTGTGTTTTCTTTCCAAGGAGGTGTTGGTCGGAGGGTCACCTCACCCAATCAGCACTTGCTGAGGGAGGATGATGTCATTAGTTGCTGTCTTGACCTTAGTGCAACCTGCATCTCCTTTCGGGTCAATGGACAGCCAGTTCAAGGCATGCTGGAGAACTTCAAGGTGGATGGGTTGCTGTTCCCAGTGGTCAGCTTCTCAACTGGAGTGCAGTGAGTTGCCTTCGAATGTTTTTTGATTTTGCGTGTTGTGTTAATTATAGGTTTGATTGTTCACAATTCACCAAACAATGAAAAATGAGTTCTACTTCATTTTATTTTTAGAACCTCCTAACCATTTAAATGTTGACCTGTAGTAGGACGTACCCTCGATGGCTTAAATAGTGTCTGAATTTATTTTCCCATCAGGGTGCGTGTGCTGTTTGGAGGTCGACAGGGGGAGTTTAGGTTTCTTCCTCCTGCTGGTTTCTCTCCGTGCGCTGAAGCTCTCCTCCCCAAAACATGCTGCAAGCTGGAACTGTGTCAGGAACTCACACAGAATCACACTGAAAGCCAACGTGACCTCTTAGGCCCTGTAGTACCTATTAGTCCAGTGACCTTTACCCCCATTCCAGTGGATTCCAGCCAGGTACTTTCAATTTTAAGTACGCGCTGATTATTTAAAATTTAGCATCAGTACAGCAGTTATTTTAAGCCACAATCTGTCTTGCATCAACTTGTATGAGTGTCTGACACCCCTGTGCTCAACTCTGTATCTTGTCAGGTTGAATATCCTCCACAGCTGGAGCAGATCAAGGAAAGATTAGCGGAAAATCTCCATGAACTCTGGCTTATTGACAAGATAGAGCAGGGCTGGAACTATGGACCAGTAAGTATCTTAGGGCATTTTCACATATTTGTTTCAGTACCCGATCTATTTTCTCCCTTAGTTCAGTTCGTTGACGCATATGCTCGGATCTACACCAAAACAAACCCACAATTCATAATGGGAAATGTGTATGTGTTACATAAAAAGCAGCAGTGTCTGAATCTGTGGTTGAGCACAGTAGTTATCACAGTTGAAAACAAGGCTATTGTAACAATTTAAGTCCTTGTTAAATTGTTACTGGAACAAAGTAAACAATCTATAGTTTGGAAACGCCCTAAGTAACATCCATTCAGTTGCTCCTTCTCATTCTGGAGTATATTAAAAACTTCATCTCTTCTCCTAGGTTAAAGATGAGAGCAAAAAAGTACACTCGTGTCTAGTCGAGTTTTCCAGACTTCCAGATCAGGAGCGAATTCATAACCTTCAGTCATCTGAGGACATCCTCAGGTATGCCATGGATTATTGTGCCTAATATACTGTTAATTAGCTCTCCATTATTAATCATGCTTCCTTTTGTGTTGTGGAAGGACTCTTTTGGCTTTTGGTGTCCATATTGGACTTACTGATGAACATGCAGTGGAGAATGTGAAATATGTTCACCTTTCAAATAGGTATATCAAGATAAAATTCCTCACCAAGACAATTTTAATTTTCCAGTTAACAATGCAACAGTGAAAAGTGCTTTTTAAATGAATCCTAATTACATCATCCTTGTTAAATGAATCCTAATTACATCACCTGTCCAGGTATGAGCTATGGAACGGATATAAACCAGCACCTGTGGATCAGTCGTGTGTAGTGCTAAAAGCTTCTCAGGAAGAGCTCGTGGAAAAACTGGCTGAGAATGAACACAACATCTGGGCCAGAGAGCGTATCAGGCAGGGCTGGAGCTTTGGACCAAAGCAGGTGAAAATTAGTCTTTTATTGAAAACAAACAATATAAATGTGATCTTGAGAATTGGAATGCAAATGCTAAATGTGTCCATATGTAGTACTTGTAAGTGGTATATCTCCAACTTTGATTTTCCTTCTTTCATTGTATTTGATGCGGAAATACTGTAGCTTTTAACTCTTATCTCTTTGTTTCAGGATGTTAAGTGTAAGAGAAGTACCCAACTAGTGCCATTTTCCCTGTTGGATGAAAAGTACAAACAGGCTGGTAGAGATGCCATGAGGGACACTCTGGGTACCCTTCTTGGGTTTGGATACACTGTAGAGCCGCTAGAGCAAGAACATGGTGAGACCATTATCCTTTTTGGCAGTATAGTCAGATAAAAAATAAATAAATAAATAATTCAGCAAGGGTGCATTAAATAGATCACAAGTTACAGTAAAGACTTTTACATTATTACAAAACATCTATCCAATTGTTGTTCTTTAGAACTTTTTTTTTCATTAAAGATTTGTATCAAAAAACTATTAAGCAGCACAGCCATTTTGAACTGTGACAATAATAAATGTTTCTTAGCAGCAAATCAGCATATAAGAATGATTTCTGAAGGATCATGTGACACTGAAGATTAGAGTAATGGCTGCTAAAAATACATCTTTGCCACCACAGGAATAAATTACATTTTAAAATATATTCAAATAGAACAGTTCACAATATTACTGTTTTTACTTTATTTGCTCAAATAAATGCAGCCTTGGTGAGCATAAGAGACTGCTTTCAAAAACCTTACCAAGCTAAAATTTTGAATGGTAGTAGTAAATCAACATAAACATTTGTTTTATTTTTGTCTCCCATAGCCTTAAGTATCAACATGAAATCTGTGCCTGCAGAGAGATTTCGGATTTTCCGCCTGGAGCAGCCCTTTGCAGTGCATTCTGGCAAATGGTACTTTGAGTTTGAGGCTGTAACTGATGGACAGATGAGAGTGGGCTGGGCACGACCTGGATGTAAACCTGACGTAGATCTTGGGTCAGATGAACAGGCCTTCGTGTTTGATGGTTCTAAGGTATTTCAATGATCATTTATTATGGCAAAGCAAATTTGACTGAGATTGTATACTGACTATATATTGACTGAGTCTGAGATGCATTTTGGAACAATTAAAGATCATAAAATGAAAAAGAATCAGGTAATATCGTTTTTGTTCATCTCTTACATGCATTTTTTAGGGGCAGTGGTGGCATGGTGGGGAAGAGCAATTGGGTGGCCGCTGGAAGAGGGGGGATGTAATTGGCTGTTTGTTGGACCTGACTACATGCATTATGATGGTTACTCTTAATGGAGAGCTACTGCTAAACAGTCGTGGCTCTGAACTGGCTGTAAAAGACTTTAATATGTCTGATGGTATGTTCTCTGTGGTCATTTTCCATTCTGACACAATCATCAAATTTATTTGAATAATATATATTTAAATGTGTATTTTTTTTGCTTTGTATAACATAAATGTCTCGCTGTCTTCTCTTTCATAAATTAATTCTAGGTTTCCTGCCTGTTTGTAGTATAGGGATAAACCAGGTGGGTCGTCTAAATTTGGGTCGTCAGGTTGACTCACTGAGATACTTCAGTGTTTGTGGCCTACAAGAGGGATACCAACCCTTTGGTCTGAACATGACCAAAGATCTACCTTTGTGGATGAGTTGGAGAGAGCCCTTGTTTATTCCTATACCCGATGACCATCCTAACATACAGGTTAGTTAATTTACATCATTTTTATCATATCATATTTTATTATATTTCATCATATTTTTGTAGATAAACTGAGCACTTTCATTTCATTATTTCATTTAATTATTTCATTTCATTTCTTTAATTTAATTTATAAAATAATATATATGTATTAACTGTTGAAAATATGTCTCGGACACAAATATATAAAAAATGTTATACATAATATAATATAAATAAAATGTTGAAATTATGTCATTGACACATATAAAATATTTATTATTTTATAATTTTAATTCATCAAATGTTCTCTAATTAAGGCAGGACCACCACAACTAAATTTTGTTGTTGTTTTGCAACCTGAATTATTTTTTGGTCTCATACAATGTTCTATAATATTCAAATTGCTACCCAGGTGATTCGTGTTGGAACAGTCGACAACACCCCATGTCTGAAAGTAACACAGAGGTTTTTTGGGAAGCAGGAAAGGGGCACAAGCTCTGTTGGATTTTACCGTCTAAGCATGCCTGTCGAGTGTGCACAGGTTTTCTCCGGCCCTGGCGAGGTCACTGTGCCCCACAGCAGCGGTGTGGTGTGCCAACTCAAAGATCCAGAGGAAGGAGAAGCAGATTCTGACTTTGAGTTACTGATGAAAGCTCACAGATACGCAGGATCCAGAGATGAACTCAATAATCAGAAGGACCACAGTCAGGAGAAGCCATCCAGACTCAAACAGCGGTGAGTTCACTTCACTCCTCCTTGTTCACTTTTGCTTCTGGAACACCAAACACAATTGAACTAACATGATTAATTTGAGGAGAAACTATTGACTGAAATTGTCTTTACATACCTGTAACAATTGGTGGCTGCAGGTTTATGTTGAAGAAGAAAACAGAGTTAAACACTAGTCACTCATCAGCTCGTCTGTTGGAAGAAGTGCTGGCCATCGAGAAAGATGAAGACAACCGCCTCGTTCACTGTACTACGGTAGACAATAACCCTTTTCTTATTTATCTATTTGTTTCTGGATCACTGCATGGGACCCTGTGACTTTTTAACAATGAGTCTTGAGTTAGAGAAGGATAACAATCTTATCTCGTCTTTCTCACTGCAGTATTATTACTCTGTGAGAATCCCCTACAGTCAGGAGCCCTCTTACGTTTGGGTCGGATGGGTAACTTCGAAGTTCAACCATCATGATGTGACCTTTGACCTGGGCAGCATTTGCAGTGTCACAGTCACTCTTGGGGATGAGTGGGGCAAAGTTCATGAGAGGTAGGACTCATGGGGCATGCTGTATTTAAAAAAAAACAAAAGTGTTTTGGTAATTGAAATAAAGCTTAAATATAATAAAATATAGATGTAAGATGAAAAACTGAAAATGAAGTTAGAAATTTAGAAATGTTGGCTTGGCAACTAACTGAAATAAATAAGTTTGAGTACTAAAATTACAACATGTAAAACTGAAATAAAATATAGCTTAAAGCCATATACAAATCGAACCCCTCCCACACCCACAAAAAAACTCATAAAAATGACACAAGGACATCAAATATTAAATAAAAGCTAATTCAAAATATTAATAAACTTGTCTTTAAAATTATATAATGCTGTTCTGTGTGTATTTGTTAGTGTCAAGCGTAGCAGCTGTTACATGGTGAGTGCAGCAGAGGGCAGTAGTCTGTCCCACAGTCGCAGCAGCAGCGGGCTGGAGATTGGCTGTCTGGCTGACACAGCAACAGGGCTCCTGACATTCACTGCTAATGGCAAGGAGCTTGCAACATACTTCCAGGTAAACATCAAAGTCAGAAGTGGTGACATTGCAGTTATTTAGCGTTGCACATTTTACCTATCATTATTGTATCATTTAGGTTAAAGTACATTAGTGTATTCTAATAATCTTAGCATAAAGATTATATAAATCCAATAGTCCAATAAAATATTATGATGCTTGCATTTGGAAAAATACCATAATTTCAAGCATATCTTGACTATGTAGTCATGATTTGAGCCATAAACAAGCAGAAAAGCACTTTCTACATGCTTTTTATTTCAAAATTGTCCTCATTCATCTTTTTAGATATTAGTGTAAATTTTAGTTTGACTTCAGCAATGTCTCTCCATTTGTAGGTGGAACCTGGCACCAAGCTCTTCCCTGCTGTATTTGCTAAACCCACCAGTCCTGATGTCTTCCAGTTTGAGCTGGGACGTATCAAGGTACACCCAATACATCAGTTCTGTTCTCCATGGCCAGACCAAATAAATCTGTGAAAAGGTGCTTCTTTCAGCCCAATGGATGTCCTTGCAAGCTTTAAAAGAAATCCATTGTCAGCAATGCCTCCTTTGGCATTAATAAATAAAAACCTTGAATGCAGTATCAGTCTTCTTAAAATGGGCTGCAACACATCCATTTTGGCTGAGCTTGGCTTAAATCAGCACAAGAGTACAGATCAATATCAATTAGACTTTCTTTGTGGACTCTAATAGCTCCATACACAAATATGCATTTCACATCATAATTAAGATATCATATATTTAGATTTTATGTCACTGTGCAGTTATTTGTATTCTCTCCCTTTATTATTAATTTATATTATATTATATTAGAATGCCCAGAAAAAAGTATTTCACTATCGATCTGCACTTAACAAATAAAACATCAAATAACTTTGTATCTATATAGTTTTCCTATAATATTTGCTGCAGTTTATATTTGTAATGTTGCTCACAGAATGTGATGCCACTATCAGCGGGTGTTTTTTGGAGCGAAAGAAGAAATGCACGACCTCAGTGCCCTCCCAGACTGTGTGTTCAACACTTGAAGCCTATGCGGTGGACCCGAGTACCCGACCACTCTCAGCCTGTGGAAGTGGCCCATCTGGAGGAGAGAAATGGCTGGAGAGCGCGCTGCACTCAGATCCGACAGATCATGACCCTGTATATACCTGAGGATAGCAGGTCAGAGGTCACTTTGGAGGTGTCAAGTTGCTGCTAACGTATACTTTTTTATTTTGTGTTACCATTTTTATCTATTGAGCTAGAAATTTTACTAAAAAGATTAGAATTTTGTCAATTAGAATTTTAGATTTGACATTTAACTATTTTGTGGCATATTAGTTTGAATTGTCTAAATTAAAACTTTCAATCATGACAACTTAGTTTAGTCTTAGTTTCCAATGAAGATTAATTAAATGAATTAAATTTATTACACAGAATCCACTCAGATACATACAAATGCGAGAGTCCACGAAACAGAGTGTGTAGTACAAACAATACCAGACAAATGAATGAACCAAACTGAGGCCGTTTGGTCTCTCATTTACACGAAAACCCCGGATTTAGCACAGAAAACGATTATTTCTAAAAACTCCGGCCAAAGTGGAGATTTCTGAAAACGCCGGTTATGTGTTGCCGTGTCAACCGTTTTAGGTTCTCTCTTGTCGATTCTGAGGATTCTGATTGGCTTGCATGGCTTTATCCTTCTCCCTACACTCCTGCCCATAGGTTTGGCATAGTTATGATGGCGCTCGACGGCGTATTTATGCAGGTTGTGTGCACAATGTTGTTAGTGAAAACAGAGGGGGGGGGGGGAATATTCGTTTCTCTAAATACCCGGCTATGTGTAAACGTGGCCTGAAGGACTTCACAGGGATAATGAAAAGAATACAAACAGGTGTGATCGTTAAATCATTAACCATGGTGACAAAGTGGCTAGAAAATGAGGACAAAGGAAACAGAAAGCCATAACATAAGCAAACTAAGATTCCATGAAAATGAAACCAAGACAAACTATTCTAAATATGAATGTGACCGAACACCCCTCTCTGGAAAGGCAAGGCCTTGCGTCGTAACATGACTGAGGAGGTGGTTCAGGAGACGGGCGAAGAGCTGGTGAAGGTGAATATTACACGGATAAATATCAAATAAATCTTTTTTATCAGGATAAACTTTGATTATTAGTCACTCAAACATTTATCTAAACCTCTCGTGCATATCTGCCATGTTTTATAGGCAATATTAGCCTAGATTGTGCACGGATCCACACTTAGAAAATCTACTGGAAATTGTAGACCATCTGGGGACTTTTGACATACTTTTTTCAACAAACAATGCTTTGGGACACACTTATTCTAATCTCACATACTTTTTAGGATGGATAGTATAGACATTGGGATAAAGGGTAAGAGTCCATGAAAATGAAACTAAGACAGACTAAACTGAATGTGACAGACAATTCATTTCAATTTTGAACATAACAATTAACAAAATGTAATTGATTTGTGGCATATTTGGTAGATTTGTTTTTCTTCTTTTTCTGATAACCTCTACTTTTCCCTGCTTGACCTTTTGCCTATTTTGTACGATCTGCATTTATTTGTTTTAGTCGGAATATTTACAGCTTTTTCCCACCCTAAAATCTGCTGTTTAAAAATGCAGTTCTATAAAAACACTTTTTAAAAATAAAACTGAAGTGAAAAAAAACAAAAACAACTGTTGTTGTTCTTTTTCTAGTTCCATGATTATTACTTCTCCCTCTTTCAGGTGTGTGGACATTCTGGAACTGTCCGAACTGCGTGATCTCCTGAAGTTCCATGACCACACCCTTCGCCTCTACTCAGCCCTTTCAGCTCATGGAAACACACATGTAAGCCACGCCCTCTGCAGCCATGTGGACCAATCACAACTCTTGTTCGCCTTGCAGTGCTCTAGAATGCCAGGTCTCCTGCGGATAAGTTACTACAACCTCCTCATCAACACCCACCTTGCTGCCCATGCCAGTGCCAGGCAGGCAATGAACCATGAATACATTGTGCCCATAATGGAAGCTACGCAGTCTATTACTCTTTTCAGAAATGACAGGAAAGTGCAAAGATTCCCAGGAAGTGACTTCAGCACTTCCTTGTGGCCGAGAATGCGCTTCACATCACCTTGCTTCATTAGAGCTTATACAATAGATGTGATAGAAGGAGATACTGATGGGGCTTTGTGGAGGAATTTGCGCCAAGACAGCCCAGAGTTCCCATTGGATGTATTAAAGGCTGTTGTCATTGCAATGCTGAAGGAGGCAGTGACAGCAGTTGGGCAGGGTGTGAGGGATCCTGCAGGGGGGCAGCATAGAACTCCTGCTGGTTCCTCTGCTCGGTTTACTTCACACACTCCTGATGATGGGTGTGTATCAGGGGACAGATCTGGAGGCCGTGTTTAGTCTCATCCTGCCAGTCAGATACATGAGAAGAACATGTAAAACAGAGGAGATGGATGAACTTGAAGAGAGTGATGGAGAAAGACAGGAAATAGAGGGTAGAGATTGGGAGAATACGTTCTCTCGGCAAAGTCTTCTTCAGATGAAGCTTCCAGAAGCTGTCAAATTACAGGTTGGCACAAATCATTTATAGAGGTTATTCGCCCAAAAATTAAAATGGTGTCATTATCGTACATTATCTGTTCAAAAGTTTACAATAGAGTTTGTCTTATATTTTTGAAAGAAGGCTCTTATGCTCACCAAGGCTACATTTATTTGATCAAAAATACAGTAAAAACTTGAATATTGCAAAATATTATAAGAAATTTAAAATAACTGATAACAGATTTTGCTGTTTGATATTTTTGTTGAAATCATGGTGTATTCTTTTTTTTTTTTTTTTGGATTCTCTGATCAACAAAGTTCAAAAGAACCATTTTATTGTGTCCTTGCTGAATAAAAGTATAAATTGATTTTCTTCTTTTTTTCCATTTTACTTACCTATAACTTTTGAAAGGTATGTCATGGTTTCCACAGCAAAAACTGTTTTGAACATTGATAATAATAAGAAATATTTCTTGAGCACCAAATCAGCATATTAGAATGATTTCTGAAGGATCATGTGACACTGAAGTAATGATGCTAAAAATACAGCTTTGCAATCACAGGAATAAATTACATTTTAATATATATTAAAATAGAAAGCCATTTAAATTGTAATAATATTTCACAATATTACAATTTTTACTGTATTTTTTAATCAAAGAAATGAAGCCTTGGCCAGTATCAGAGACTTCTTTCAAAAACAAAAACAAAATCTTTTGGAATAAAGTATATATTAGTTTTCTTTCTCATCATCAGGTGTGCCACCTTCTGACGTACTTGTGTGACTGCCAGGTGCGTCACAGAGTAGAAGCTGTGATGTCATTCTCAGGTGACTTTGTTGGTCGCCTTCAAGAAAACCAACGCTTCCGGTACAATGAAGTTATGGATGCGCTCAACATGTCTGCTGCCCTCACTGCGCGCAAAACTAAAGAGTTCCGTTCCCCCCCTCAGGAACAGGTCAGAGGTCATAGGATAACTGGATTAGACTCTATACTGTCATCATCTACTCACATTCTTGTCATTCCAAACCTGTATGACTTACTTTCTTCTGAGGAGCACAAATGAAGATATTTTGGAGAATGTCTTATAAAATGAAAGTTTTTTTGATTTTTAAAAAAAATTTTTTTTAGGATATTTTATTTTGTGTTGCGCAGAAGAAAGTCATACAGGCTTGGAACGTCATAAGGTTGAGTTACTTTAATTTTATTTTGTATGAATTATCCTTTTAAAGTCATGTTGTAATGTAAGTAGCGACAGATCTTTTCTTTTGCATCTGAGGGAAATGGATTTTTTTTAAAAAGGAAAAGATTTAGGGTGGGAACATGGTTCTATCCATTAGTTGTTTATTGGATGGAGGCAGCTTTTAAGGCAAGCTTTCAGTCAGTTGTAAGAAAGGCACAGGTTTAAACAGACAAAATGACACCAGAGA
Organism: Meda fulgida; assembly: GCA_030578275.1. Classification (NCBI taxonomy): domain Eukaryota; kingdom Metazoa; phylum Chordata; class Actinopteri; order Cypriniformes; family Leuciscidae; genus Meda; species Meda fulgida. The sequence continues at coordinate 16,765,795 of CM060632.1, read as the reverse complement.
GAAGTCTGCCATATCACCTGAAGATTGAGTTAGCAATTTGATTAAAAATGATGAGGTCCAACCTTAAAAAAAATGAAACAATGAATTGATCACAATAAAATCTATAACATGCATTTTAAAAAATGGGGTGAATTTTCATTTCATGCAGATTCATCTGTTCCTGACGAGTTGTATTTTTTCTCCGTTCAGATGAACATGATGTTGAGCTTCCGCGAGGAGTGTCAGGATTGTCCGTGCCCAGAGGACATCCAAGATTTGATGTGGGAATTCCATCAGGATCTAATGACCCACTGTGGTAGGCTGCAAATTAGGACAACCAATGACATAATTGTATTGCCATCAACTGGCATCATTTCCTCTCATACGTGAAGCATTTATTCCCATGTTGTTTTCTTCTTTGTTTAATTCAGGAATTAAGATAGACAGTGAATCAGAGAATGAGAATGAGGATGACCTGTCAATCAGGAATCACCTCCAAGGCCTAGTGGATCAAATAATTCATTTAAAGAGGAGAATGTCTGGCCTGCCTGAGGAGATTGTGAACAAACCTGGTCAGAAACATTATCAGTCTTTGTTATGATTTGTGTTAATATAGCCTCCTGATTCTATTACTTGTAAAACTGTACAGGTACAGTGATTTTAAGCTAAAACAGATCTCTCTCGTTCTAGTCTCTCTGCAGCAGCTGATATCAGAGACCATGATGCACTGGACCCAAGAGGGGACGATTGAAGACCCCGATCTGGTGCGTGCTGTTTTCAGCCTGCTGCTACAACAGTATGCTGGGCTGGATGGCCAGATGTCTGCTCCACTACAGAAGGCTTACTGTATCAGCCAGGCATCTGTGGAAGACGCTCTTAACCTACAGTGGGCTCTAGCATGCATTCGTTCATTGCTCACGGCCAGGATGGGCAAAGAAGAAGAGGAACTTATGATTAGAGGACTGGGGTGAGAGACGATAGCTGTTGTTTTTTTTAAATAGTAAGCAAAACACTAGGCATTATACAGCACCAAATGTTTCACTCTATAATTGTCACTTGACCTTTTCAAATAGCATGAGAGTTGCAACCTTCTTGGTAATTATTATAAAAAGGAAAGAGAAATGTATAAGTTGACCGTTTTAACTATGGCAATATAATTTGTGATTTAAAATACATCAACATACACTACCATTCAAAGGTTTGGGGTCAAGATTTGTTTTGATAGGAATAAATGTTATACATCTTATTTAATGACCGTGCTAATATTTATTTATTTAATATTTATTTAATAATGCTTAAATTGTAATAAATATATCACAATATTACTGTTTTTTTATCAAATAAATGCAGTCTAGGTGAGCAGGCAGACTTAGAGACTTTTAAAAAAAAACATTAAAGAAATCTTACCAACCCCAAACTTTTGAACGGTGGTGTACTTTCATGATTAAGCACAAATACATATATACAATATATATATATATATATATATATATATATATATAATTTTTTTTTTTTTTAAGCATTTCTAATCAGGCACTAAACTTGATACCCATAAACATCTCAGCCAATAGAATTAGTTTTAACACATCCTATCATGCAGTTTTCATCCCCCCTGTTTTTTATGGACTGCTATGTCCAAGCCAGTTTATCCTTTATTTGAGACCTAAGTTTTCTCTTGTGTAGTGACATCATGAACAATAAAGTTTTCTACCAGCATCCTAATCTGATGAGAGCTCTGGGGATGCATGAGACCGTTATGGAAGTTATGGTGAATGTCCTTGGTGCTAGAGAATCCAAGGTAATCGTACTAACAATTACTTTCAGTGATTATTAGCTTATGTGTTTATTATTGTTCAATAGTCAGATGTCAGTTGCATAATTGAACCTAATCATTAGATTAAGTTGAATGTTTTACTTTATTCACTCCAGTGAGGTCCTCTGATAACTCTGATTCTCTTGCCTCATTAAGGAAATCATGTTCCCTAAGATGGTTGCACACTGCTGTCGTTTCCTGTGTTATTTTTGTCGAATCAGTCGCCATAACCAGAAAGCCATGTTTGATCATCTGAGCTACCTGCTGGACAACAGCAATGTTGGACTTGGTATGTTCATACTGATACTGATATGGTTTAATCCATAAATAACCTTCAACTTGAACATTTTTACGGAAGTAGACAAAGTAAATGTGATGTTTTTTTCTGATAAGCGTCTCCTTCAATGAGAGGATCGACTCCTTTGGATGTGGCAGCCGCTTCTGTCATGGACAACAACGAGCTGGCACTTGCTCTCACAGAGGCGGATCTGGAGAAAGTAAGTCTCAGTGATGGATTGCTTTTTCTCTCTTCTACATCCCTTCTGACTTTTGGTGATATTGAACTGGTCTGGTCTTTCTGAATGTGTTCATACAGGTTGTGCAGTATTTGGGAGGTTGTGGTTTGTGTAGTTGTGCTCTGCTGGTCTCCAAAGGATACCCTGATATTGGATGGAATCCTGTAGAGGGAGAACGTTACCTGGACTTCCTGCGCTTTGCAGTATTTTGCAATGGTAATGATTAGTTTTATTCTGGAATCCTGACCTGGTGAAACCTAATTGAGTGCCTCCGGTTGGTTTTGATTACTTGTTCTCCTCATACAGGTGAGAGTGTTGAGGAGAACGCCTATGTAGTGGTGAGGCTTCTGATTCGCCGACCTGAGTGCTTTGGGCCCGCTCTTCGAGGGGAGGGGGCAAATGGTCTTCTAGCAACCATGGTGGAAGCCATCAGAATTTCCCACCAGCAGGATGGAATCAGTGCACACAATTCCAATCGGACACTGTGAGTGTTGTGTTTCAGTTTTATTCTGTCTTTGTTTTTCTCATTCTCACTCATGGCCGTGTCTCATTCTGACCTGTACTCTTAGTGACACGCTTGATGAAGATGATGATGTCATCCACATGGGACACGCCATAATGACCTTCTACTCTGCTCTGATCGATCTGTTGGGTCGCTGCGCCCCTGAAACACATGTAAGTGTTTCGGGAAACCCACTGGGAAAGCTAGATAAGAGCCTCATGATGTGTTTGAAGGAACGATTTGGAAAGGCCTAATTGGTTTTTATGTACTTTTTAAGGCCATGTCAGTTTTCATTAAAGCTTTGAAAGGTTCTTCAAGGTTTGCTAATGGTTGTCTCTGTTGTGTGCGTATGTGGCCTTGCAGCTCATTGACGCGGGGAAAGGTGAGGCCATCCGATTCAGGGCAATCTTGAGGTCTCTCGTTCCCAGCGAGGATCTGGAGGGCATCATAAATATTCCTTTTAGTTTACCAATTATAAACACAGGTGCGTGTGGGTCTGTTGGTGTTTGTTGACTTGCAAACTTCATGATGTAAAATCATAATTTTCAAGACTATTGATTTATCTTTCTAAATCTCTTTGATTGTTAAAAACTGGGTCAGTGTAATGAGAGAGTCTGAGCTCAGTTTTTAAATAAACTAAGCATATTTAGGTTGGAGTTGCTAGGGTAGGTTCTAAAAGTGATTAATTGGTGGTGGAAAATATTTTGTGCTTGTTATACTCAGATGATGTAGTGATCGAGCCAGACATGTCTCGGATCTTTTGTCCGGATCACAAAGCAGCCATGGTGCTGTTTTTGGACCGAGTCTATGGAGTTCAGGACCAGCAGTTCTTGATAAATTTACTGGAGTATGGTTTCCTGCCGGACCTGCAAGCGGCTGTTAACATGGATAACGTAATTTGAATATTGTCATTGTTGTTTTAAACCCATATTTCCATATAATGCAAATGAGTGGTAATGGAGCACCATGAATGGAGTCAATTCAACTCATGTACTGTATTCAAGTCTTTTAAAGTCAAACCATACGTTTTTTGTGAGAAACAAACCTGAAATTGTATGTGTTTATTTACTGAAAATCTGACTCCCCTAATTAAGGCTTGAACCCTGCAAAGTACGCCAAAATAAAGGTTAAGGGGGTCTTAAAGGCTTGCAGTCTTAATTCTACATATTCCAGCAGCTCTGTCTGTTCTACATGTTTCAACAGCTCTGCCTGAATGCAGCAGAAAAAGAAAAGTTCAACCACCCCTAATACAGGCCTTACCATTGTTGTATGGGTCTGGTAATTACAAAACTGAACATACTGACAATACACAGAACTCAACATACATGGTCAAGAAACCGTTAATTGAAATTTAAGTCTCATAGTCTCGTAACATTGTGATCCAGGAATACATTTGCAACATAGTAATTGATGAAATTCACCCCAAGTGTTGATTTTAATGGTTTTGAATGAAGTTACCAGGCTGCATTTATTTAATAAAAAAAATGCAGTAAAACACTAATATTGTGAATTTAAAATATATTTAAAATGTAATTGAATTTAAAATGTAAAAAAACTTTTCTATTTTAATATATTTAAAAAAATATATATTTTAAAATGAAATTTATAATTTGCTTATTTTTTTTAACAGTCTTCTGTCACATGATCCTTCAGAAATCATTATAATATGCTGATTTAATGCTAAAGAAACATTTTTATTATAATCAATGTTTAAAACAGCTGTGCTGCTTAATATTTTTTTGTGGAAACATTGATGCACTTTGCCTCAGGACTCTTGATGAACAGAAAGTTCAAAAGAACACCATTTGTTAGAAATACAAATACAGTTTTGGTAACAATGTAAAAGTCTTCACTGTCTCTTTTGATCAATTTAATACATTCTTGATGAATAAAAGTATAAAAAAAAATTCAATTTATATAACTTTCTCTGCAGACGGGATTAGGTGGAACAGACATGGCCCTGGCCCTCAATCGATACATATGTGTGGCCATACTGCCACTGCTGGGTAAGTATTCCTCTCTCCTGTGTGACTCATCATCTCCATGGACCAGGCTGGTGGATGGGCTTCTGGAGGGTGTCTACAGCCTCTCTAAAGCCAGCGGACTGACCAAGGCCCAGAGAGATGCCATACAGGACTGTCTGCTGGCAGTGTGCGGGTGAGGATGTTAGACATTGTTTCTTTTTGTGTTGATCTTATTATTTAGTAAAAGTCATTAATACGATTGACATAATTACAAGAGTGACTGTTTTAAGGATTTCTGCAAATAATAGGTCATTACATGTGGAGTCACTATCTTTGTCTTCCTGTTCTTGCTCTTGTAGGACTTTACGATCTATCATTTACTGTAAAAGCAATTTTATATTTTATGGGTTTGTATATTTATAATCCATTCATATTTTTTTTAACTGCATGTGTGCAACTTCATTCCCACAGAAAACTGAATCCCTCCATGCTGCAATTTCTGCTGCATAATCTTGTGTATGATGTCCCTCAACTGTCAGAAAACTCCAAGATGCCACTTAAGGTCTAAAGAGAAAACATAAAAAACAAAGCATTCAATTAAACAATATTTAAAGATAAATCAGGTATTCATAATTCTACTTATCAGTCTGGTCACTTCCTCTTCCAGCTGTTGACCAATCATTATGAGCAGAGCAGGAAGTACTACCTTCTGAATGATGGATGGGGTGGCTTTGGCTCCGCCTCAGAGGAAGAACTTCGTCTGACCAGGAGGCTGTTTTGGGGTATATTCAGTGCTCTTGCCAAAAAAGTGAGAAAAGACAGAAAAACTCTTTCATTACACTCAGTTCATATTACAAATATGCCACGAACCATGTGACCATACAGTTCATTGCTCCTAAGTAGTGTCTTGCAGATAGAATGTCGGTTCTAACATTTGAATCTTACAGTTAAAATGTTCATTTTTCAATCTTTTCCACAGTGTTACGATGCAGACCTGTTCAAACTGGCCCTCGGTTGTCTCAGTGCAGTTGCTGGGGCGATTCCTCCTGACCACCTTGACCTGAGCTGCACCGGTGGACAAGAGAGACACTTAGCGATGGACTCAGAGAGACGGTTTTGTCCTCGACCCCTGGACACCTCAAAGTAAGACTTATTGACTTAAAAGGGCCATGAAACGTGTCTAACCAGGGCAAATAAACACGCTTGAGCTTGATCTAATTGACCATGAGCACTGATTTTAGAAGTTCACTTTATCTATTTCTGAAAAGTGTATTTCATTTATTTGATATGTGATGAATAATAATCTATTTTTTTTCATGGATTTATAGTGTGACAATCCCAGAGAGGCTCGAGTTTGTGGTGAACAAATACGCTGAACATACACATGAGAAATGGTCAATGGACAAGGTAATAAGTTTCTTTACTTATTACAGGAATTTACTTGATGATAATAGCCATTAATATAGTGAAAACTTTGGGAAATCTGTAGTTTTAAAGCCATTTGTGTTTGATGGTTCTTTTCCAGTTTGGTAACGGTTGGGTTCATGGAGAACAGCTTTCTGAGAGTGCTAAAGTTCATCCACTCCTAAAACCTTACAGAGCTCTATCTGAGAAGGTAGTTCACCCTCCCTCATACACAATGCATGCACACACATTACAAACAACACCATCAGATATTCAGTATTCTTAAAATAAATTTAAACGGGCAACTTTATTTTCTCACATTGAAGTTGCTCTGTATTTTAGGATAAAGAAGGTTATCGAGGGGTCATTAAAGAGACGGTGAAATGCATGCTGTTCTTGGGCTGGACTATTGAGAGGACCAATGAGGGGGAGTCACAAGGCTTTCACAACCCAGCTAGGAGGATCTCGCAGTCTGGCAAGGTAATGGACAGTGCTGGGAATAGTTGATGAAATGAATTATCCTCAGACTGAAGGAAATGCAAATTAACACCTGTACACGAAGCTCAAACAAACCTTTCAGATGTGCTGCTATTCTGGATTGCAGAAGAATAGGACTCAGGAGAAGAAAGTTCAGATGTGATTTATAACTAAGGTCATTAGTTTGCTTATTAGTATGGTAGAAATGGATCATCAAATGTCAGCAGAAAAGACATTGGTTAATAAAGTGAGATTAAATACATAAAGTATATTTTATTATTTTAACATTTAATTATTGCAGGTTCGCATAATATTCAGCGTTTGCATTTCACTTTCATCTTTGAAGTCTAGAACTATAATATCCATCATGTTTACACAGCGCACACAATGCCTTTGCACTTACTCCCGATTTCCCTCAACATGGGCACAGGAGCGGTGTCAGCCAATAAATGGGAAAACAAAGTAACATGCGTTACTTGCTTGAAAATTGTTTTTTTTTGTTGTTGTCAATTTAGAAGTAACGTGTTACTTTACTAGTTACATGAAAAAAGTAATCTGATTACTTAACTCCCATTGTAATGCGCTACTACCCCCAACACTGGTAATGGACACCTTCATAGAGGACAGCAAAGCTCTGATGAAGAGTGTGATAGGGATGTGACGGTAAGGGCGGTGACCTCACGCTGAATTGAGCAGACACGTTTAGTTTTTAATTGTAGTGTCTGTTCTTTAACTAAATTGTAAATGATTTGTATTACTATATGAAATAAAAACGATGTAAGCAATGTAACCGGTGTTGCGGCTGAATACAATGTAACACCGGTAACAGACTATCGCACCAAGCCTATTGTGTGGTATTGTGCTTTCTCTGTACTTTTTCTATCCATTCTTCCTTAAATTTTCAAGTTTTAGTTTTTTTAAATAAGATATTTTATCATTGCACCCATAAGCAAACCGAACTATATATATATATATATATATATATATATATATATATATATATATATATATATATATATATAAACATTTCATTTGAAGAAGATATGATGAAATATGTGAATCTTAATAGTGCTTGTCCATGTTTGGAGTACTAGAAAAAATAAAATATGTTAATAAAAAGATTAAACAAGCTTACAAAATCCTTCCAATACACGGATTTCTGTATTTTCGGACCTAAAAAAAAGTTTGACCCACGTGAATTGTGTAAATCAGAAATGATTGCTTCTTTACAGTGGTGCTATCTTCGGGGCACCCTTAGCATGTTAGCCAGGGTTCACTGCGCTAAATACAAGTAAAAATCGGTGTTGAAACTGCTAATTCGCCAGATTCCTTGCAACTTTTTTATGAAATTTGGAAATGTATGGTTGTGAGAATGTGATTTAGCTTAGTACAATCATCAAATCACAATGGTTATGATGTAATTATATAAATATAAAGACTGAAGCGCTGCGTGTTTCTGAGTAAAGCACAGCACTGTTCATTTTTATTTATAATAATTGGGAGGGGAAGTCAGGTTTTCTTTTTACTAGAACAAAATGTAATATTATTTTAAAAACAATATTGTATTCATAATATTAGTAGTATTTTTTCATATTTTGTAAATTATGTATTATTAATATTATAGATTTTCATTTGTGTCATTTTTTCCCCATAAAGTTCAATGTGTCCATTTCTTTTTTATCTTTTTTAGCATTTCAGTAGCACACTATTGTGCCCCCCCCCCCCCCCCCACGACCACCATTCATCAAGGCGAATTCTTTTTACATTGAACTGACAGCTATTTTGTATTACACACTGGGATTCAGTGAGTGGGATTCAGAATAGTGTGTACTCGCCAAGACTGGATTAACCGCTCTTAGGCTTTTAAAAAAAAACAATGCTGATTCAGAGAACATGGGATGCATTCAAAATAGACTCTTCTTGGGTTTGACAAATGCTAATAATCAAACCTGATAAATGCATTGTGTTACTATGAAGAACATACATTGTGTTGTCTTTTAATAGCTGTCTTTTGAAGGAGCCTCCACATTCAGTCCAAAGCCTGTGGACACGAGCAGTGTCACTCTGACCTGGGATCAATATGTAAGCAGCCTCAATGAATTCCACACAATATAAATCATCTTTTATTTAAATAACTTGTATAGTTAAAATAGCTTTTAGAAGAACATTTTGTCATTTTAGAAATTGCCTCATATATACTGCCAGTCGGCTCTGTACATTAACAGGATTAAAAATAACTGCACTTTCAATCTGGTGTTGAAGGCTATGGCAGAGCGGTTGGCTGAGAATTATCATCACATCTGGGCAGCCAGGAAACGGCAGGAACTGGAGAGTAAAGGTTTGTGTTACAGATGGGCTGCTGTGAGAGATGATACAGTAAATTAAATGAGGGTTTCTGCAGCCACCTGCGTCTTACATAGAAAAAAGACACTGAAATAGCAATGCTCAGGTGAAGAGGTGTGAATGTACACTGTACAGGTATATATACACTACTGTCTTTTTCAGAAATGAATACTTTTATTCTGCACGGATGCATTTAATTGACAAATACATTTATAATGTTACAAAAGATTTCTATTTGAAATAAATGCTGTACTTTTGAACTTTCTATTCATCAAAGAATCCTAAAAATTACAGCTTCACAAAAATATTAAGCAGTACAAGTGTTTTTCATTATCGATAATATTAATAAGAAATGTTTCTTTAGCACCAAATCAGCATATTAGAATGATTTCTGAAGGATCATGTGACACTGAAGACTTGAATAAGAATGCTGAAAATTCACAAAATTACTGTTTGCACTGTATTTTGATCAAATAAATATAGCCTTGGTGAACATCTCAAAAACATTAAAAAAAAAGATAGATGTTTGATGTAATCAATTCTTAACCTTTATCACTTTTTGTACTCATGTTCTTCAATATTCAGTCATTATACACAAATAGCAGTGCACTGGACAAGCTACGTATAGGAATTAATTTAATAACTGTCAGCAGTTTAATTAATTAAAATGTATTGTATTTATGTAACTCTTAACAATGGCAATTGTCTCAATTTCAAAGCCAAATTGGACTAAAATTCTTTGTGGCTGTTAATGCTGATGCTGTTTTTGTCCAGGAGGGGGCAGTCACCCTCTGCTTGTACCTTATGACGCTCTGAGTGTTAAAGACAAGAACCGAGTCAGAGACAAAGCTCAAGATGTTCTCAAGTTCTTCCAAATCAATGGGTACTCAGTGAGGAGGTAAGGGTGCTTTCCTGCTATTGGATACTAGAATGAGCATGATGCCTTTGAAGTGTCCATTTGATTTTGACTGACTGGATTCTCACTGCACAGGAACAAAAAGGTGTCAGATGCTGATTCCCCAGCGATTGCAAGCCGCTTCGCTTACGGCCTGCTCCAACAAGCCCTCTGTCTCACTGAGCAAGCCCAGGAGCAGCTACTAGAGCTGGGTTAGACACACACTCACACACACACACACAAAAACACCCACCCTTGTTCTTCCACTCCATTTCTCTTCAATTGCTTAGTTGCACATCTGTCTTTTTATATAACTGCCCATTAACTGCAAGGCCTCACTGATCTGAAAGGGGTGTTAAAATGATACTTTACTAAAATCTGAAAATTCTGTCATCATCCTCATGCCTTTCCAAACCCATATCACTTTCTTTTGTGAAATGCAAAACCAGTTATCCCACAGATCTTTTTTTTAGATAAAATTGGATGTGGACAGATGCTGTCAAGATAAAAAAAGAAAAGAAAATCACTATAAATGTAGTCCAGTCTCCTGAAGCCATATGATAGCTTTATGTGAGGGACTGACCAATATTTACTTTAAATCGGCTTTCAAATATCACTAGCATTCATGATGCCTTCATTGATATTAAAATATAAATGTTATGGACAACATGTAGAAGTGAAAATCAGTGTTATTGTTAACTAAAACTATTAAAAAAAAGTTTTTATTTATTGAAATAAAACAAAATATAAATGACAATGTTATTTATATCAATGATGAACAATTTAACTTAAAGTATAATATTGCCTTGCCATCTTACTCAAATAAAATTTAGTTGAAGTACTAAAATGACTGAAACTGAAATAAATAGAAATTAAAACTAAATATAACTATTAAAAAATGACGAGCATAATTATAACAAAATTACTAAAGTTAAAATTAAAAGGAAAATATACAAGTGAAAGCTCATTTAAAATATTAATAAATACCATTATAATATATAAAATACTAAAATAACTTTTGCAAATGAGATTTGAGAGCTACTACAGAGATTGTCAGTGGATATAATATTTTTTGGGTGAAGTGTTCCTTAAAATAATTCGAATTTCAGTTCATTTTAGTTATATGATCTCATTTGCAGTGGCTTGTCTAAAGCTTGTGAATATCTTGCGTTGAAATCTGCTCATTTAAGTAGTGTTGTGTTGTGTGTTTTGCAGAGGTTGCTCAAGCTCGAGGGCAGATTAACAGGACTGAGAGAGTTCCTCATGAACAACAAATTCATTTCTTCATTAAGGTCAGTCATCTTTAATGCAGCTCAGATATTTGGAACAAAACTTTACACTGAAATCCATGAGAATCCATCACAGCATAGAAGCTAAGTCAAACTTATTTAAACAACCAAACAAGAATTACATTGATTTTAGGATTCTTTTTTAAGACCCTGCAAATGCCTATTTTGTGTATTGGCTTTGTTTTGTTTTTCTTAAGTGGCAATGAAGCAAATGTCTCAGCTTTTTCAATGCATTTTCTCGTTTTTTTAGTTGAACCGTAGTGGTCATGGTAGATTTGTGTATTTACAGAAAATTACGGCTCTTGCGTTGTTTGTCCAGAAGGACATCTCTGTGGGTCATGTCACTGCTGATCTCGGAATTGATTAGATGTCATGTTTTGATTTGTGTGATAGTATGCGTCCCTGTTCTGAGACCATATGCACCCTGCAAGTTAAAAAGGGTTTCTTTCCCACATGAAGATCAATAATGGCGTTCAGCAGTTCCCTGACCTCCACAACCATCAATCTTATTAATGTGCACTAAAAAGCTTCACTTCAAAACTACAAAAATCTGAAAATGAACATTTCTTCATACTCTTGTTTTATTCTATATTCATGCCTCTTTTTCTTTTTGTCCCAGGTTGTATTGCCACTGTTAGATCAATATTTCAAAAATCACTATATCTACTTCCTGTCCACTACAATGTCTTCCCTCAGAGATGGCTGCCAGTCCACAAATAAGGAAAAAGAGATGGTCACCAGGTAATTTGTGACAACAGACTGCCTTGACAAATGTTTATATGATTTTGTGGGTCAGGACATCCATCTCCATGAGTAAAATTAATAAACTTACTAAATAATGTCTTTAAGGTACATTCAGTCATGTTTTAAACCCAAAACAATAATAGTACTTTTGTTTTAAAATGTTTAAAACTCACATGAGAGGAATACTCCAGTCACATCAGTAGCTTTATAAAAGCTGCTTTATTTTACATGGAGTGGGTCCCCTCATGGGGATAGCCATGTTGAGATCACATGATCAGAGGAATACTTCTCAGTTACTTCAATACTTCAGACTCTTTATCCCATGGAACAAATTAATCATGAGTGACTGAGTATAGAATGTTAATGTAAAATGACATCAGTAACTGAATACTAAATTTGCTTTGGCATGATATTGCATCTACACCATTTTTGGTGTCAGTTTAAGTCCAAGGCGACTGTCTTATTGGCTAGCGAAACATACACAAAATATTATTTAGTGCACCTTTAAGAAATATCTGAAAATGCAAAATTGTCTAGGGGACAGAAAATATAATAAAATAGAAGTCAATGGAAAATGTGTGTGTCTGTGCATACACACATATGGCTGATTGCATGTCTATGTCTCCATGTTCACCTTTGCTTCTCTGTCATTATATATTTTCAGTTCCATCTATCTTGTTTTTTCCAATTTATTTCCCTCTTTCCTTCTCTTACACTTATCCTCTCTCCTGTTATTTCCTAGTTTATTCTGTAAACTCGGAGCTCTAGCCAGATGCAGAATCTCTCTGTTTGGTAAGAGTTTGTGTGGTCCGAATGTCTTTTTCTCAATCTCCCTTCTTTCTATATTTGTCTTGTTTTTAATAAAAATGAACTTTGGAATATTTAGCTGGAAACACTTTTAATTAGAAGCAGTTTGTATTCATCTCATGCACTCTCAGCATTATCCACTGCCATTGTTCCCTCACCCCTAACTTGTATTGCTGAGGCGAATGCTTACATACCTCATTCATTTTATTAACCCACCCTCCATGGAAAACATAAATCAGGAGCTGGTGCTTTTTACTGTCTAGATTGCATTGAGCTCAATGCCATGTTTCCTCTTAGGAAATGATACCATTGCTTTGGTGAGCTGCCTACAAATCCTGGCAGAGTCCCTGGATGGAAGGTAGTTAATCCTACACTGTGTGTTTGGTGCACTCTGATATACAAGTGAAAATTTTTTTTGAATGAAATTTACTCTAGGTCCTTCATCATAGGTGACATTTTTGTTACTTTAAACAAAATGAGAAATACTTCAAGTAATAGTGAAAGTTTGTATGAGGCTATCAATTTTGTCAGACCAATTCTAGTTTGGGGGGAATATTCAGCGAAACCTGTTTTAAAACAATGTTTTTTTGGTATAGTTTTTTACACAATTGTCACAGAAAATATAGAGTATTCAAATTAGCTTGAATATATGATACTTTATTTCAAAAACACTGAGTAGCGTATATGATAAGAAAAATAAAAAAAAATCAATCACCGTAGGGATCGTTCTTATTTGTCTATGATTGTTTGTGTCTAGGACGGTAATGAAAGCCACTAGTGAATCTGTCACGGTGTCGTTGTGGTCGTTCTTTGAAGCTGCGGCAGAAGATCTTGAGCTAACAGTGGAAACTGTGACCTGGGATGAGTATGGACTGAACCGAGGCCAGAACAGGGGAGACGGTGAGGTCATAACCTACACCACCACTGCCCTCATCCCGGTGCTCACCGCTCTATTCCAGCATGATTCCCAGAGGCAGCACAGAGGGGGACTGATCGGTAAGAGAAAAGGCAGCAACTAATTAGATGAATAATGAATAAATTAGTGTGTTCTATGATGAATGAACAGATCGAGGGAAAATAAATGGAGATTGTGAAAAGGCAGTGGAAAAATATTCACAAAGGTTTTAAGTTGAGCAGATCACTTCCTTTTCTTCTTACCACTGTTTTGCCAATTAGAGTGACACTTGTCATCCTGTCTGCACAGAATCCAGTGTAATATACAGTCGTGCTCAGAATTAATGGTACCCCTGGTAAATATGATAAAAAATGGCTGGAAAAAATAAATCTGCGTCATTTATCCTTTTGATCTTTCATTCAAAATATTGGCAAAAATCTAAACTTTCATTGTAGTAAAAGAATAGAAAGTGGGGGGGAAATCACATTATGAAATAAATGTTTATCTCCAAAACACGTTGGCCACAATTATAGGTACCCTTTTATTAAATACTTTTTGCAATCTCCTTTTGCCAAGATAACAGCTCTGAGTTTTATCCTATATTGCCTGATGAGTTTGGAGAACACAGACAAGAGATCAGAGACCATTCTTACAGAATCTCTCCAGATCCTTCAGATTACCAGATCCATGTTGGTGCTTCTTCTCTTCAGTTCACTCCACTCATCAGGTCTGGGACGGTCATGGCAGAAGCTTCATTTTGTGCTACTTAACACATTTTTGTGTTGATTTTGATGTTTGTTTTGGATCGTTGTCCTGATGGAAGATCCAACCACTGCCCATTATAAGATTTCTAGCAGAGGCTGTCAGGTTTAGATTTTGTATCTGTTGGTATTTGATAGAATCCACGATGCCATGCATGTATCTGAACAAGAAGTCCAGGACCTCCAGCAGAAAAATATGACCACAACATTAAAGATGGTATATTAAATTGTACACATGGGGTACTTTTTATCCTTGTGTGCACCAAACCCATCTTGCATGTTTGCTGCCAAAAAGCTATTTTTTAGTTTCATCTGACCACAGAACCCTGTGCTGTTTGAAGGTCCAGTCATGTCTGACAACTGAATTTGCTGGGGTTTGTTTTTGGATGAGCAAGGAGGATTTTTCTTGAAAACCTCCCAAACAACATGTGGTGATGTAGGGGTTGTTTAATTTTTTTTTTAATAGGCTTTCTGAACCCAAGACTCTACTAATCTCTGCAATTCTCCATCTGTGGTCTTTGGAGAGTCTTTGGCCACTCAAACTTTCATCCTCACCATGCATTAAGACAATATAGACACACGTCCACTTCCTGGCAGATTTGTAACATCTTTAGTTGATTGGAAGTGCTTAATTATTGCCCTGATGGTCTTTAGCTATTTTCTTACAGCCACTTTCTATTTTGTGATGCTCAACAATCTTTTGATGCACATCAGAACTATATTCTTTGGTTTTACTCATTGTAATGGATGATTAAGGGAATTTGGCCTTTGTGTTTCCCCATATTTAAACTCTTGTAAAACAAGTCAAGTCATGGCTGGACAATTTCATGTTCCTAGTCACCCTGGTGTGCAAAAAAAAGGTAAATATGAATGGGAATATGCTTAAGAGATATTTTACTCGTAAACAATTCTAGGGATACCAATAATTGTGGCCAACTTGTTTTGGAGAAAAACATTTATTTCATAATGTGATTTTCCCTCCACTGTCAATTATTTTACTTCAATGAAAGGTTCGATTTTTGCCAATTTTTTTAATGAAATATCAAAAGGATAAACGATGCAGAATTATTTTTTACAGCCATTTTTCATCATATTTACCAGGGGTACCATTAATTCTGAGCACGACTGTATATGGCCCCGTGTTTGACCCCTCTTATGGGTACATTCAGTAATGTTTTGTACTATTTTCCACCATATAAAGATCTAAAGGTACTAGCTGTGTGAAAACATTCACTGTTTCGCAAAAAGCCCAACAGCATTTGGCATTCTTTCCCTTTCTCTGTGACCAGAGAATTTTCCTCTTGAACATGATCTTCTATTACTTCTATAAACAATTTTCTTCACAAGTCTCCTGGCAAAAGAAAATGCTGTTTGCTCTGCACTGTGGGACTCCAGCAGTCTTCGCTGCGATAAGAGCACGTTTTTAGAACAGCAGCATCATGTGTTGAATCATTCATACTCTACATTTCTGCTCTGTATGAGCTGATTACCATTTCACTAGAAAGAATTTCACCCCGCTTTACTCCTTTTTTGCAATTCGTCTGAATTATGAATGAAGCACACATACAGTTAGGATAAATCGTAGATTATCAGTTTTTTTGTTTATATTGAAGTAAAGATTTGTTTTTAAATCTGATTTATTTTTTCTTTCAGTGGAGGAAGTACACTCCTGTTATTACAGGATTCTCAGCAGTCTCTACATTCTTGGCACCTG
Source organism: Meda fulgida (assembly GCA_030578275.1). Classification (NCBI taxonomy): domain Eukaryota; kingdom Metazoa; phylum Chordata; class Actinopteri; order Cypriniformes; family Leuciscidae; genus Meda; species Meda fulgida. Next base: position 16,749,693 of record CM060632.1, on the reverse strand, counting down.
CAGTTGTACTTTTATTGAGAGGTAACCCTCTATGAAGTATTGTTTCACTCAAAATGGAAAATTCTCTCAATATTTGATGTTTTATTAACAAGGTTCGGGAGGAACACGCTCTAATGATCAAACAATTAAGTCATTCCAGCCATCTGTCAGCAGTCAGTAATCAACAGGTCCACTCAATCAGCACAAGTAAAGCCTATAAATATACTCTGTCGACTCACCCATATTCCTCGACAGTTTTCAGCATCCCTCCACCACCCCATCTCCTCACACTTGCCTAGTTATCCTCCTAAACAGAGATATGGGGGGAGTACTCTGGGTTTGGACCAAGTTTCCGAGCTCGGAGCCCTCCCCCCGGACAGCACGCCAAATACGCATAACCCTTTATTCTCTGATCACTTGTAAGTGTGAACTCGTGAATTGCTTTCCCTCGTTTCAAAGCCATATGCTGTTATTTTATCATTTGATCACAAAAGGAAATGTATAGAAAGAGAATGCATCTTTTTTGTCTTTATTTATGTCTGTCATGTGTATCAATTCCCCCCGATAAAATCATGCAAAATGTATGATAGCGTTGGGCAAGGAAAAGCCCCTCTGTCTTCAAATTCAACTTTGCCATCACAGGAATAAATTATATTTTAAAATATATTAAGATCAAAAACAGTTATTTATAATTGTGACAATATTTCAAAGTTTGTATGTCATTTAAAATTGTATGTTTTCTATGTTAATATATTTTAAAATGTAATTTATTCCTGTGATGGCAAAGCTGTATTTTCAGCATTGTGACTTCAATCTCCAGTGTCACATGATCCTTCAGAAATCATTCGAATATGCTGATTTGATGGTCAAGTAACATTTCTTATTATTATCAATGTTGAAAACAGTTGTGCTGCTTAATATTTTTGTGGAAACAATGGTACTTTTTTTTTGAATATTTTGATTTAACCCTTTCATGCGCAAGCTATGGATACCCCTTCTAATGCACAACATGGGTCTAAAAAGACCCGTATTCATTTCCTATGTTATTTCATGCATGGCTTGGCTTTTATTTTTTTTTCACCTTTTGAAATCACTTTATTTGAGCATTTAATATTTCATGATATTTCATGATTTATGAATATTCTAAATATCTTGTTTTCAATTATCACAAATTCATATTTTATTATTTCCTAGGTTTTGTGTTAATACATCAAGTTCACACACATGGGTCTAAAATGACCCATCTATGCAAGCGTGATAAAACAAAAGAATAAAGAAAGCTTTTTGTTAAAATAGCCATGGCACAGTTGTTTAGATCAACAGATTTACTGTAACACTTGAAATTTGTTTATTGGCCACTTTGTCACACATAACACACATATAACCGATAACACTGAAAGTAGCCTGGTTAAAACCAGACCCTTCTCAGTTGTAACTGAGTAATGGCTTGGCAAAGCGTCATAGACAAATCATTTCCAGAGGGGCGTCACCAACGGACGTCGCGCGTAGACCTAAAACCAATCATAGCGCTGTAGGAAATGACGTATGCAGAGCGGCGACCGGCGGAGAAACATCTCTGAGTGTTGTTCTTTGCTCGGTTTTTAACAAAAAGGAAACGTTCAAATCGCTTAAAACAGACGCGATAGCTGATTCGAACGAGTGATGTTCGACGGCGGCATCCATCTTTGTAATGTACAAAATCTGCTTCAAAATCCCAGCGCTGTTGTCATCGTGTAAAGCCCGCCCCAACGTTTCTGATTGGTGCCTCTATTTCGACGGATTGGAAATGAGCTTGAATGAGCTCTTTGCCAGACTAACTTTAAGAGCAAATCTAAATTTGCCGGAAGTTGTCTGGGTTTTCCCAGGCTAGTAGTGTAGTGCAACTGTAGGGGGATCTCCCCACCACCAATGTTCAGGATGATGCGACAGCTGCCATAGTGCACCAGAACGCCACCACATGACGGCTTATGTGACCGATAGCATTGATTTATGACCACAAATAAAAATGAATATGGAGGTACAAGGTTTCTCCCCAACAGCAACAATATATACTTGCATATATAACTTTATATTGCGACTTTTATTTTGTTGACCTAGCTAACATTAGATAAAATAGAATATGTCGACCGCAAGCTAGCTAATAGTATTGGACATGTTTCTCTTTTGCACTAGTAATGGATTTCAAGGTCAAGGTAACCTTAGCCTAAACGTTCAAATATTAGGCTATATTTGGATGTCTTTCACAAAATATAAAAAAATTTTGTGACAAAAAATGTATTAAATAAAACTTACATGCATGAAATATACAAAAGCAGCCGTGTTGAATTGTGAAATGTGTGGCAGGTGAATAGTTTTCTGCAGTAAATATATTTATACTATTTATAAATATCAAAGGTTCTTATATGGGTCATTTTTGACCCATGTGTGTAAAATTGATGTAGATATACAAAAACCGTGTTTGTTTATAAAGTAAGAAAGGAAAAATAAACATAATGATTTGTGGAAATCAAAAACAGGATATTTAATGAATACCTGGATTAATTAATGATAAAATACATTTCTTTCAAATATTCAGCAAAGAAACATGAATACGTGTCTTTTTAGACCCATGTTGCGCATTAGAAGGGTAGTGACACAAAAACGATTTTTATTCGAAAAGTAAGAAAGGAAAAATTTAAATTAGGATTTGTAATGATCTAAAACAAGTTAATTGAGGAATATCTGGAATACTGAATGATGAAATTAATTTCTTGCAAAGATATAGAAAATGAAAACGCAGTCGGGTCTATTTAGACCCTTGTTGTGCATCAAAGGGTTAATAGAAAGTTCAAAATAATAGTATGTATTGGAAATAGAAATCTTTTGTAAAAATCACAAGTCACTTTTGACAAAATTTAATGTATCGTTGGTGAAATAAATGTTTTAATGAAAGAAAAAACCCTACCAATGGCAAGCTTTTGAATGGTACAGTTGCTATGCACTGACATTTTTGTAGCTTTCAAATGACCTTTCAAGGCATTTCTGACATGGTCGTTAAAAACTGTTGTGTTCTAGGGAAAAAATAACAACATTATACTGGTTTGGACAGACAATAGCGAAGGAAATTAATTTTTGGTTGTCCTAACCCTTTAACAAATGTGTTACCCTTTAGCACATTGTGTTACTTTGGTTGTTTGGCTCTTATCATTTTATTGTTAATGCTCTGTCCTTTTGAAACTTGTGCGCTCCATAGTTATTAGCTCATGTCTAGGTTTTTGTTTCATCTGTCAATCAGCCTTTATCTTTGTTTTGATAGGCAGAGGTCAGTCTTTGGGGAGTGTCTGGCTGCATTATCTGCAGCCTTTCCTGTGTGTTTCTTGGAGCTGAGTGAACTTCATTCCCTCTCTGACACCATGAGTAATGAAGAGAGTGAAGGTAAAGGCAAGAAAAGTTCAATAGAACACAAAAAAATTGCTCATGCTTCCGCATTCAGTTTTTTCCTTATGGATGTTGGTGTGGTCTTTCTAGCCGACAGAGCCTATAGGCTCCTCCCCAATTTGCAGGAAGCTTTCTCTGAGATCGAAGAGCTCGCAGGGGCGGGGTCCGCTGCCCGCCGTGCCCTTTTAACAAGGGTTACGGAGGTGACGCTTCCTCTGGTGTGTAGCTATGTCTCTAGATGGGGGGAGGCTGGTAACCAGGCACCCCAGGAGGGCCACTGTTCCTCTGTCACACCACAGCACGCTAATGCCCTGCTGGGTCACATCCTCTCCATCATCCACGCCCACCTGGGGACCACAGACAGTGCTTGGATGAAACGCCTCGCAGGTGAGCTGGTCCCGCTAGAGAAGTGAATTACTCGATTACGATCATCTGATATTTTAATGTGACATTATTTTAGAAGAAACAAAAACAAGTGCAGTACAAGTCATCTAAACTGAGACCAAGTCCAAATTACATTGGAAAGTTCACACAAGTACAAATATAAACCACAAATGCAATAACAGAGGATTTATTTTAGTGTTTGGCCAGCCTATCATCAGCAAGGCAGAACCACACCTCTTGAAGAGCCACTTTCTGCCTCTGATGGAAAAGTTAAGGAAGAGGGCGGAGTCTGTGCTGTTGGAGGAGGAGCATTTGAAGACAGAGGGGCGTGGCGATGTCTCGGAGCAGGAGTTAGACATCCAGGAAAGGTTTACCGTGTTGGTCCAAGATATCTATGCTTTTTACCCTTTACTCATTCCATTTATAGACCTTCACAGGTGAGCAACAGTGCAATATGCAATTTATTTTCAATTATTGAAATTTACTCTTGATTATTGGTTAATCTGCTTAATATTTGGTATTCATCAGAATGAGTTGGCTTAGAGAGGTGGACGCAGATGCTGAAAAGCTTTTCTCTCTCGTTGCTGAAGTCTTCATTTTTTGGTCTAAATCTCATGTAAGCAGCTCTCAGCCATGTTTATGATATTTAATATTTTCATCTTAAAGGGGTCATATCATGAAACATTAAATTTTCTTTTACAGTATATAAGCAAAAGAGTTTAGGTTCAGTTGTCCTGAAAAAAATTCTTGAAAAATGAACATCTTTTGAGGCGAAAGTGCACATTGTCCCGCGCATGACATGCAAAAGAAAAATTAGAAATCATGGTGACCACGAATTATGAATTTGTTCCCATGATTTGTTAATTTGTGGCCACTTTTTATTTATTCACTCCCTTTACTTGAAGGGCTCCCTAAAAATGTCCTCCTCTGAAATATGCCATCAGAAGACGGCCATCGCATAAAACATGGTCACTCATGCCCATTTGAACACTAAATTCAAATGAAATTGAATAAAAAAAAGAAAGAAATTATAATTTCGTGTTTATCTTTGTTGTTCTCAAGGAAAATAAATAAATAATAATACCCCTTTAAAGAACTGTACACCCGAAAATTGAGCATGTCCCCTTAATATCATCACTCTGTAAAAATGTACAATATAAAATAAATATAGTTTAAAAAATTTAATTTGTTGACAGTTTTGTACCTTTCATACATTTATTACATTCTTTGTTTTCAAACCCCTTTTGCCCTATAGAATTTCAAATGGGAAGAACAGAATTTTGTTGTTCAAAATGAAATCAACAATATGACATTCCTGGTGAACAGCAGCAAAAGCAGGATGGATAAGGTCTCTTTTCATTTCACTAATACTGGATTATTTGTTGTGAACACATGCAGTTTTTCCCTTCATTTAACTCTGTAAATGACCATGTAACATATTTTCCTCTCTAGTTCTTCTCACCTCTGACCAAGTTTGATTTGTCCTCATTTCTTACTCAATTATTTGAAAAGAAATGTATCTTTGCCCTGTTAATCTAGAGGCCCAACAGGGACTTTAATAAACGTCCAAGTCATTTTTCAACTCAAATATGCTGTTCAATAATATTGAATGAATCTAAATTGTATGATTTTCCATTAGGGAGGGGTGTGCAACCAGGAGAGGAGAAAGGTGAAGAGGAAGGGTGATCATTACTCCACACACACCTCTCTCATTGTGGCCGCCCCAAAAAAACTCCTCTCGGTTGCCTTGAATGGGTGTTGCCATGGCATTCAGGACCTAGTCACCCATGCCAAAAGCCGTTTCTCTCAGGTACGCCTATTCATACTGATCAATAATGACAATGTTTACAAAATCACTCCATTTCTTATCTTGAAAATATTATGACTTTTTTTCTTGACATCTGAAGCATTAATCTGTTTCTAGAAGGACACAGAGGATGAGGTCCGGGCATTCATTCGAAGCAACTTGCAACAGGTGAACCAGCAGGCATCCTGTGAAAGTGCTGATAATGTCCTGTGAAAAAATTATCATTTAAGTCTCCTCACCTCACTTGGTTTAATTTATTTTTTGCCAGGATCTGTGTGGAAACTTAGTGGATCCCCTCAGTGTTGAGAGGATCTTAAGCATCGCTTGTGTTCTTTTCCACCTGGATCAGGTTAGACTGGGAATAAATTGCTGCAATTGATTATGAATGATGATTGACAGCACAATGGCAAAGCATGTTATGTATCACCATATCAGAATTGCTGTGGACTATCAAATGTCATTTTTGAGTGAATTATTCTTTTAAAGGTTGTACCACAAATACATTCAAACATGAAACAGTGCAATTCAGCGGGGAACTTTGACTAATTCTTGTGTTTTTGTCTGGTTCTGTTCTAGTCATTGATTTACATAAAGTTGTGTTTTCTGTAAGGTGGAGCGCCCTCAAAAGAAGAAGAGGGCAGTGTGGCATAAGATGTTGTCTAAGCAGAGGAAACGGGCTGTAGTTGCTTGTTTGAGAATGGCTCCTTTGTACAATCTCCCCAGGTCTGCTGCAAAGAGATTTATGACAAGTCCATTTACTCTTCAAATTACATTATGAATTACCCAAGTAATAAAAGCTGAAAAACTGTAGAAATACTGTGTTATTGAATGTACTTACAAGGAAGATGACAAAATATCCTCTCTATCTGTTTCAATGGACTGAAAACAATATGAATGACTTGCTTTTAACGTGAGATTTGTCTCTTTCTGCAGACACAGAGCAGTGAACCTTTTCCTTCAGGGTTATGACAGAGTCTGGCTGAAGGCAGAACATGATTCACCTGAGGACAGACTAATTGAGGATTTGGCTGTGAGTGTGTTTCTGATTGGCTGTGTTTCCCAGTTGAGATGTTGTGTCATGATGTTCTTGTGTATGCCAATCCAGAAGGCTAATTCACCTTAGGTTCCCTTGGGAATTTTGTAATGGGTTTTTAGAATTGCAGTTTTCAATTTATGAGTACAATTAAAATTACTTATAGAGACTTTCACATGTTGTATTGCAACATAAATTAGAAATGAAGATTGAGATTGTGAGCTGAAATGAGATTGTGTGCTTTAAAAATATGTTGCTAACACATTGAAACTACCACAATGTAAGTTTATGAGCTTATTGAATCTGACAATGTTTTAATACTTATATAGCAACTTTAAAAAAAAACACACACACAATAAAAACATTGTTTTTAAGCAGTAAATACATTTGTTATTTTACAAAAGGGTTATACTTTTTTTGGATGGCCACTTTGGACATTCTACTAACTATAACTAACTAAATGTCAGCTAACTCTCAGCAGAGTAGTAGTAGAATGTTAGCAGACTGTTAGGGTTAGGTGTTAAGGTTCAGGTTTAGTTTATATGTACTTGCAAAGTTACTTATAGTCAGTAGACAAAGGCACACACTCAAATTACAAATTTTTTATTTTTAATAAATTTGCAAAGATTTCAAACAAACTTCTTTCACGTTGTCATTATGGGGTATTGTTTGTAGAATTTTGAGGAAAATAATTAATTTAATTAATAATTACATTTTGGAATAAGGCAGTAAGATAACAAAATGTGGGAAAAGTGAAGCGCTGTGAATACTCTCCGGATGCACTGTATGTCCTATCAACTCGTATTCGAGTCTTGGTGCTAGTCTTATGTGATCCTCCAGTCATCCTGTCGTCGTTGTGATTATATTGATCCATCTCAATGGCAGTCTTCCTCTGCACCTTGTACCCGTGATCTTTTCAATCATAATATCCTTTTCCAGTGATCTTTCCCTTCGAACTGTGAGATGACAGACTATATACAGATATATATTACCCTGATCTTTTTTTGATTGGATGGTAATAGGAATACTTTTATACCCAGCAGAAAGCAGCTTATGTCGAGATCCTAAAGGAGGGAGCAGAGCAGAGAAACATCATTGATCCACTCCATCAGCTTATCAATCTCTTCAGTCAAAGTGCCTTGACAGAGAGGAGGTTTATATGCATTTGTATATGTTTATGTTGTATATGTGTGATAATGTTAGCATGTATCAAGGCTAACCAAAACCATTTTAGACATAACTTTAGCAAGTATTTCACCTCTGTTCATTCACCTCTGTTCGGAAACTCTGGAAGATGTTAAACATTAAAAGCAACCTGACCAACTTGTCTCATAAAAGGCACACAAGATATCCGGCTAACACTTATAGCCACTTATATTTAACATGTTGCTAGGTTTACAAATCAGGACAAATGTCATGCTGAACACACAAATATTGGTTGAAATATTTTTAATTAGAACTGTTTTCTATCAGTATATTTTGCTTTGTACTTAAAAGTATATATTTATACCCAATTCTGTTATTTCTCATTGCGTTCTGAGATTGCTTGATATGTGAAAGACATAACTAATGAGGATATTTGTCTTTGCATTGGCTCATGCCTGAAAACAATAAAGGGAACAAATCTTAACTCATCTGGTTCACTCTTGTCATGTGTATGTACAGTAAACTTGAGGAGGATGACCTATACATGTGCTATGCTGACATCATGTCCAAGGTAAGAAGCACTGCTAGGACTTTCTGAGCAAAGTTTTTTTTTTTTTTTTTTTTGCCACAAAACATGATACGTTCAAGTTTAATTGTAACTCTTTCCAGAGTTGCCAAATTGAGGAAGACCAGGATGAAGATGGCCTGAAATCATTTGAGGTAAAGCAAGGGAAATAAATGGGATCTGAGTTGGTATTGATCTAATTTTAGAAGAAAGAACTGACATAGTTATGTACTGTACAAAACTCGGGTTCATTAATTATGCTGTCAATGATTGACTTCAGAAATAATAGACTGAGAAACAGTTGGTATGTTTTATTTCTCAGTGAATTGATTAACTAATTATTTGTCTTAGGAAAAAGAGATGGAAAAGCAGAGGCTGCTGTATCAGCAGGCCCGACTTCATGAACGCGGAGCTGCTGAGATGGTCTTACAGAACCTCAGCGCCAGCAGAGGTATCAGTCGAAATGCAGCCTGTTCCTTCATCATCTTCCTGTCTACGGCAGGGGTTTTCAAACTGGGGATCCCAAGAGGGGCACAAGCGGGTCCATAGAAAAAAAGGAGAAAAAAAAAATCTTGCTGTCAAAGTCAACATGTTTGGATAATATAATTTTTTTTAAAACCGTACGGTAATTCTTACATCTATCGCATTTCATTTTATTCTGCTTCCTAAAACTGGCCATGAGATATTTTATTCTGTTAACAACCCTAAAAAAATTGTTATAATATATTTTTCAATATAATATTTTAAATATTAAAAGTCTATTATAATGACAAAAATAAAGTGAATTGTTTTTGAATCATCACCATATAAATGGTTTTTATATACATGAAAATATACTCTATAACTAACTACCGTTTAAAAGGCTAGGGTCAGTGAGATGTTTATGAAAGAAGTATCTTATGCACAGAAAATGTATTAAGAACAGTAATTCTTTAAAATATCATTACAGTTTAAAATTGTTTTCTATTATAATATTTTATTCCTGAGATGGTAAAGTTACATTTCTGCAGCCATTACTCCAGTTTCAATGTCACATGGTCCTTCAGAAATCATTCTAATCATTCTGTGCTGATTTGGTGCTCGAGAAACATGTCCTATCAATTTGAAAACAGTTTTCTCAGGATTGTTTGATGTTAAAAAGAGCATATTTGAAATTAAAAAAGGGGTTCCTCGTATCATAGTTATGGGCTCCTTGGCATCAAAAAGATTGAAAACCCCTGGTCTAAGATACAGGTCATCATTCATATCTTGAGCCAGCTGGCTGTGACTTTTATTATTGTCAGCGCTGTTAAGTTGGATGTGATATTTGAACCAGGTGATATGGGGCCTATGGTAGCAGCCACATTAAAGCTGGGTATTGCAATCCTGAATGGAGGAAACACGTCTGTCCAGCAGGTAGGTTTGAAAAGGTCAGGCTGGATTACAGATGTTTGGACGATAACATAAAACCCCAAAGTTTTGACATTTAACACCAAAACCATCTTTTATAAAACAAATTCTTCATGTTCATTCTCTCTGTTAAATTCTTTCTAGAAAATGCTGGATTACCTGCGACAGAAGAAAGATGTTTGCTTCTTTCATAGTCTGGCCGGCCTAATGCAGTCTTGCAGGTTCGGCTGCTTTTTGCTAATGCATTGAGACATTTCCCTGACAGAAAGCAGTTGCTCAAACCACCTAAAAGTGGAGAAGTGCTTTGTTCACTCATTCCTCTCAAGAGAGAGGAACATCCTTTTACAGAACTTTTATTCCTTACAATCTGTTCTGTTGCTGTAATTGGAAGTGTCTGTTGAGTCTTTGTGTTAGTTTGTATTATATATAACAAAAGAGCATTGTGTGTTTGATGTTGGTGTTATGATTCCGTGTGTCACAGCGTGCTGGATTTGAACGCATTTGAGAGGCAGATCAAAGCGGAGGGTTTAGGAGTGGGTGCTGAGGACAATTCAGGTACATCACTGACATCCACAACAAAGTGCTTCTTTCAGGAATGTATCTGTCAAGAAAGGCAGAATTTTGTTTTTATTGACAATGATTTGCCTTTATTGCATTTTGCTTTCACCTTCTCTCTCTTTCTCAGGCAAAAGAGTAATGGCAGATGAACAGCTGACCTGTGATCTGTTCAGATTTCTGCAGCTTCTCTGTGAAGGCCATAATACTGGTTAGAACAAACTGTTGTTTTTTTTATTATTATATTTTATAGTGTAAGGTACTTTTGTACCTTCGGTTGCCAAAGTCAGAAAGTGAATAAGCCATTTTGCTGATTAATTTCCCTGAAGAGTGTAAACAATGGTCCAGCATATCACAATTTACCTCAAGCAATGTTGAAATTACTGTTGAAACTGTTGCATTACTGTTGAAAAGTTGTTCAATTTCTTTTGAAAGGAAATAATTTTATTCAGCTAAAGTAAAGACATTTATAATGTTACAAAAGGTTTCTATTTCAAATATTTTTTGTAATACTAATTGATAATAATAGGAAATGTTTCTTGAACATATCAGAAAAACAATCTGCTCATTCTGAATATGAAATTGATGGTGTTAAATACACATAATGCATGAGATTATTCATTCTGATTAATGTACTAATGTACTAATCTACTGACAGCCCTAATTTGCACATATTAATCTTATACAGCATCAATGTTCTGTTCTGCTTTTGAACAAGAGGTATATGACAGAAATTTCCCCTACAGATTTCCAGAATTACCTGAGGACTCAAACTGGAAACAACACAACGGTCAATATCATCATCTCCACTGTGGATTATCTGCTTAGGGTCCAGGCAAGCCCATGACTCAACCCCAAACACTAGTTTCTTACATTTTTCATTTCACCTGTCTTTAATTTACATGAAGAAAGACTGGAAAATGCTTGTTTGCTGCTGCCGTTTCAGCACGGAATAAAGAAGGGCCCAAAACTGTGAGACAGAGCTTGTAGCCAAATAATGTTTTCATAAACCATTCGCTGCTGACAGGCCACCTCCATTTCATTTGTCTGATACTGAGAATGATTGATGTCCTCATATCTGCAGGAGTCCATCAGCGATTTCTACTGGTATTATTCAGGGAAGGATGTGATTGATGAGCGTGGTCAGCACAACTTCTCCAAAGCCATCAGCGTGGCCAAGCAGGTGTTCAACACACTCACTGAATACATTCAGGTAAATGCAAGCAAACAAATGTTTCAGAAGAGTCGGGGCTTGTATGAAAAACTAAATCTGCTTGGTCAAAATGCAGAGATACTGAGAAATCTTTTCATAACTGTGTTATGAGGAATCCCTAATAACTGTGTGTTATAAGATTTTACATTATTCCTTCCTTTTAAATATTCCATTTCAAATAAATGCCTCACACTATGCCTGTGTCTTCCTTCGTTCACCCCAATACCCTCAGATGTTTCAATATTGTGAAGCAACTCATTTAGTTAATCTTTTAATGATCTATTTTAGGGTCCGTGTACAGGTAACCAGCAGAGTTTGGCCCACAGTCGTCTGTGGGATGCTGTTGTTGGCTTCCTCCATGTGTTCGCCCATATGCAGATGAAGCTTTCTCAGGTTAGACCATAGACAAATTACTTTAAATCTTATGTGCAAATTTTTTATTGCAAAGTCCAAATTTACAAAACTCAAGGGAATAAACAAAAGATAAAAAAATATTGTTTATGTCGGCAGGATTCCAGCCAAATAGAGCTGCTGAAGGCTTTGATGGACTTACAAAAAGACATGGTGGTAATGCTGCTTTCCATGCTTGAAGGTAGGAGAAATGTTGATGGTCTTCTCAATGCTTTTCCATGCACTTCCTCTTCTGCTTGTCAGTTTGGCATTGTTGATTATTCAATAAATTTCAGTATAATAATATTAATGCAAAAACTTGTTTTCACATTTGGTTGGATTGTTTAGTCTTTTTTTGTTATGTTAGATTTGCCATCAAATATTTAAACATTGGCTCATATAAAAATCGTGCCTTTGCCTACCTTTTTGTAAAACATTCTTGGCGAGTATTCATGTAAACACAATCGGTTATGTCTTAAGTGAACTTAAACAGTTGGGAAAGAAATCGGATAATATACATGCATTAGGTCTTTTAAAGTGACAGCAGCCTAATACAGTATACCTGCTGCTGTCTGTCAAACAACAAAAGATAAAGAGAAAATCACTCACTTCTCTTGACTGAAAATTTTTGCAGCTTTATTATGAATCAATGTATAATTAATTCATGTGAGGACTATGCAGTGTCTTAGATTTACATTTATAATATGAACAGAAAACCAACATAAAAACAGATTCATATTCATGTGTTTCGGATAAAACAAAATGCATTTTTTTACCACCACCCACTGGACATTTTATTTGTTTTCACTTTTGAGTAATCGCAAGTGTTGCGAAACCTGCAAAAAGCAACATAATATAATTTTGCAGAAATGTCGGCGCAAGCACATTTTTCCAATGAGGCTTTTCCCCAACCAAATTAATCTGTAATTTGAAAGAGCACTAATTGTCCTACAGACATTTTAGGCACATAAATGCTCCTTTGTGTTTATAGGAAACGTGGTGAATGGGACCATTGGCAAACAGATGGTAGACATGTTGGTAGAATCGTCCAGCAATGTGGAGATGATCCTCAAATTCTTTGATATGTTCCTCAAACTCAAAGATCTTACATCATCGGAAGCCTTTCGCGAATACGACCCAGATGGCAGAGGACTCATTTCCAAGAAGGACTTCCACAGAGCCATGGAAGGGTTCAAGCGCTACTCTAAATCGGAGACCGAATTTCTGTTATCCTGCGCTGAAACGGCGAAAAGTGATTTGCTGGATTACCCGGACTTTGTGACACGTTTTCACGAACCAGCCAAAGAGATCGGCTTCAACATGGCGGTTCTTCTGACCAATCTGTCTGAGCACATGCCCAATGATGCCCGCTTGCAGAATTTTCTGGAGTTTGCGGACAGCGTTCTTAAGTATTTCCAACCTCACTTGGGAAGGATCGAAATCCTGGGCAGTGGGAAGCGGATCGAAAGAGTCTACTTTGAGATTAGTGAGTCCAGCCGCACTCAGTGGGAGAAACCACAGGTATTAAACAATCATTTGCTAATGTGCTTTTGTAGTCTACTTTTGTGTTTCTTATACATTGTCTTTGTAATTGCATGTTTTCAATGATTCAGGTCAAGGAGAGCAAACGGCAGTTCATCTTCGATGTTGTGAATAAGGGAGGAGAAAAGGAAAAGATGGAGCTGTTTGTCAACTTTTGTGAAGACACCATCTTTGAAATGCAGCTTGCTGCACAAATATCTGGTTCAGAGAGTGGAGAGGAACTGAAAGCAAAGGATGACAATGAGGAGGACAAGGTAGAGGCAAATGAAAACCTTGTAGAAGACTCAAGATGTTTCTCCATAAGGAACATCAGAAAACACATACAGAGGATAACCATTAGGAATATTATCTCAGCGATCTTCTCGTTCTTTCAAAACATTCTGCTGTTTATCACTCATGCCTTTTTAGGTCTGGTTTGGTTCTGCCTTAATCTGCTTTACCACATCTTCTTGAGCGGATGGATTATTGATGTGGCTAAAGAGATGAACCTGGCCGACCTTTTAGGTGACCTTCGGGATCCTACCATGGTTGAGGCCATAGGGGTCAGAGAAGGAGCGGTCAGAGAGAATAACGCGTGCCATACACGTGCGTTTTCGTCTCGCGGTAATCTTAGAGGCATGAGTCTAGATCTGTCTGCAGTGTCCAAGGACCCCCAGCTCCTCACAGATATTTTCGGCTTGTGTCTGAAGAAGGAGGGAGGAAAGTACACATTGTCGAGTGGAGACCAGCATTCCAGTCTGGATGAATTCCTAAACGCTTCCAAATGTCAGGTCAATAGTCCAGAGTATACCAGTGTCAACTTACTGTCAAACATGTTAAATTTGATTGTATTTCTTCTTTCTTTGATTGTAATTCTCATGGTATAAGTTACAATACATTTTGGTTAACTTTTTTTTGCCCCTAAAGTGGACGTTTTTTGCTTTTTTTTAAAGCTTTGTGTCCACTAAATGGAATATGGTGTTTACTAAGTTGACATTTGTGTCCACTTTGAACATTTTTGTACAAATATTTTGACATTTGTGTGGATATGTGTTTTCAGTAAGCAAATGTTGTGTTCAATGTGCATTTATGTCCAAACTGATCATTTGAGTCCCTTTAGTCTGTGTCCTGTTTCCATTTATGATCATTTACTGTATGTCTGCTTTGTTAACAGGTTGAAATCTGTGAGGATTTTCATGTGGTGCAAGAGGAGGAGGACTCAGAGACTGAGAAAGCTTTGTAAGTGCTTCTTCAGATTGGGGAAAGATAAAACTCTGAAAACAGTTTTGATATTTGCTTAAATATAATATATTAATTGGATAAGACTTTTTGGATCGAAAAGATGCATCGTGACATCCGAGTCTCATCATGAGCATTTTTGAATCTGTTTGAAACTGCCCTATAGAAACTATATCATTTGTACAATTTACTGCAATAGAGTGAAAATGTCTTTTATATACTGTACACTACTTTTAAAAAAATATTATTAAAAAAATAATTTCTATTTTAAATAAAGTTATTTTGAACTTTCAATTAATCAAAGAATTCTAAAAACCAATGTATCATAGCTTCCATAAAATATTAAGCAGCACAACTGTTTTCAACATCGATAATCATGTGGCACTGAAGACTGGAGTAATGCTGAAAATTCAGCTTTACCATCACAGGAATAAATTACATTTTAAAATATACTAAAATACAAAAGTTATTTTAAATTCTATTAATTATATTTAAAAATACTACTATTTTTTGTGTATTTTTTGGTCAAATAAATGCAGTCTTAGTAAGCATAAGAGACTTTTAAAAAATCTTAGAGACCCCAATCTTTTGAACGGTAGGGTTTTAAAAAATTTGATATTATAAATTAAATATATCCAATCAAATCAAGTTTGTGAGCTTGTGAATCTGAATCAAATCTGGAAATCTGCTAATATAGGATACTTGTCACAGGTTGCCGTGTAGTAAAATCCAATGGATGATGCGTGATGGAGAATGAACATTAATGAACAATATATTTCATAAATATAGAGCAAGAATACTACACATTCAATGTAACAGTAACACAAGATGAAGAACAGAGGACAAATCTGGGCTTAAATACACAAGGAAAGTAATCAACAGAACAGGGAACAGGTGTGGACTAAGAACAATGAATGAATGACTCGAACTCGGGAAAATGGTGACGAGGTGTGTTCGACTTGAAGCTGCGCTGCGGAGACCTATCGCGTATTAAACAAAGACTGAAAACAAAACAAGACTGAAACTAGCCATGACAGTGACAATACTCAACCGTAGTGTGTGAGTAGTTCACCTCATTATTTGCTGTTTTTTTTAAAAACACTATATATTGCAAGATATAGTGTGTATAAAAAAGCACATTCTGTACTGTAGATACAAATAGGTGAATATAATGCTCTTTGCCTCTGCAAAAATCGGTTCTGCACAGAAACTATGCAGGCATTGAATTGCAGTCACCTGTTAATATTGCCATCTAAATAATTGTGTGCTGCTTGTGAGTGCAAAGTGAAACAAGCCTAAGATATTGCATTTAATTTTGCAGTGATGAGGATAAAAATAAAGGTGAAAAGAAGTCTAAAAGAAGAGATAGAAAGCTCAGCTCTTCAAAACCAGACAAAAGTGAAATCCAGGTATCAGCTGTTTGGATTATGATCTGCTCTCAGAAGACCAAACTGCTGGTATGTATCTTTCTCTGTCTCTGTTGTTTTCCAGCCGCACAATACAAGCATACTGTACTAACAGATGTTAAGCCATATGGATCTGAACACCCATATTTGATCTGATGACCTGTAGTAGCTAATGTCTTTTCTCTGCAGAACTGTTTTGCAAGAAATTTCTACAACATGAGATTGTTGGCTCTGTTCTTCACTTTTGCCATCAATTTTATTCTTCTGTTCTACAAGGCGAGTATTGATTTCCCTGCTAAAACATCAGCTTTAATGTTGTTGGACAGGCTGACCTGTTTTTATGTTTTTAGGTGGGTGTTTTTTTTGTGAAACCAGCTCAAATAACTGAATTCCAGCCCTGGTTGGGAGACCAGCTAGAACAGTTCAAACCAGCTTATTTCCAGACATGTTTTTGACACCTAAATCTGACCAAAAACAATATACACTACCGTTCAAAAGTTTGGGGTCAATTTGTTTTTTTGTTTTGTTTTTTAAAGAAATTAATACTTTTCTTCAGAAAGGACGCATTAAATTGATATAAACGGTGACAGTGACCGTAAAGACATTTATAATAATGCAAAATATTTATTTTTTAATGAAATGCTTTTCTCTTGAACTTTCAAAGAATCCTGAAAAAAATGAATCACTGTTTGCACAAAAATATGAAGCAGCACAACTGTTGTCAACTGTGATAATAATCATAAATGTTTCTTGAGCATCAAATAATCATATTAGAGTGATTTCTGAAGGATCATGTGACACTGAAGACTGGAGGAATGATGCTGAAAATTCAGCTTTGATCACAGGAATAAATTACATTTTAAAATATATTCACATAGAAAACAGCTGTTTTACATTGAAATAATATTTAACAATATTACTGGGTTTGTTTTATATTTTTAATCAAATAAATGCAGCCTTGGTGAGCAGAAGAGACTTCTTTTAAAAACATAAAAAATCTTACCGACCCCGAACTTTTGAACGGTAGTGTAAATAAATGTTTTATTTAGGTTTCATCGACCATTGGTGATGATGAAAATATGGAGATTGCTCTTTGTGACGACAGACCCAAGGGGTCACAGAAATTTTACTTTGAACTAGAAGAGAACAGTGGCTACATGAAAATGATTCTTCGCATCCTGGCTGTCTTGCACACACTCATCTCACTCTGCTGTATCATCGGCTACTACTGTCTGAAGGTCTGTGCAAGTAACCCACTGTATTTCTTATGATGAAATTTAACGTATGTCTTTGAGATAGTAAATAAATGTCTCTCTTCTGATTTTTGTTAAACCTCTCAAATGTACAGTGGGTCCACAAGTCTGAAAACGCTTTTATTTTTCACCTTATTTTGCACTTGAGCTGCATAAACCTGATCATCATGTTCTCCATCAGAATTTGAGATGATCTAAAGAGCATCTTGTGCTTCAATGGAAGCAAGAACATCTGACTGTCTGTACAAAGATTAGTGACCTATAAATCTGAATCAGAATTATTTCATATTCATTTCGGATTGATAATTCTTCCTTTGTTTTAATATTTCAAATACAACAATGTGTTTATTCATTTCCATGTAAAAAAAAAAACTTTTTTTATATGGTATCAGGTGAATAAAACTACCTTTTTCATCATTTGACCCCTGACAGGTTCCTTTAGTAATTTTTAAGCGAGAGAAGGAGCTGGCTCGTAAACTGGAGTTTGACGGACTCTACATCACTGAGCAACCTTCTGAAGATGACATTAAAGGCCAGTGGGACAGAATGGTCATCAATACACCGTAAGAGTTGCATAACTGCCTTATAAAGGCTCACATTATAAGCAATGAAACAATGGCTGACCTTCTATATGAGTTTCAAAATTTAACATTGATTGACGAATTATCACCACTACACAGTACAAATGTTGCACCTCTTCAGTAAAATGTTCTGTTTTTCAGATCATACCCAAGCAATTATTGGGATAAATTTGTGAAAAGGAAGGTAAGATTAACAAATTAAATGTTTTCTATAAGTTACTTTCAAAAACATTTAAGAACATCATAGACACACAGCTCTAACATTGTGACATACCTCTGGTTCCCTTTCAGTCGCTCACGGTCGACGTGTCGACTGATTGGGATCACGCTTGGGGAGCCTGATCCCAATCAGTCGTCTACGTCGAACGTGAGCGACTGAAAGGAAACGAGGGTTACATACGTAACCGAGACGTTTCACAGACCAGGTTTAAGCCTAGTCCCAGACTAAAATGCATGTTTGAGCTGTTTTACCTGATAGCAACTTACACTGATATATCTTAAAATATGTCTGTGCCATTTTTTTGTCTCAAGATGTTTGTCTTTTTCTGAGGAACGTTTAAAAAAGCTACTTAAATGTTACTTTTTCCTTTTTTTTCCTGTGTCATGGTATTTTAACAGATTTTTTAATTTTCTGGAAAAAAATACATCAACTCTAAAAATGTAAATGTCTAAAACTGACATGTCAGCTCTAAAATGTACTTTCAAAACTATGGAAGTAAAATAATGCCAAATGTTTTTGAAACAAAAAGCCTGTTGAATTGCTCTACTTGATAAAAATAGGCATTGCATTAACCATGCTTGCATTTAAATGCATTGTATTTTTAGGACTTCGACATGGTTGAATATTTAAGCTGTGAATATTTCAATTCAAAACATTTCAAACACATTTTCATTAATAAAAATTCAATAATCCATATTCACCTTTCATATTTCACTTCCAAAATATTCAAACTGTTTAAAAATACAACCTATAATATTCAACAGGCAATTTTCGGTCCATTTTATTTCACTTTACAAATTGCTTCCAAAAAATTCAGTGGTTCAAATTCGACAGTAAGTTCAACATTGACATCCAGGAACTGCAGGAAAAGCAGTAGATTACCGAGTATAATCTCCATCTGTACCTGTGGTATTTTAAGAGATTTCTAAATTTTCTGAAAGAAAAAAAATGACGTCACCTCACTGTCATGATGGTAGGGTGTTGTGGAGCCATTGCTATGCAGTTGCTAGGGTGTTCCGAGTGGTTTCTAGGTGATTACTTACTGGCCCACCCTTCTCTATGATATGCAGGCTTAAGTCCCTCTTTCAGTGTCATTTTATAGGATGTTTTTTTTGTTTTCTTTTTTTATCATCTGCCATGTGGAAATCGTAAGGTCAGTGGCTTAGAAAAGCAACAGCAGACCTCTCCACAATAAGACTCGTGATTTGAGATATCATTCTTGTCTGCAGCATGAACTGTGTTGGATGAATTACTTGCCAAATATAATACTTGGGTTCAGCACCAGTAATAATGATCCAATCCCTTGATGTGGTAAGCTGTGTTATTTGAGCTGTAGCTTCAAAACAGTTTTTCTGTTTTTGATCCATTCTGTTATTGCTTTCCGTGCTGCAGGTGATGGCGAAATATGGAGAGCTGTATGGATCAGCATGCGTCAGTGAGCTTCTAGGTTTGGATAAAGCTGCTCTGGACTTCAGTTCAGAGGCTCGTGAGAGGAAGAGACCCATACAAAAGGGTGGCATCACTGCCCTGTGAGTTACATCCTCTGCTTTAATTTATTATTATAATTTCACCAACCAAACCAGCTTCTGTTCAGGGAAATAGCCCAATCTGTTCATCTTCAGACTGACAATGAAAAAGGATGTACTGCCATCACTTTGTGCCAGTTGATGGCAGCAGTGTTCAATGCGATAGGCTTAAAATAAACCAAATAAATCATTCTCATGTTTTCACAGTTTCAGATTAAACACCGTTGATTTGAAATACCAGATTTGGAAGCTGGGAGTGGTTTTCACTGACAATGTAAGATTCCTGACTCTTTGAACACTCAAAATGTTATAACAGAAGGATTTGGCAATCAGTGAGTGATATCTAACATAAATTGTGTTTTGCTTTCTCTCAGTCCTTCCTTTACCTGGCCTGGTATATGTTTGTGTCAGTTCTGGGTCATTATAACAATTTTTTCTTCGCTGCGCACCTGCTAGACATCGCCATGGGCTTCAAAACACTGCGCACCATACTATCATCTGTTACACATAATGGCAAGCAGGTACTGTGTGTGTGTGTGTGTGTGTGTGTGTGTGTGTGTGTGTGTGTGTGTGTGTGTGTGTGTGTGTGTGTGTGTGTGTGTGTGTGTGTGTGTGTGTGTGTGTGTGTGTGTGTGTGTGTGTGTGTGTGTGTGTGTGTGTGTGTGTGTGTGTGTGTGTGTGTGTGTGTGTGTGTGTGTGTGTGTGTGCGTGTGCGTGAATATACAGTGGCCCCAAACTGTGTTTAGACCCTCAAGTCATAATTAAAAAAAGATGAATGTCATTATAGTATGTAATAAATAAATAAAAATGTACTAGACCTAACTGCCCATGTTTTTTTTGTTTATTTTATATTGTATGTTTATATACCGGTTTTAAATAACTGTTAACTATTTTAATATATGTTAAAATGTAATTTATTCCTGTAATGCCAAAGTTGAATTTTCAGTGTCACATGATCCTACAGAAATTCTAAAAAGCTGATTTGATGCACAAGAAACATTTCTTATTTTCATCAATGTTGAAAACATTTGTGCTGCTTTATATTTTTGTGGAAACTGATTATTTTTCAGGATTCCTTGTTGAATATAATGTTCAAAAGAACAGCATTTATTTGAAATAGAACATTTTTGTAGCATTATAAATGCCTTTATTGTCACTTTTGATCATTTTAATGCCTCTTTGCTGAAAAGAAACTATTAATTTTATTAATTGTGCCATCTTCCTTTAAAATCACTGCCAGGTGGTTTCTTATGTTCTTGTTGTCATCTAATGCAGTAAGATTTAAGCATTTTTAAGTGTGACACGGTCCACTTTTTTGGGTCACTGTATATCTGTGAAGATTTGATGAAAGGCTGTTGTCTGTTTTTCAGCTGGTTTTGACAGTGGGACTGTTGGCCGTGGTCGTGTATCTCTACACCGTGGTTGCCTTTAACTTCTTCCGCAAGTTTTACAACAAGAGCGAGGACGGTGACCCAGTGGACATGAAATGTGATGATATGCTCACAGTGAGTAGCCCCTCTGTTTATTTACCTCTTAGGTTTAGAAATAGTCATGAGTTTGATGTCAAAAACATGAGAGCATTAACATCAAATGTTTGGGGTTGGTAAGAAATTATGTTTTTGCAAGAAGTCTCTTATGCTCACCAAGACTGCATTCGAAAGGCAACAATGATATCAGTAGTACTGTAAAATATTATTACAATTTAAAACAACGTTTTTCTGTTTTAAAATGTAATTCATTCCTGTGATGGCAAAGCTGAATTTTCAGCATCATACTCCAGTCTTCAGTGTCACATGATTCTTCATAAATCATTCTAATATGCTGATTTGGTGAATAAATTCGAAAAAATCGGCAGCTGGCAGCAGGAAGTAGCTGCCGTTGACAGCCGGAAGCCCTGCCATATTAGGATGGACCTGCCATTTCGTGGCAGCCAATCAGTATCGTCCAAAGTAGTAGCAACCAATCACAAGTAACTGGAAGTCAAGCGACAGCGGCCAATGGTCAATGGTGGCGCCGGCGATAACCATAAAACATGGTAAATCATGTTAAACCATACTAGAACATCTTTAAACTTTTTAAAACTTTCTGGCAAGTCAACTTAAATTTTGTCTACAAACTTTACCATCTAGTTCAGGATTGTGGTCTATCATTCTGATTTTAGAACAACAAATACAAAGCCTGTTTCAACAGTTACAGCTGCTTCTTTATACAAAGACAAGAATGTAAAACTTAAATGATAGCAAAATATGATTTTAAATAAAGGTAATTGATGAGACAAAGTTCTTGTCTTCTTCTTTTAGACAGGACTTTCATTATTTAAGTTTAAATGTTGTATATTTAATATGTAGCCTATAAAGAATATATATTTAAAATATATACACTATGATTACATAGGCATTTCTTTCTGTATGTATTTAATTATTTAACAAACATGTACACTCATTCAAAAATTATATTTATACACGTAAAAATCCATAATGTAGCAGCCTATATATTACATTGTGTTGTATTATATTATGTTGTACTATAGCCTATATTATATTTCGCTGCGTCATCCGCACCAATTACAAAAACAAATAAAAAAAACAACTATAACAAATTATTTAGCCTTTGCTGCTTCAAAGAAAAAGAATGCCTTTTTGAATTCACCTTATAGGACTACAATAAAACGAGGTTGATCGCGAATTAAAGCGCTCCATATCTGCTGCTCACTTGCATTCGTTTCTACACACTGCTCAAATGTATCGATACTGATTTATCCTGAAAGGAATTTAGCCTTTCCCTGTTCTCATTATTTAAGTTTAATAAATGTGTATATTTAATAAATATACAATAAATATACAATATGATTACTTAGGCATTTCTTCCTGAATAGATTTCATAATTTAACAAACATGTACACTCATTCATAAATTATATTTATACATATACAAATTCATAATTTCAAGTGTAGCTTAATGTTATTTTTGTATTAGGCTATGTCTATGATCTTCGTTACTTGATTTATATTTGATAAACGTTTTTTATTTTAATATAATATAATTTAATATATCAAATCATATAAAATACTTACTAATACAAGTATTTTATTTAAATAAGTAGGCTACTAAAATTTTATATTGATATAATAACTTATTTGCCTGGCGCCTGGCGGCATCCACCTCGGACTTCCGGTTATTAGCCGCAACTGACGTCAGCTGCCAGTGGCAGCTGCTTCCTGCTGCCAGCTGGCGATTTTTCGCTGAACCCCCTCTCATAAATTCTTATCAATGTTGAAAACAGTTTTTCTGTTTAATTGTTTTGTGGAAACCATGATACATTTTTTTTTCTCAGGAATTTTTAATCACTTAATTAAAATTAAGTTTATTAATTTAATGCATCCTTGATGAATAAAAATGAGTTTCCATTCAGTATTCAGGAGCATAGCAGGGGTGTTGTTACTCATTTCACATATCAACGAATTCTACTAAGATTGGCTAACATTTTCACATGTGAAAATGTTAGCCAATCTTAGTAGAATTCGTTGATATAATACATATAGGTTATAAATTTATAACCTATACATTAACCTATGAAGGTTAAAACACCTTGTTTAAATCAGAGAGGTGTTGGAAAAGGGTTATATATAACAAATGTATTACTGTTTTGGTGCGTGAATAAAGTAAACAAAAATGAATAAATCTATATGTGTGCTTAGTGTTACATGTTCCACATGTACGTTGGCGTGCGAGCCGGAGGAGGGATTGGAGATGAAATCGAGGACCCGGCCGGTGACGAGTTTGAGTTCTATCGTGTTATCTTCGACATCACCTTCTTCTTCTTCGTCATCGTCATCCTCCTTGCCATCATTCAGGGTCAGTGATAGAGAGATTGTGAGAGTAATTTTAGTTAATGTGCAAAAAACTGAAATGTGCACCAGATTTCAAAAAGGACAATAAGCCTAAGCGTTTGTTTTTGTAATTATTTAGTTTGTCCTCTAACTTGAGGCACGCAGAGTAGCGCTGGAGAGCTTCATTAAAAGATCACACTCTCACATGCTGAGAGGGGTTTATGGGAAGAGATCTGAGGACTGTGTGATGCTGGAAGTGTGTCTGATGCGTGGGGTCAAATACAGGTCCTTCTAAAAAAAATAGCATATTGTGATAAAGTTCATTATTTTCCATAATGTAATGATAAAAATTAAACTTTCATATATTTTAGATTCATTGCACACCAACTGATATATTTCAGGTCTTTTATTTTTTTTAATAATGATGATTTTGGCATACAGCTCATGAAAACCCAAAATTCCTATCTCAAAACATTAGCATATCATGAAAAGGTTCTCTAAACGAGCTATTAACCTAATCATCTGAATCAACTAATTAACTCTAAACACCTGCAAAAGATTCCTGAGGCTTTTAAAAACTTCCAGCCTGTTTCATTACTCAAAACCGCAATCATGGGTAAGACTGCCGACCTGACTGCTGTCCAGAAGGCCATCATTGACACCCTCAAGCAAGAGGCTGAACAAATAGGCTGTTCCCAGAGTGCTGTATCAAGGCACCTCAGTGGGAAGTCTGTGGGAAGGAAAAAGTGTGGCAAAAAAACGCTGCACAACGAGAAGAGGTGACCGGACCCTGAGGAAGATTGTGGAGAAGGACCGATTCCAGACCTTGGGGGACCTGCGGAAGCAGTGGACTGAGTCTGGAGTAGAAACATCCAGAGCCAACGTGCACAGGTGTGTGCAGGAAATGGGCTACAGGTGCGGCATTCCCCAGGTCAAGCCACTTTTGAACCAGAAACAGCGGCAGAAGCGCCTGACCTGGGCTATCAGCACTGGACTGTTGCTCAGTGGTTGCATGTCATTCGGAAATCAAGGTGCCAGAGTCTGGAGGAAGACTAGGGAGAAGGAAATGCCAAAATGCCTGAAGTCCAGTGTCAAGTACCCACAGTCAGTGATGGTCTGGGGTGCCATGTCAGTTGCTGGTGTTGGTCCACTGTGTTTTATCAAGGGCAGGGTCAATGCAGCTAGCTATCAGGAGATTTTGGAGCACTTCATGTTTCCACCTGCTGAAAAGCTTTATGGAGATGAAGATTTCATTTTTCAGCACCACCTGGCACCTGCTCACAGTGCCAAAACCACTGGTAAATGGTTTACTGACCATGGTATTACTGTGCTCAATTGACCTGCCAACTCTCCTGACCTGAACCCCATAGAGAATCTGTGGGATATTGTGAAGAGAAAGTTAAAAGATGCAAGACCCAACACTCTGGATGAGCTTAAGGCCGCTATCGAAGCATCCTGGGCCTCCAGAACACCTCAGCAGTGCCACAGGCTGATTGCCTCCATGCCACGCGGCATTGAAGCAGTCATTTCTGCAAAAGGATTCCCGACCAAGTATTGAGTGCATAACTAAACATAGTTATTTGAAGGTTGACTTTTTTTGTATTAAAAACACTTATTTTATTGGTCGGATGAAATATGCAATTTTTTTTAGATTTTAGATTTTTTTAGAATTTTGGGTTTTCATGAGCTGTATGCCAAAATCATCAGTATTAAAACAATAAAAGACCTGAAATATTTCAGTTAGTGTGCAATGAATCTAAAATATATGAAAGTTTAATTTTATCATTACATTATGGAAAATAATGAACTTTATCACAATATGCTAATTTTTTGAGAAGGACCTGTAATACTCATGATTCAAAAGTTTGGCATTTGGGAACTTAATTGTGTTTGTGACTGGTGAATTGCTCTGTTGTCATATCTTTTGAAAGGTCTTATCATTGATGCATTTGGCGAGTTGAGAGACCAGCAGGAGCAGGTTAAAGAGGACATGGAGGTGAGTTTTCATTCAACTTCAGATTTGACCATTTTATCACCACGCTATGTCCTGAATCAGATTTATGTTGCCTGTCGTTTTGTGTTCCAATTAACACACTGAATTAATTTATCGAAACCCAAACATTTCGTTAATTATAAATCAGAGCTACATTGCACTTGTGAGTTCATATTTTATTTCTCTGTTAGTAAATATGTCATTAATATCTGCCAGACAGTCTTTGGACTAGACATTAGTTAAATGCTAATTGATCATCTATAATTAATCAGTGAATGTGGCATGCCATTAAGTCTGTTTTTTGCTACAGACTAAGTGTTTTATCTGTGGCATTGGGAGCGAGTACTTTGACACGATGCCCCATGGCTTCGAGTCGCACACGCTGCAAGAACACAACCTGGCCAACTATCTGTGAGTACTAGAAAACTGAGAAAAGGGTCAGGGGTCACTTTTGCCTAATTTCCATCATGTTTATCAGTCACAATTTTAAAGGCTGTTGTTATTCTGGCTGAGAATAAATCTATTGTGCAGCTGGTCAGGACAGAGAGCATGTCAAGTGACAAAAAAGGTACTGTGGTGGTACCTCGATGGCAATGAAACATGATAATAATGAATGATTAACATATTCATATACCTTTGTATTTACATGGTACTCCAAGGTTCTTAAAGAATACCATTGTATTTTCAAAGCACTGTATCCCAAAAAACATGAGAATATTGTTAATGGTAATACAATCATAATAATCATGACCTAAAGTTAAATAAACAATGCCAACAAAGTTTAATCTAAAAAAAGGAGCCGTGTTTCTATTTTTATTGGCTGAAAGTGGATAACATTTGTTTTGCGTTTTGTTTGCCCTTTAGGTTCTTTCTGATGTACCTCATAAATAAGGATGTTACAGAACATACTGGACAGGTACAACTTGTATTCACAAATTACATGAATCTTTATTGAAAAAAGATAGATGGATAGTTTCAGAGTGAAAGATGTGTACTTAATAATAAAGTAATATGTGAAACCACTAAAAAATGAGTTTGAGGTCTGTGAGATTTTCCAAATAGCTTTTGAAAGAAGTCTCTTATTCTCATCAAGGCTGCATTTGTTTGATCAAAATAACACTAAAAATAGAAAACATTTTAATGTTTTAAAATATTCGGACTGCTTCACTCTTTAACGCAACAGGAATCATATGTGTGGAAGATGTTCCAGGAACGCTGCTGGGAGTTCTTTCCTGTTGGAGACTGTTTCCGGAAACAGTATGAGGTTCAACTCAGCTGAAGAATTCCGGTTCAATTTCTATAGTTCAGCTGGTGAACACACTTTTGAAGTACTGTATGTCTGGGATGTTTATAAACTTATGTATATATTTACTCTTCTGTTTTGCATGCATGTTTGGTTCTCAACATATATTCTTCACTACATATTTATTTTTTCAGTTCACATTTATTTGTATAGCGGTTATCACAATACATATCGTTTCAAAGCAGTAAACAAACATATAGTTTCGTTTACAATTAAGAGTAATCTGTTATCAGGTGACTGTGTCAAAATAATGTCTATATGGAAGTAATGTACAGTTCTATGATAATACAAATCAT